>JAVGWX010000018.1:58008239-58463239 GCA_036924085.1 Ariolimax columbianus
GGGTGTTTGTATATACGTGGGTGTACTTCTGTATGTGTGTGTGTGTGTGTGTGTGTGTGTGTGTGTGTGTGTGTTTACGTGTTTACGATTAACCTTATATGTGATAAGTTTTTGTTTTCATGGAACCCTCGTGTGTGGTGTTTGTATGTGGGCATGCGTGTGCGTGTTTATATTTGAATATACGTGTTTACATTTACATGTGTTTGTATTTTAAAAAAATGTTTACTTATTTTTTATGTGTGTCTGTGTCTTGGTCTTGTGAGTTACTTTTGTTTATGGTGCTTGTTTGTATTTGTGCGAAGCTTTTTGAACGTGATGTTTTGTTTATATGTGTGTTTGTTGTGACGTTTGTGTTTATGTGTGCAATTGTGTGTTTAATGCCTGAATGTGATTTTATATGAATTTGTTTATGATGTTTATGAGTACACTTCCGAAGTTCTTGTTTCTGTTTAGTGTACATTTGTGGGGGCTTTTCTTCTTTTTCTTCTTCTTTGTTCTCAATCTCCAGCTACCAAGCCATGAACAGGGTTTCGCAAGTAGCGGGATATAGTCCGGAGAACGGAATGCGTTTTGTCGCTAGTTTACAGATTGACTGCGATATTTTCACCTTTCGGCCCGACACATCCGTCTCCGGCGGCATGGGGTGTTTATGTCCACACTTCCGAATGTTTGTATCTGGTCAGCGTACATTTTGAAAAAATTGACAAATACTTGGAAATTAAAGGCGACAAGCGAGAGTGCGAAACGTATAAGGGAATGTATCTTCTAAGCCACATAGGCAAGATATATGCAAAGATACTAGAGAGGAAGAGCAAAACCGATACTGGAACCCAAACTAGGAAATAATCAGTTCGAGTCTAGGAAAGGAGAGCTGCACGAACACGATATTTACATTGAGACAAATATGCGAACAGTCTATAGAGTACGATGGAAACAACCTATATTCATGGATCAAGAAAAGCCGTTCTATAGAGTCAACAGAAATAAACAATGGAAAATCCTGGCAGATTATGGACTGCAAGGTCCTCTCCTTAGTAACATCAAAGCCCTATATCAGGACAGCCAGAGTGTAGTAAGAACAACAGAAGGTATGTCGGAGTGGTTCCCCATTTTATCAGGCGTCAGTCAGGGTTCTGCTCTGTCACCTTTTCTCTGCGTCGTTTATATGAATAAAATCACCCAGAAGGCAAATACAGAACAGAAAATTACCAACGAATTCCTCTTTGCAGACGACCAATGTCTGATCCACTCAAATAAACGAAACCTACAAAGTCATATTGACTCACTTTACTTGAACTGACAAAAGTACGAAATTAATATCAATAAATCGAAAACAGAGGCAATGAATATAGGTAGAAAGTACACCACACTTGATATTCATGTGAATGAAACAAAAATAAAGCAGGTACAAGAATTTAGGTATTTGAGAACTGTTTTTACTGAGGATGGCAGACTCGACAAAGAGATAGAGATGAAAGTGAAGAGGGCAAACCCTGTCACATACCAGCTGTTACCACCTCTAAGGAACTCCATGATTTCCCTCCAAGAAAAAAAGCAGAAACTAAATAGTATATTCATCTCAACCCTGTGCTACCAGTGCCAGACATGGACATTGAATAAGGCCCAGGAACGAAAGTTAGTCACCTGGGAAACGTGGTGCTTACAAAAGGTCACTAACAATACCAGAAGAGACAGAATCACAAATACGATTATTCGGGAGAAGGTTGGAACAATTCTCTGCCTACTGTACATAGAGCAACAGAGAATGATTTGGTTTGGCCACATGTGAGAATACAACCAGATCATAGTGTTCATGTAACATATTACAGGAGACCATCAGGAAGAAGGGCTAGAAGTAGACCGAGAGAACGGTGGATAGACAGAGTAAAAGATACCTGCGGTAAAATGGGGACAAATGTGACTCGAGTCACGAGAGAGGCGAAAGACAAATACATACCGCGACACGAGGCTACAACCAGGTAGAAAGTGAGACGACACGGGGCTACAACCAGGTAGAAAGTGAGACGACACGGGGCTACAACCAGGTAGAAAGTGAGACGACACGGGGCTACAACCAGGTAGAAAGTGAGACGACACGGGGCTACAACCAGGTAGAAAGTGAGACGACACGGGGCTACAACCAGGTAGAAAGTGAGACGACACGGGGCTACAACCAGGTAGAAAGTGAGACGACACGGGGCTACAACCAGGTAGAAAGAGAGACGACACGGGGCTACAACCAGGTAGAAAGTGAGACGACACGGGGCTACAACCAGGTAGAAAGTGAGACGACACGGGGCTACAACCAGGTAGAAAGTGAGACGACACGGGGCTACAACCAGGTAAAAAGTGAGACGACACGGGGCTACAACCAGGTAGAAAGTGAGACGACACGGGGCTACAACCAGGTAAAAAGTGAGACGACACGGGGCTACAACCAGGTAAAAAGTGAGACGACACGGGGCTACAACCAGGTAGAAAGTGAGACGACACGGGGCTACAACCAGGTAGAAAGTGAGACGACACGGGGCTACAACCAGGTAGAAAGTGAGACGACACGGGGCTACAACCAGGTAGAAAGTGAGACGACACGGGGCTACAACCAGGTAGAAAGTGAGACGACACGAGAAAGAAGAAGTACATTTGGGGGGGTGTTTGTGTGCACTGATTTATCAATTCCATTTTGGTCAGAAAATGTAAATACTTTGGTCACATCAAGAAACACAACGGTCTAGAGAGAACAATGATGGAAGGTATGGTGCCAAGCAAAAGAGGCAGGGATAGACCACAAAGACGATGGCACCAAGATATTAAGAGATATCTGGGTATGACTGGCGGAGGCTGGAGAAAGATTTTCTTTCAGACAGACTTTGGTGGAAGCGATGTTCTATAAAGGACATGCTGCATGATGATGAGGATGATTATGTCCACACTTCCGTATGTTTGTTTTTTGGTCAGCGTACATTTGTAGGGGTGTTTATGTGTACACATCCGAATTTCTGATTCTGGTAAGTATACATTTATATGTTAGGGAGCCGCGTAGCACAGTGGTTAGCAAGCTATCTTCGCATCTGAGCGGTCCTGGATTTGTTCCCCAGTTGAGGCGGAAATGTTTTTTCAGACCGAAACGGTTCTCAGGTCGACCCGGTACCTGTTCGGTTCTGGAAGTTAAAGCGGCGAGGAAGAAGAGATGGTTACCGCCTTCATATAGCCGAGACTTTGAAATTTGAGATCGCTAAAGACTTCACACCCTACGGCAGGAATGTTATGGGCTACTTGACTTGACTTGATGTAGTGTTCATGTGTACGATTGAGTATAATATTTGTTGTTAGACATTGTACATTTGTGTGAAATGTTTATGTCTGGTCACATTATAGTCCCTTTCAGTCATGACAGACAATAGCTGTCCGTTCAGTCATGGCTGCCTATACAAGTTCGTTTCAGTCATGACAGCCTCGCCTATGCGACTGACTGTTTATGGGCTTATGAGAAACACCCAGATATGCCAATTGGTACTCGGCTACAAATGATAATTATCGATGTTAAGAGTTGGCTTCGTATCTACTTCTTGCCCCCATCACATTTGTTTTACTGAGTCTTAATGTCAAACCAAATTATTCACAAGCCTGAAATACACTCTGAACTTCTTGCTGCCTGTTATATGGCAATGGCGTCATCATTTGCGAAAAGCAAGTCCCTGATGGTGATCTCCCTGATCTCCGTTCTCGGCTCTGAGTTTTGCAATGTTGAACAGCTGACCATCCGTCCTACTGTGAAGGCACTTTTCTTTTTTTGCGTTACCAAATGATTGATCCAGTAACAGTAGGTAAGTCGCATGTCCTTTTACAGAACGTAACTTCTAACAACCGCCATCTATTTGGCTGTTATACATGTCTTGGCAAGAGGAAAGATTATTATGAACGATTTCGAACGATGGTACGTGTCACACACTTCAGAAAGAAACAAAGACGATCATTGAACTCTCAACATTTGATCCCTGACTGCGGGGAGGAAGATAAACGTCTGGTCAGGCACAACATACTGATCAGACATGTTAGTCAGGGTCAGGCACAACATACTGATCATACGTGTTAGTCAGGGTCAGGCACAAAATATTGATCATACAAGTTAGTGAGAGTCAGGGAAAACATACTGATCATACATGTTAGTGAGGGTCAGGGAAAACATACTGATCATACATTTTGGTGAGGGTCAGGCACCATATACTGATCAGACATGTTACTCAGGGTCAAGCACAACGTACTGATCAGACATGTTAGTCAGGGTCAGGAACAATATACTGTTCATACATATTAGTGAGGGTCAGGAACAACATTCTGATCAGACATGTTAATGAGGATCAGGCAAACTATACTGGCCAGACCCTCACCTAGGCTTCCACGTAGAACTTCATAGAAACAGGCTGTTTTTATGACTGGCTAACGAGGTAGGGATCTACTTGATCCCCGTGTTAGTGAGCATCACGCAGATTAAGCCTACTCATTGTGAGAATTCAGAACAACAACAAATGGATACCCGACTTGCGTTTGAACAACACAATGCGGCCAATAATGACACGGGTCACACACTTCAGAAAAAAAAAACTTGGTCATTTTAAGTTACAACATTTCATCCCTGACGGCAATGTCTGCGCAGATGAAACTACGTTTAATTTTATCTTTTAGTGAAAAAAAGCGGCTCTATGAACAAGATCTAGAGGTGGTTGTCATGAGTTTTCAAAAAAAAAGACAAGGGACAATAACAATGGAATGTTTTGTGATATTTTTCTATGTGCTCTCCCTTTGTAAACATTATTGCATGATATCAATGGTTTACTTCAAGCGATGCTGTTATGTGAAAGCGGGGCGAAGAATAGTAACACAGCAACCTGCCAGGTATGTAGTAAGGCTGACTATATCCCTCTTCGAAAAAATATCCAGAACTGAATCTGAATCCTATAATGTTTACATGGCTCCTAGATCATGAACAAATTTGCTAACCCGTACGACAATCAAAGTAATGTAGTAGTTCATGCTTTCTTGGCCAGTAAGAAGCTTGGGAATAATCACGGGGCTGTGTTGTTTCAAACATTGGAATATTCGTCAGTTTTCTGTTATACCGCTGAGCGCAGTAGGGAGCTTAATTCGTTTGTCCTGTGCCAAATGTGTTGAATCAGTCGTTTTGAGTCAGTGATGTTGCAAGATCATTGTACATTCATCTATTCACTTCCTGCGAGGTCCCAGTCTTGGTTTGTAGCTAGACCTTTTTGTGTTGTAGGACTCAGTGGAAATTGTATTTTTATGAGATGACCAAATCATTTAAATGTTTTGAGTCTAGATATGCACTAACCACACGGAATAACACCGAATGTCCGATTGTTGAATGTCTTTGTTTCACATGCCTGTCATGCTGATACAGATTACATTTCTCAAACACAGCCGACGATGCAGAAGTGAACGAGCTGACAGCAACCAGACACACATAGCTGACTGCTTACATCAAGGTCAGCAAACAAAATTGCTGGCTTCTTGCATCAGGGTCAGTGAATCATAGCTGACTGCTTGCATCAGGGTCAATGAATCATAGCAGACCAAAATCTTATTCCGCTCCCAAGTTGCGGCCCTGGAAAAATACTGCACTCGTGTAGTCTTGCTAAACGAATAGGGATTTAAGATACCGTGGAAACCTGATACACTAAAGGACGCGCTATAACCAGATGTGTTCGGCCGAAAGCGGCAGATATAGTCAACTCGATGTAAACTACGACACATCGTCATTTCCGGAACGAACGACAGAACAAAAATAAAAGAAACAATTTCACACGTCAAAATTCCATTCTTGTGGGCCTTAGACAGAAAGCATGTTTGGCTCTGATAGCTCAGTGTCGGCCTAAATATTCTGCGCGTCAGCCGTTGCTTGGCAAACCAAACTGATGTACTGATGTCTAAGTAGGGGCAATAGCTGGTAGGTCATAGCAGATGCCCTGAACAAACAAAATGTGTTTTCGATAAAACCATCAGACTGTCTGAGTTACGTAGTTAAGTTAGCTATACAGTTGACGAAAAGCGAATGTGCTGGAACTCAGAAACGGGGATTAATGGCCAGGGAGACATATAAGAGCAAGTGTTTAAGAGAGTCCTTGTTTGAAAGAATTAAGATAAATTAAATGTAGGTACATAAAGGACCACTGACTTACAGCTTCGTGATACAAATAGGGGCGAGAAATGCGTGCCTTCTCTTACTCTTCCAGTTCTTGTTGGATTTAAAGTGGGGAATGAAGTTAAAACATGGTGGAAAGATAACTAATTAATTCAATTAAGCAGATGATCTGGTGCTTTTGTCACACAATCTGGGTCAAATGTAAGACAAACGTGATTGGGTGAAAGATGAACAAACCAAATTGAGAGTAAATATCAACATGAAGAAACTAATCTCCTTAAACATTTATTCTATGAACACATAATCAACTATACTGGTGAGAGAAAAGCATTTACAAGAAGTGGGTGATGTTACGTATTTCGGCAGTCCAATTGATATCTTCTTCTTCTTCGTTTGTTCTCAATCTCCCACTACCAAACCCTGAAAGAGTAAGTAGCAGAATGTAGTCCAGAGAACGGAATGCGTTGTGTTGTAGTTTACAGCTTGGCTGTGATATTTGCACCTTTCGGTCCAACACATCCAACTTCAGCAAGCATTTGTTGAGTACCGGGTTAGCATTCCCTCTTCGATCCCTTCTCCTTAGCCAGTCTGCCGTGTTGCAGCCTGTTATCCAGGTTCACCGCGTGGAGGCGTAGAAGGGTCTTGGCAGCTATGGTTCGCTGGCCCTGGAGCTTGCAGTCAGTTATGGGTCGCTGACCACTGCAACGCATCCGCTGCTCAGCATCTTGATCCCGTCCAATTGATATGACAGACCGTACTAGACGTAGATGTAAAGACAAGGATTGGCCAGGCAAGAGGGGCATTCCTGACATTAAATAACCTTTGGAGATCCAGAAAAATTAAGATTCTCATCAAAGTTATAATATTCAACCAAGGCGTCTATTTGATGCTGATGTATGGATCCGAAACATGGAGAACGACCAAGGCGATACAACCAAACCTCCAGTTCTTCGTTAACAGATGCCTACGAAATAGGGGAACATATAAGATCTATAGGACAGCAATATTCACTGCAACAACACATTTAGATACAAGAATTCAGCTGGATAGAAGGCACATTCCAACATAGCTATGCAGGCTTTCCCGTCAAATCCTCCATCGAATAGAAACAGAGGTAGACTTATCAAATACATAAGGAAGAGACTGCGAAGCAACAACGATCCAATGGCTGCATGCATACAGAAGCTGAACGAGAAGACTGGAGCCGTGTATGCTGGTGTGATGTGGTCAATGGCTAATGCACTGAAAAAAGCAATGGGCCTTGATTGATTCATTTATTGAATTATTGCAATGTAGTAACATAACTCTACAAGCTTATCATTAAAGGCGAAAAAAGAGGGTTGCACGTGGGGATAGCAACGTCTTCGTCTAAAATCAAAGCTATTGAAACGTACATCGCAAATGCTACGATAAAAAGTTTTCTGTGAACTTAAACTTAACTTCATTAAACTGGTTTAGAAGGCGCTACAGAGTGTATACAACCAGTTTGTTCCACTCCACTGATACTATACATAACTGATAATCCAATTTATTTGTTAATACATTAACGGATCATGCCTCCACCACGTCATGTGGCAATGCATTCCAATCATTCACCCCTTACTGACTAAACAAGTATTTCCTAACATCTAATCTGGACCTGTTTTTAAACAATTTGAAGGAGTCACCTGTGGACATGATTCTATGCTCGACATGCAGTGATAAGAAAAGTACATAAATCACCTGCAGAACCACAGCAGACACTGTCATCGAGGCTGATGTGTTAAATATTTATTTGCACTACGTAGGTCTCAGTTTTGTTGAGGAAAGCATAATTACTTCCGGTACTCGTGGCTTCGTTTTCCTTAATATCAAATCAGATATCACATGTATAGTTGCTAGACTGGTGGTCTAGTCTGGTCTCTTTACTATTAGAGATTATCAAGCTACCCACATGCAACTCAGACTTGGCAGCTAAAATACGAGCCGGTTGGGATAGGCCTGGTATCGGACAAGGCGGCAGCAGACCTAATGACCAAAACCTATCAGTAAGGAAGCAAAACGCAAGTTTCAAGAAATAGAGTTAAAGAAGTAAGAACACAGATCAGAGCTCTCCCAAAAAAACCACCAAAAAAAACAAAAAAAACATAGCACAGGCACTCCAACAGAGTGCATGACAGATAAGTTCACCCTACAAGAGCTAGAAGGACCCTCGGCCCCATAAAGAAAAGGTTCCTACTTTGAATTTATAACCAGAGCTGTCACGAGGGAACTGTTCCGGCACTCTGGAAGGAGGTTTACACTGAACCTATACCTAAACCAGGAAAGGACAAACACGATCATAAAAACTACAGGCCCATCAGTCTCTTTAGCTGTGTGGAGGAACTGATGGATGGAAAGACTGATAAGTAAAAGACTCACCTGGTATCTTGAAACCAACTCGCTACTCGCCTCAACTCAAACAGGATACAGGCAGCACAAAAGCACATAGGACCAATTAATATACCTAACACAGGATATAGAAAATGCCTTTCAAGAGAAAAAAATGTACTACTTTCTTCTTTGATCTCTCCCGTGCCTTCGATACTGTCTAAAGAGAATGCCTGAAGTTGAAAATCATTCAAGCGGAAGTTACCAACAATAGGTTCTCATAGATTAAAAGTTACCTCACCAAACCATCTGCCAGGGTTAAGTTGGACAACTTTACCAGCAAGTCAGTCAGGCTGAGAGAGGGAGTGCCACAGGGAAGTGTAATAGCGTCTACTCTCTTCTTGATTATATATAAACGACATCACTACATGTTGCCATCATCACGTCCCAAACAGCTTACACTTCTCTGTATGGACAACCATAGAACATGCAACAATAGCCTTATGCTCGTGGTTAGGTAGCTCGGTTAACAAACCAGTTGCATAAACCCGCGAATGCCAGCCCTTATGGGGCATAACCCATTACAAAATTCGTGCTAAATTCGGATACATTGATATTTGAAGTATAACACAGAGAAAACTGCACTCCACCTTTGGAAACATGGGAGTAGAGAATACAAAAAAACTATAAAAATAACAACTAAATTTTAAATTTTGTGAGAATTAAACATAACTGGAAACAAGACGAGACAGTATGTGCATGAGTAGCGAGAGTATGTTTAAATGGCGACGTAGAGAGAGAAAACAAGGGTTTGTTGATGTGTGTTATCGTTGTTTGTGATGACGAGGAGTCCTTGTTCTGATGTGTCAACACATTTTAAGACAATGATGACAAAAAATTAAAGAAGAGGAGAGATTGGAGAAAGAGTAAAGGGAGGAGGAGGTAGGAAATAGTGAGAGTATGGAGATTAAACGAAAACAAGAGAAAACGAAAGTGTGTATGTGTGGATGCGTGTGTGTGTGTGTGTCCGAGTATGTGTGTCGGTGTGTGAGACTCAGGTCTGGAGAGGAAAGGCTGAAATATGAGTTAATAGAAAGAGGTAGATTGCGGTTGAAAATATGGTACAGATGAGATGAGAGATGGGTCAGGCATGACAAAAATAGATAGATAGATAGATAGATAGATAGATAGATAGATAGATAGATAGATAGATAGATAGATAGATAGATAGATAGATAGATAGATAGATATATAGATAGATAGATAGATAGATAGATAGATAGATAGATAGATAGATAGATAGATAGACAGACAGACAGACAGACAGGCAGACAGACAGAAAGACAGACATACAGATAGATAGATAGATAGATAGATAGATAGATAGATAGATAGATAGATAGATAGATAGATAGATAGATAGATAGATAGATAGATAGATAGATAGATAGATAGATAGAGAGAGAGAGAGAGAGATCGGCAGAGAGAAATAATATGAGAAAGAGGGAGAGAAAGAAAGAGAGAGTAATAAAGGTTGTAAATTAAAACGTATAGGGAACCGTAGGAGAGAAATAGAGATAGATAAAGAGAAATAACGAGAGAAAGAAATTGAGGATGTGAGGAAGCAGAAAGAGAGGTAACACAAAGAAATCGTGAGGTGGTGCCGGAAGGAGTAACACCGGGAGAGTGAGAATGAGAGAGGAGTAGAAAAACAGAGATAGTGATGCAGAACGGGAGAGAGAGGATGAGAAAGATGGGAAAGAATACATCAAAAATGAGTAGAATGTAGAAACAGAAAGAGGAGAAAGATAGACAGTGAAGTATAAAGGGGGTAACGTGTCAGTTGGCAGAGGGAACACAAAACTGAGAGAACAAATGAGAGAGCGAGTGAGAAAGAGTAAGAAGAAGGTATATATATTCACACGGACAAACCCCTTTAAAAAGATGCCCACCGCCACTCATTCCTACCACTAATAAATGTCCTAACATTGACGGACGCAAAGGACACTGATGATGGACCAAATAGTGGACTGGTCACTGCTGAGGTCAAGAGACGGTCCATGTCGATGGCAGCGAAAGATCCAGTACCAGGCAGTAGACTGCGCGGGAACAGCACAAACTACGCCGACAACCAGGTCTCACATCAATCACAATCCTTATCTTTGCAAAGTTTCTTAAACAACGTTTTCTACAGTGATGTGCCACGCAACCGGAAACTGGGCTTCTGGGAAACAAGAACAGCTGTGTGTTTGTCATTGTATCGAAGCAGATTTGTAAACAGACAAGCAGTTTGTTGACAATTTTGGAGAGGTTTTCTTGTGTGATCTTTCTGGGTATATGATATCGATGAAAGGATAACAATGTTGGTGTCGATCGAGTGATGGTGGTGGTTTGGGGAGGGGATAGAATGTAGGTTCACTCACACTGTATTATTTCTTACATCTCTGGTCTCGAAGCGGTGAAAGTATCAGTGGCGTCTACGCTGGTGACGTCTTTAGACACTCTTCCTACATCTCAGATAGCTGATCTATAACCGTGACATCGATCAATTACGTCAGGTCTGATGACGCCTTTAACGACTTGGAAGAACGTAGCTTCTATGCTAGAGTGAGAGGCAGGGTCGTTGGTGGAGGAACGTGGCTTCTCTGCTAGAGTGAGAGGCAGGGTCGTTGGTGGCAGAACGTGGCTTCTATGCTAGAGTGAGAGGCAGGGTCGTTGGTGGCAGAACGTGGCTTCTCTGCTAGAGTGAGAGGCAGGGTCGTTATTGAGAGAACGTGGCTTTTCTGTTAGAGTGAGAGGCAGGGCCGTCGTTGGGAGGACATGGCTTCTCTGTTAGAGTGAGAGGCAGGACCGTTGGTGGAGGTACGTGGCTTCTCTGCTACAATGAGAGGCAGGGTCATTGGTGGGAAAACGTGGATTCTCTTCTAGAGAGGCAGGGCTGTTGGTAGGAGAACGTGGCTTCTCTGGTAGAGTGAGAGGCAGGGTCGTTGGTGGGAGGACGTGACTTCTCTGTTAGAGTGAGAGGCAGGGTCGTTGGTGAGAACATGGTTTTTCTGTTAGAGTGAGAGGCATGGTCGTTGTTGGGAGGATGTGGGTTCTCTATTAGAGTGAGAAGCAGGGCTATTGGTGGCAGGATATGGGTTCTCTGTTAGAGTGAGAGGCAGGGTCGTTGTTGGAAGGTCGTGGATTCTCTGCTAGAGAGGTAGAGTTGTTGGTGGGACGGATGTTGTATAGATGACAAAGACAAGTATCGGAATGGAGATCGAGGCAGCGAATTGGACTCTGAGGTTACAGCCTAGGACTACTTTACTGAGGGCCGTTATCGTCGCTGGTTATTAATCGTTCTTTCGTAAGGTACATAATGGCTGGCTGGGGCATGAGTAGGTAGAATATGTAGAGGTACCAAACCTCTGGGAACATGGGTGGGACTACTGCCCTGGTCATATTGGGGTTTGCGAGATTGAATGAGCGGACATCCTGGGCACAGTGGCACCCTCAGTTGAGACATTGGCGATGGATGAAGCCGACATTTTAAGTTGTTAACAACCATCTTTTAGATGAAGACACTGAAGTTGACTATTTAGCAATGCGTAGATTACATGATTTTGAGAGAGGCTTCTAGGGAAAGGGGGGCAGGAGTGTGTTTAACCAGCGAGCTAAAAGAACAATTAGTATTTACACTATTTGCCCTTTGCTGACAGGGATTGAGCACCTATTGGTCCGTGCGGAGCACAAAGGCGTCGATTCTTAACAGAACAGACCAGAAGAGTGTACATATATTCTGGTATTCTCTGGTCAAGTAGTTCAGATTAGTGACAGTGTTTCTGTCAGAAAATTATCTGGTTTAGTTTAGTTTAGTTTAGTTTAGGTTAGGTTAGTTTAGTTTAGTTTAGTTTCGTTTAGGTGAGGTTAACTTAGGTTAGTTTAGTTTAGTTTCGTTTAGGTTAGGTTAGGTTAGTTGAGTTGAGTTTAGTTTAGTTCAGGTCAGGTTATGGTAGTTTAATTTAGGTTAGGTTAGTTTAGTTTAGTTTAGTTTAGTTTTGTTTAGGTTAAGTTAGGTTAGGTTAGTTGAGTTGAGTTTAGTTTAGTTCAGGTCAGGTTATGTTAGTTTAATTTAGGTTAGATTAGTTTAGTTTAGTTTAGTTTAGTTTTGTTTAGGTTAGGTTAGGTTAGATTAGTTGAGTTGAGTTTAGTTTAGGTCAGGTTATGTTAGTTTAATTTAGGTTAGGTTAGTTTAGTTTAGTTAGTTTAGTTTAATTGAAGAATCAACTTCATTGCACACGGTTTATCCCAAAAATGCTCTGCTCTTCTCCATATGTCTGGAGAATCTCAGCACAATGGACCGAACTCCGTATCACCAGCGAGGATCCTGTCATAGATTGGGCAGATGTTTAACATAATTTTGAATTTTGACGGAGCAGCGGCCGTTGAACTACTCTTTTCGATTTCCAACTGCCAAGTGATTTTTAACGTGCTCGACACTGCACTGGGGTGTCCGATCTCTACTAGCCAGAGATCCGAGGAGGTATCATATAGTCTACGTGAAGCAATCCCGGTCTCCGCCGTGATTTGAACCAGCGACCTCCAGCACTTGAGCCGACGAATTACCTCGAAAATTATCTTTCAGCGCCTACTTCATAAAAGTTGTACTTTTCTGTTATTAAGAATCGACTTCCCTGCATCACGGCATACCCATATGTGTTCCGTCTCTCTCATCTTATGGCGAATGGTGTATACTGGTGGTTCCTGTAGCTCACTGGTTGTACACACTCCTGTTCTGTTCTATTACTCAGTCCTGCCCTTTTGACCCTTGTTTGATTTCAAAATTCTGCAGTTTTTCTATTGGTGATTTATCTTTTGCAGTGTCTTCATTCGTGAGGTAATTGACAGTCTTGAAATTGATAATCCTAACAACATCTGATGTGTACATAGGGAGCACTTTGAATGTCAATATGTCAGATCTTTTGCTGCCCTCAATGCCATACAACAGAACCTTATACAAACAAACTAACGAAAGTTGTACATAGACCTGGCAACTTCATTTTGTTATAAAAAAATGACTACACAGCCAGCCCAGACAGAGTTGGCAAAGTACTTTGTCAAGTTCGTCGTATGACTAATTGTCAACGTGGGGTCATTGCTTTTTTGCTTCTCAACTGGAGAAATAGGACTAGTGATAGTGACGTTGTTGTATGTCGAAATCATTGTATTGTTTGCAGTAGTGTACCAGGATAATGGCGGAGTTCCATGATGCTATAGGTGACAACAGGGAGTGGAAGAGGAGAGAGCTAAGTACATGTACGTTGTAGATGCCATCATGTTTGGGCTCTCTGCGTATTTGGTGCTATGATCCTGAACTTTTATCATTCATAAATTATTTACGGCGGGAATGTAGCAGTGGATAAGGAAGAATATGTGGCGAGCAACAAATAATTTGGAAACACCTTGCAGATTTCTATGTTATGTCTGGCTGGTCAAAGTCATTTTATCGAGTGTTGTAGTAAATTATGACGTGCCGTCACTTCATTGTGACCTAATAACTTCAGAATGTGTCTAGTAAAGTGTGACATGTCATCGTTACTTCATCTCGCGTGCTAGTCCCTTCATGGCGTGATCTAGTCACTTCATGGCGTGATTTAGTCACTTAATGGCTGGATCTAGTCTCTTCATGGCTTGACCTAGTACCTTCATCGAGTGTCCTAGGTCCTTCATGTCGTGAACTAGTTCCTTCATGTCGTGATCGTCTCTTCATGTCGTGATATAGCTCCTTCATGTCGTCATCTAGTCCCTTCATGGCTTGACCTAGTACCTTCGTTTCGTGATCTAGTCCCTTCATATCGTGATCTATTCCTTTCATGGCTTGACCAAGTACCTTCATCGAGTGTTCTAGTCCCTTTATGCCGTGATCCAGTGCCTTCATGCTGTGATCTATTCCTTTCGTGTAGTGATTTTGTCACTGCATGACTTGACCTAGTCCCTTGATCGCGTGATCTAGTCACTTCATTGGTTTATCTAGTCCCTTCAATGTGTGGTCTAGTCACTTTATTGTTATCTAGTCCCTTCATTGTGTTATCTAGTCCCTTCATTGTGTTATATAGTCCCTTCATTGTGTTATCTAGTCCCTTCATTGTGTTATCTAGTCCCTTCATTGTGTGATCTAGTCCCTTCATTGTGTGATCTAGTCCCTTCTTTGTGTGATCTAGTCCCTTCAACGAGTGTCCTAGTCCCCTCATCACGTGACCTAGTCCTTTTATCGCGTGACCTAGTCCCTTCTTGGCGTGACCTAGTCCCTTCCTAACGTGACCTAGTCCATTCATGACGTGAGCTAGTCCCTTCATGGCGTGACCTAGTCCCTTCATCGCGTAACCTTGCCACTTCATTTCGCGTGATTGTCCTTTCATCGCATGACTTAGTCACGTTATCTTGCGTGCTGATCCCTTCATCACGTGACCTAGTCACTTCATCTCACATAATCTCGTCCTTTCATTGCGTAATCTAGTCCCTTCATCTCGCTTTAGTCCCTTAATTGCGTGACCTAGCCACTTCATTGTAAGGATTTGTAATTTCATATGTGCACATATTTTATGTGCGAACATTTATCAGTTCTGATTTTCTGTCCGTCTAACTAACAAGCATGTCAAGGTAATTCCATATTAGAAACTGCTGTACGGGATGCAGGACACGGGCTTTTTTGTGTGAAAGACTTCGCTTTCTTGCCAGTGAGCAAAGTACCAATTGTATATAGTAGTATGATTTGGGTCCAAGGTGGATCAGCTTCATCAGCAATGAAGGTCATATGAACCAATAGTGTAACATTTGAGGAACATTCATGATAACAGTCAATGTTTGCAAATACATATTGTTTTAAGACAACGGAGAGGAAACGTCTCGTGAGATTTTGCCGTTCTCGTAATATAAATTGCGACTCAACAGAGAAGACTAAGCGCTTACTTCCCACGCGAAAGTTCAATCCCCTGCTCAATTTGCCCCAGTTAACGTAGATGGGTAGATAGGTAGGTAGATTGGTAAGTAGATAGGTAGGTAGATAGGTAGGTAGGTAGATATGTAGGTAGGTAGATAGGTAGGTAAATATGTAGGTAGATAGGTAGGTAGATAGGTAGGCAGATAGGTAGGTATACAGGTAGGTAGATCAGTAGGTAGATATGTAGGTAGATAGGTAGGTATATAGGTAGGTAGATCGGTAGGTAAATAGGTAAGTAGATCAGTAGGTAGATAGGTAGGTAGATAGGTAGGTAGATCAGTAGGTAGATTTGTAGGTAGATAGGTAGGTTGATCAGTAGGTAGATATGTAGGTAGATAGGCAGGTCGATATGTAGGTAGATATGTAGGTATATAGGTAGGTATGTAGATAGGTAGGTAGGTAGATAGGTAGATATATAGGTAGGTAGATAGGAGGTAGATATGTATGTAGGTAGATATATATAGGTAGATAGGTAGGTATATATGTAGGTAGATCAGTAGGTAAATAGGTAGACAGATCAGTAGGTTGATAGGTAGGTAGATAGGTAGGTAGATAGGTAAGTAGATCAGTAGGTAGATAGGTAGGTAGATAGGTAGGTTGATCAGTAGGTAGATATATAGGTAGATAGGCAGGTATATATGTAGGTAGGTAGGTAGATAAGTAGGTAGATATGTATTTAGATCAGTAGGTAGATCAGTAGGTAGATAGGTAGGTAGATAGGTAGATAGGTAGGTAGGTAGATCAGTAGGTAGGTAGGTAGGTAGATAGGTAGGTAGATAGGTAGGTAGATAGGTAGGTAGATAGGTAGGTAGATATGTAGATAGGTAGGTAGGTAGGTAGGTATGTATGTACGTATATATGTATGAGTATGTGTGTATGTATGCATGTAAGTATACATGTATGTATGTATGTATTTATGGATGTTTTTTTGCATGTATATATGTATGTATGTATGTATGTATGTAAGCATGTACGTACGTATGTATTTATGTATATATGTATTTATAAATGTTTGTATATATGTATTTATGTATTTAAATATGAATGTCTGTGGGTGTATGTATGTATCTATGTATGTACGTTGCGGTGCATTGTGTATTGTGACGTAACACCAGTATAAAGAAGGCACGATAGTTGAAAACCATATAAAAATTAAAATAGTTTTTTAATGCATACCAGTCTAAGGCTGGTTTAGTTTGAATGGGAATCAGTCCTATTTTGTGCGGAAACATAGCAGATGCACAAACTCAATATTAGGAGATTATCGGGATTTATAAACAAATCCCTGAGAAAGATTCAGAACCTGCAGTGCTTCGACAGGGTTACAAACGAAAGCTTATGGCAGAGAACACGACAAAGACGGGTGGGGCGGGAAATCTTCGGAAAAAGTAGGCGCTGGTTAGGCCACATATTGTGAATAATCCAAGCTAGTAACACAAAGCAATCTCTGCCATGGAACCCTCAGGAAAAATGAGACAGAGAACGGCTAAATGACACAAGGACAAATAGAGACATAGAGATCGACACAAGAATAACAAGGAGAAGCGGGAAGGAAGTGGGAGATAACACAGGACCAGTCTGCTTTGAGAGAGTTCGTTGATGTCCTAAGTACGCAAATGTAGTAAGGGCAGCGAATATATACGGACAAACATTCAAACCACCAAATCTTGCTTTTGTACGCGCACACGAGATCAGGGAGGAATACAACCGCAAGTCACATAATCTAATCTACGCTGATATTTGCAACCGATACAACACGAAATGCATTGGGAAGACTGGTTTTGTACTTCCGACGTCACCTCATTGACATTTTCAATAACTCTGGCCCTTTTTCGCAAGCCACTTCAATACTCCTGGACATCAGGGTTGTGTTGACGTCAGAGCCGCTGGCATCGTTTTCTGTTCCTTTGATGATGGGCACCGGGTGGGAGTTTGAGAACCTTAAGATCTTCCATATGTTGCCTCAAACTTCATGAATTGAAGACATTCCGCACGTTTCCGAAGGTTTCCTTCTCATTTTATTCCTGTATTTCCCTCTCTCTCTTTTCTCTCGCTCTCTCTCTCTCTCTCTATATATATATATATATTAATATATATATATATATATTTATACGTATATATATATATATATATATATATATATATATATATATATATCTGTCTATCTGTCTGCCTGCCTGCCTGTCTGTCGGTCTGTCTATCTATCTATCTATCTATCTATCTATCTATCTATCTATCTATCTATCTATCTATCTATCTATCTATCTATCTATCTATCTATCTATCTATCTATCTATCTATCTATCTATCTATCTATCTATCTATCTACCTATCTATCTATCTATCTATCTATCTATCTATCTATATATATATATATATATATATATATATATATATATATCTATCTCTCTATCTATCTTTTTATATGACTGTCTGTTCTCTGTCTTTCTCGAAATTATTAGTATTTTAATTACTTATTTATTCATCTAAGTGCATGGCTATATATACATACATGTAAGTGGTTGTTGTTTTGTGTTGCGCTTTTCTTATTCCTAATTGTGTGTATATGTATCTCTTTATATTTTAATTTGTTTGTGTCATATGTTATTTGTGAATTGTTTACGCTTTTGTCTGAGTCTGTCTGTGTGTAATCATGCTGGTCATTTCTGGTACTTACATACTGTGACTGACGCATTTCTGGTTTGGTCTACTCTCTTACATAACTTGCATACTGTGTCTGACGCATTTCTGGTCTGGTCTACTCTATTACATAACTTGCATACTACTGTGTCTGACGCATTTCTGGTTTGGTCTACTCTATTTCATAACTTTCATACTTTGTCTCACGTATTTCTGGTTTGGTCTACTCTATTTCATAACTTCCATACTTTGTCTCACGTATTTCTGGTTTGGTCTACCCTATTTCATAACTTCCATACCTTGTCTCACGTATTTCTGGTTTGGTCTACTCTATTTCATAACTGGCATACTACATCTCACACATTTCTGATTTTGTTCACCTTTTTTTCATAACTGGCATACTGCATCTCACTTATTTCTGGTTTGGTCTACCCGGTTTCACAACTGGCATACTGTTCCTCACGCATTTCTGGCATATCCAGATATGGCCACGAACTTAAACTGATCATTTCACATCTCTGATTGTTTTGTTGTGAGCTGTTAGTTATTCACCTTTATTCCTTGTGACTGAAGCGCTCACTGAGCAATGACATATACGTATTATATTGACTAGTAGTAATAGTAGCAGTAGTAGTAATAGTAGTTGTAGTAGTAGTAGTAGTTGTAGTAAAGTAGTAATAGTTGTAGCAATAGCTGTAGCAGTAGTTATATTTTTAATAGAAGAGCAATAGTAGTAGTAGCTGTAGTAATAGTAGTAGTACTAGTAATAATAGTGGTAGTAGTAGTAATATTAGTAGTAGTAGTAGTATTAGTATTTGATGTAGTAATAGTGATAGTAGTAGTAGTAGTAGTAGTAGTAGTAATATTAGTAGTAGTAGTAGCTTTAGAATCATTAATAGCAGCACTAAAAGTAGTAGTAGTAGTAGTAGTAGTAGTAATATTAGTAGTAGTAGTAGCTTTAGTATCATTAATAGCAGCACTAATAGTAGTAGTAGTAGTAGCGTTAATGTCAGTAATAGTAGTAGCAGTAATCAACAGCAGTTTTGTTTTGTTTTGCGGTTGCCTTATTTCTCTAATACCCCAAGGCGGTAAGCGTTGCACTGTGGTTTTCATTTTGTATCGTCCTAGTGCATCCGACTTCAGCATGCATTTCATGTAAGGGTCTGCTTCCTCCTGCATTTTCTAAGGGTTTGGTTCCCCGGGGTAACGGCGGGTGCTGTAATGGGAATTGAACCCGTACCACTTGCCCACGCCGTCCCCATTAATAGTAGTATTAGTAGCATTAGAATTATTAGTAGTATTTGTAGTAGTACTAGTGTAGTAGTGATGATACTTTTGGTAGTAATAGTGGTGACATTCGTGTAGTAGCTGTGGAAGTAGTGGTATCAGTAGTAATAGTGGTGACATTGTGTAGTAGCTGTGGAAGTAGTGGTATAAGTAGTAATGGTGGTGACATTGTGTAGTAGCTGTGGAAGTAGTGGTATAAGTAGTAATAGTGGTGACATTGTGTAGTAGCTGTGGAAGTAGTGGTATCAGTAGTAATAGTGGTGACAATGGTGTAGTAGCTGTGGAAGTAGTGGTATCAGTAGTAATAGTGGTGACATTGGTGTAGTAGCTGTGGAAGTAGTGGTATCAGTAGTATTAGTAGCAACAATTGTTGCTGTTCATGTTGTTGTAGTTATTGTTGTTGTTGTTTTAGTTAATGTTGTTGCTGTTCATGTTGGTGTAGTTATTGTTGTTGTTGTTTTAGTTAATGTTGTTGCTGTTCATGTTGGTGTAGTTATTGTTGTTGTTGTTTTAGTTAATTTTGTTGCTGTTCGTGTTGGTGTAGTTATTGTTGTTCTTGCTGTTGTTTTAGTAGTTATTCTTACTTTTGTTTGTTGTTTATGTTGTAATTAATGTGTTTGTATAACAACAAAATCCATACCTGGCCAATGCGCCTTCCACTGATGAGCGTGAGACTTTGTAGTTTTCATCCACGGGAATGGTAAAGGCTGCTGCTGCTGTTGTTGTGAATCCAAATCCGAGGAAATGGCGCTAACTAGGGGTGGAGTGTGTCCCGTGTTCTGGCTATGAGCCGGAGGAGGGTCCCCTGTCAGGTCCGTGGCCACCAAAGAGTGATGGTCGACACGGGAGTTGCTTGTGGGGCACACTCTGGGAAGATGTGCAGGAGTTGGAGTTACTGAGTTGGTGGCTGTGGAAGTGGTCACCTGAATGGGTTGTGGTGTCCACGAGTCGAGTATGTTTGTGTTCAGCATGTTGCTGTGGTTTTGGTGGTGAAAGCAATGGGGTAACTGGTGTTGGGGATTCGATGGCTGGAGTTGTTGGTGTCGTGGTCTACCAGTGTGCATATGTGAACTGTTTGCCCCGTTAAATCCACCGTGTTGTTGGTGTTGTTGTTGATGGTGATGATGATGATGATGTTGATTATGTACGAGATGCTGGGAGAATGCGGGATGAATGTTCTCCAGTGGATGGTGTTCATCCTCCACCACAGACATCGTATGTCCATCTAGGTTCCCCACGCTATCTGCGCATGCGTGGTAGTATGCAGGGGAAGATTGTGAGTTCAAAAATCCGTGAGAATGTCGCCCAGCGCCCAGAGTGTGACCTTCTCCGATGGTGTTCCCACTCCTTGCCGGGACCCCTGAACTTGAGTTTGGGAACCCTCGGCTGTACATGGAAAGTGGGTAGAAGGGCGTCTGGTTGTCCATGGTGACGGACATGGAGGCACTGAAACACATGCAGGAATAATAAATGATAAAGTCAATCCAATCGCAATAAGTGCTGTCAGGGGTGAGGTGTAAGACTTCACTGCTCTAGGTTTCAGCTTGTAATAAGGTAGGGATGGAACCTTGACCTATGCGCTGTATTTAAATCACAAGCACTAAGTCAGGTACCCATATACAGCTGGGATGATAGAGGAAAAACTATCGTCACGGTCGGGTGAATTATAGGGTGAATTATAATGACCAAGACAAAAAGTCAAACTTTCATGGCAGCGACTGGAAACAGGCTGTGCCCCAGCAGTCCGGAGATCGACATTTTAATTCCCATATTGGTGAGCTTATTTGGGAGACTCAAATTGCACTACAGCCAGGGTGACTCCAGTCCACCTTCTGAACTAGTCAACGGGATGCAAGAAGACCTACTGTTTCTAACAACTACAGAAAGGTCGCCATGACTTCAAATAGCCTATGGGAGGGCCTCCCCAACCAACGGCTAAGTAGACTGTAGCTAACGTATATCGAGGATGGAAACAGGTACCATTCCTGTGAAAATCGAACGCTCTATTCTTTTGCTATTGAAGTGCTTTCATCCATAAGTGGGAAGACCTGAAATGAAAACAGGCTAGCGTGGATACCACACTTTCTGATTATCCAATGTGGATACCATTTCCTCTGATTAGGAAAAATGAATATACATACTACAAATTACAACTCCTAAAAAGACGCATTCAAACAAGCAACAAAGAAGTTATTAAGATGACTGAGACAATTGATAAGATACATACACCATACAATTCACCAAAATAAAACTGACAGACAAGCAAAACTAGGCAAGTAGAGATACAATAAATATACCAGCCAACGTGCGCATTGCAAAAAAATAACACTAAAAAGCTTCAAAGAGAAATGGCATTTGCTATGGAAAGAAGGGACCTACAACGCTTGACGTATATAAAGAATTGACACACCCAAACAAAAATGACAAGTCCAACAAACAACAGTGCATATAACAGAGCATAATCGTTCAAATTAGGAGTGAACACATCGAACATTAACAAATATATAAACAAGTTAAATTATTCACACGAACTTAACTGCGCACATCCTTGCATATGAGACAGTGTAACATGTGCTGCACTTTTACCCAGGATTTTCTCCTGAAAATGAAACGTGATTGCCTTGAAACGTGATTGCCTGGGTACTCAACAATCACCATCACATTATACAACTCCACACATCAGGTACAAAACACCTGAACATGTTTCACTTTGAGATTGACTACCAAAGAGCGATCAATTCTGCAAACATAGTAAATCAACAACAACAGCAACAGCAGCAACAAACAACAACAACAGCAGCAACAAACAAGTACAACCTACAATGTATGCTGTTAAATGTGAATAGGAAAGTTAGTAAATTTGGGCTTCTGCAATCCACTCAAGGTTTGAAAATTGTTTCACACCTGGCCGTTCACAAATATCTGAAGCCTGAGAAATTTGTAGAAGTCTACAAAGCTCGAAAGAAAGTCTTAGAAATAATATCTTATTCATTAATCAAATACTATTATTTTTGATATTATTGTTATGGCTTTCTTTATTGATATTATATTTTATTGCAGCAATTATTTTATTACAGCTATGATTATTATTATTACAGCTACTAATTTCGTTATTATTATTATTGTATCTATTATTGTTATTATTACAGCTGTTATTATTTCTATTATTATTATTTTAGCTGTTATTATTAGTCATTATTATGCACTGTATTATTATTATCGGTGTTATTATTAGTATTACTCTTAATTGTAAGGGTTGTAAACTATTGACTATTTTGCTTCCTTTATCGTAAATTTAAGATCCCAACTAAACTTCTTCACATTTGATTTGCGGTCAATGATATTTGTTTGACATTTCTTATATAGGAGCAGGATTTGAGTCCATGACGGCTCAGCTTCACAAACCCTAAAGGCAACAGGACCCAAAAGCGCAACATTTGCGGAGCATTTATTATAAAGTACATGTTTTAAAATATATTGTTGCATGAAAACGGAGAGCAAATGTCATCCCGTGAGATTTTGAAGCTCTCGTAAAATAAATTTCGACTCAATGTTATTTGTGCACTTCCTTCCCACGTGAAATTACCTATATCAATCCTCGGTCCGGGAACATGATGCTGAGCAGCGCATGAGCTGTAGTGGTCAGCGACCCATAGGCTGACTGCTAGCGTCAGGGCCAGCGACTCATGGCTGCCAAGACCCTTCTACACCTCCACGCGGTGATCCTGGATAACAGGCTGCAGCAGGGCAGACTGGCTAATGAGAAATTATCGAAGAGGGTAGGCTAACCCGGTACTCAAAAAATGATTGCTGAAGTCGGATGTGTTGGACCAATAAGGTGGAAATATCGCAGTCATGCTGTAAACTACGACACAATGCATTCCGCTCTCTGGACTACATTCTGCTACTTAAGCCATTTCAAGGTTTGGTAGTGGGAGATTGAAAACGAACGAAGAAGAAAAAGAAGAATCCTCGGCCCAACGCGCGTCAGCTTACCCAGTTGTAAATTGCAACATGAATTACTGCTATACAGTGTCCAGACGGCAAGACATGACCTGGTGATCAAACCATAGAAAATAGCTTAAACTTATTACAGTGAAATCCCAAACGTTTTACTATGGCTGCAGTTTCTGTTATGCTCCTAACTTGCATCTTTCTTAAAAAACAACAAACAATCAAACTACGGACACAGGGGAGGAGTATTAACGTCTGGCTAGGCAATATATACTGATCAGACATGTTAGTCAGGGTAAGGCAAAACATACTGGTCAAGACTCTCACTAAATCTGCATAGTAGGTCTACCTGGAAACAGGCTGTTTTCATGGCCGCTTGGCTAACGAGGTGAGGAATCGACGTGATCCTCGTTGTAGTGAGTGACATACAGGTGAAGTCAAGCATAGCACAACGGCCTTGAGGACCCGGTCCTTCTTCAACAGCACGCTCGGAATGTGGGGGAAGCTGTTGCAAACCACCACTTAACGTCCTCTTCATGGCGCACAAAAGAGTAACCTACTCATTGTGAGCATTAGCAAACAACAACAACTACAATTACATACACTGCCTGACATTCGACTGTTTAAGAAGAGGACCACAGACACTACCTGAAACACAACTGTTTAAGACGGGGTCCACAAACACTACCTGAAACTCGACTGTTTAGGAATAGGACCACAGACACTACCTGAAACACGACTGTTTAAGACGAGGTCCACAGACACTATTGAAACTCGACTGTTTAAGACTCTACAAACACTACCTGACACTCGGCTGTTTAAGACGAGATAGAAAAACACTACCTGAAACTCGACTGTTTAAGACTCCACAAACACTACCTGACACTCGACTGTTAAAGAAGAGAGCCACATATACTAGAACATTGCTTTCTGTCGCACTTGTAGGGGTAAAACTGAAATTCAGCCATTTACGTTCATTAAAATAAATGCAAATCCGAGTGGTTCCCGGGGTCTTTTTGTATGACCAGTACAAAATGTGCACCACTTCCCCAGAGAGAGCATATTGTTAGAAGGGACTAACTGTTTGACAAGGTATAACGATGGCTCTTTGTAGGTGGTTTGTTTAGAGCAGTATCGATAGCGCCTAACAGGCTGGGAGTCTGTTTTGCTTTAGTGTTTGAGTCTGTTAAGATGAACTTTCACATCGATAAATCACCCTGTGTGGCACTTGTTTCAACTTGATTGGCGTCTCAGTCATTGCAGACCATGCGTGAGGCATCCTATGAGTTGCCTCTCAGGACGCAAGCATGGGCGCTGAATATGGAGACCCTGGGCTGCCCAAACTGCAGGATCCACCCCCCCCCCCTATCTGCCATGCTGGTGTAATCCAAAGGAATGCAAAGAATGGCAATTTGGCACCAGCTCGGCTGCAGGAGCTGCCGGAATGAGTTCGCAATTTTGAAACCATCCATTTAGGTGCTACCACTCCGGATGTTCTGTCTGGCAGCTCTAACCTCCCCCGAGGTTCCCACAGGGCAGTGGAGTTGTTACCCGCAGATGCTAGTTACTCGAGACCTCCGATGATACTCTCATGGTCCCAAGACTAACCATGTCCCAACGCAGCGAAATAATAAGCTGCTCAAGCCTAGACCACTAGGCAGGAAATATTCCTTTCAGTAACATCTGGCTCATGGCAGTACAGGTCGACTAAATAAAAGCTACTTTATAAAGCTGGGCAAAACAAATTATTGTGCACATAACTTCTGTTTTGCCACGCCGTATTTAGACAAACACACAACCGGGTGTACGGATTAGGAATGTCTATAACTATAGAAGACATAACAAATCGAATGTTTGTTTACAAATTGAAGGAAATGTTTACTTACAAATAAAGACGCAAATACATTCTGCTTTTTCTTTTTTGATCAGTTAATGCTATGCTTCTAGCCTGGTGAGATTCGCGAAGGAGACTGTACGTTTCAGGTCTTCGCCGGTCCCTCTTTAAGTATGGTCGCTTCCCCAGGCCAGACTCTTTCGTCTACATAAGTGGGGCACTCCTGCAGGACATGTTCTGGTGTTTGATTGGGTGTTCTACAATCGTATGTGGCAGTGTCTGAGACCCAATCTTGGCCGGTGGACCTTGAGTCTACAGTTTCCCGTTCTGAGTCTGTAGTTCTGTGTCTGCCCATTTCTGCCAAGTTTGTCTATGCTGTCACTTTATGTCTTGCATTCTTTGTGCTGGGTTCTTCATTCCGTCCTTGTGGATTGTTTACTGAGTGTCTTTGCTACGTTATTGCTTTGTGTGTGGCGAATCTGCCTGTCGCTACTGCCGGCTTTTGCTAGCACAATCTGCCTTGTCGCTTTCATGGATCATGCAGTGGGCAGTAATACACTATAGGACTAGATCCATGTTTTGGGGATAGTAATCCCATGTTATAGTTTAATTAACAGGCAGCAAAACCGTGTCATTTAATATCTTAGACCCAACCAAAAGCTTCATCAGCACAATCATTTGTTTATCTTCTTGCAATAACAAAACATTTCCTTTCCAAACTTTTGTCGGTTGAATATTTCTGTACTTTAGTTATTATTTAATTTCTCAACAAATTTGTGTTGTTATTCAAGACATTTCTTTACTGCCGCCCAAAAGTCACTTTTACAGTGATCTTTCACTTTCTCTACTGTTTTCTTTGTCCTTTTTTTCTGGCCATGCACATCCAATACATGTTACTTCTCTCCATTTTTATGTTTCACTAAAATTATATATTTTTTAAATTGTTGATGTATTTAGACGGTCATATTATATCGTAATGTCCTTATGTTTTGTAATATATTGAAGTTGAAAAATATGCCAAATTAGCTTACGAATTTTAGAGTCGAATTTTTGTGTTTTGTTGCGTTCGCCTTATCTCTCTGCCCCAAGGCGGTGTACGTTGCACTGTGGTTTTCATTTTGCGCCTGTCGGCCCAATGCATCCGACTTCAGCATGCATTTTATGTAAGGGTCTGCTTCCTCCTGCATTTTCTAAGGGTTTGCTTCCCCGGGGTAACGGCCGGTGCTGTGATGGGAATCGAACCCAGCACCTTCGGATGTGCGCCGTGTCACTTATCCACTAGCCCATGCCGTCCCCCAGAGTCGAATTTGAAATCAGTCGTATGTTGTTTAAAAATTGTTGTTTCCATTTTAACCTGAAGGAAGCACTATTTGTTGTAGAATAAATAATTACTTCAAAAAGGCACTATTATTTCAGCTTAAAGATGTGACTTGGAAATAAGATTCTGACTTACATTTTAGACTCTAGCTCCCCTGTGATCTCAAACAAGCGAGCAGATCTCAATCTGCGAGACACGATGATTGCTCCTGGCTAAGATTGTTAAGTCTGAAATTTCGTGGTGATGTTTAGTATGGCTTCCTAAAGAAAGAAAAGCATAATGTAAAATTAATAAACACAAAAATTCACAATGCCAGATCAATAATAAAAAATGCCAAATTAACATATACAAAAATGCACAATACCAGATCAATAAAAATAAATGCCAAATTAATAAATACACAAACACACAATACCATATTAATTTAATAAAAGCATAATGCATTATTAATTTGTTTTTAAACGTAAAGCCAAACTAATAGAAGCAAAAACAATAACTGAATATTTAAACAAAAATTCATAATTGTTTAAATAAAAAAAGCCACCGTCAGATTAATAAAATTTTAAAAAAAACTACAATGCCAGATTAATTTCCAACTAAAGCCTGTTTCTTTCGACGTTTTAAGAAATCCGACAATGTCGTACTTTTGATCAATACATGCGTTATGTATCACAAAACTGGTTGGATATTAGGATTGTCCAAGACATGCGCTCTTTCTTCATTAACACTAAAGTATATATCATCACATTTTAAAATAAAACAACATAATATCAGGCTCAGATAGACATATGTGCCTTTGTTCGTTCATAGAAATAGCAGAATGAGATTAATGATAATCATATATGTCTTGGATCTCTCAAAATATAGTACAAGTGAAACAAAATTCGGAACATGGTGTTGGTATTTTTTCGTTTTCAGGAAAATGCCTGAAATGACAGATCGAAGCAGAAAAAATAGATACGAAGCGTGTTCAAATGAAACCGGACTTAATTTTACAAAGGGAATATACGTACGATGCGCGTGATGACGTCACTTCTGAAGTAAATAGTACTTACCAAACGTCAATTTTGCAAAATGTCCTCATCCGATTCATAGTTTTCTCAGCAGACCGTTGAAAATATGGCGGGATTGAAACAAAATTCGTCCAGAGTTGATCAGCAAGCGGTGATTCGGTTTCTAATAGCTGAAGTATGTCGGTCAGTTGTCAGAATACAAGCAGTGTACGATGACAATAGCTATGCGAACGTAAGCTGCGGCGACGGTCCACCCGAATTGCTGTATTAATTTTGACGATGGCATCCTCTGACGCAACAATATGTACCTGACCTGGTCTTGGAAGATCTTACGTTAACTCACGTCTTACTTTTAAACATCGTTGTCTAGTCCTTCCCTGTTGTCTTCGACACATGTTTGTTTCCATAAACTGCCTACATTCTGCGATGAACGTTAACTGGTCGACATTCTTCAACTGCTAGAAACCGAATCTCCGCTCGCTGATCAACTCTGGGTGGATTCCATATCACACCCGCCATGTTTTCAACGGTCTGCTGAGGAGACTATGAGTCGGAGCATACTAAAATTCTGCAAACTTGAAGAGTGGTATGTGTTATTTATACCAGAAGTGACATCATCACGCACATAGTTCGTATGTTTACTTATTGCAGTTTTGTCCGAATTTCATTTGAACACGTCTCGTAACATAATTGGTATATAAGTTTAAATGCTAGCAAGTAAGCAGAAAATCAATATTCTGGTGCACTAATGACGCTAATTAATCATTTACTAAATAATAGTACACAAACTGATGGCATATACTATATTGGTTAGCAATATTGGTTCATATAATACCGGAACCCAGAATATAGGTACTATAAATTGTAGTGAACCTTTAATTTGTGTTCACCTTTTTATAGTACAACATGTAAGCTAGAAAGACCACCAGTCTTATGTGGCATTTAGATGTAATTACTTGGTGGATAAATTGCATAGCAGCGAGAGAATCGAGAGATGGACCACCAATTTTGTTAACGAAGTAGATGTAATTACTTGGTGGATAAACTGCATAGCGAAAACATAATTCATAGATGGACCACTCATTTATTGAAGGAAGTAGACATATTTACTTGGATACACTGAATAGCGAAAACATAATTCATAGATGGACCACCCATTTATTGAAGGAAGTAGACGTATTTACTTGGATAAACTGCATAGCGACAAGAAAATCCATTCAATAAGTTATACATTTATTTTTGAACGAAGTGGATAAACTGCATAGCGACAGGAGAATTCATAAATGGACCACCCATTTATTGAAGGAAGTAAATGTACTTACTTGGATAAACTGCATAGCGACAAGAGAATCCATAGATAGGCCACCAATTTTGTTTACAAAGTTGACGTAATTACTTGGAAAAACTGCATAGCGACAAGAGAATCCATAGATAGACCACCAATTTTGTTAACAAAGTTGACGTAATTACTTGGATAAACTGCATAGCGAAAAGAGAATCCATAGAAAGACCACCAATTTTGTTAATGAAGTAGATGGAGTTAAGCACAAAGCTATAAAGAAGCAAAGAGACTCATAAAATACACTCCAGGAAATGACAACATAGACAAACATGGCAGAGATGGGCAGACAAAGATTTTCAGCCTCAAAACGCGACATTACAAACTCAAACCTACCTCCACAGAAGTTGGGTCAGAAACACCATCATGTTCGGTTTTGAGCCCTCAATTAACACAGGAACATATCCTACAGGAATGTCCTGCTTATACAGACCAATAAAAGATAATCTTTCCCAGGGAAGCGACCTTGCTCGAAAAGCTGTGGGTGACATGCGAAAACCCGGAAGAAGAAGTCTCCTTCGTACACATCACCCGACGAAGCAAAGCCTCAGTTGATCGAAGAAGAAGAAGAAGAAGAAGAAGAAGAAGAAGAAAAAGACGAAGAAGAGGAAGAAGAAGAAGAAGAAGAAGAAGAAGAAGAAAGGAAAGTGGTTAAACTGCATAGAGACGAGAAACGTTTAAGATAGACCACCATTGTAATGGGAGAGTGCACGTAATTACTTGGTTGATAACTATTTAACGACAATGGGTACCGGAGACGAACAGTCAATTTTCATGCAGGAAGCAAGACCACATAATCTGGAAAGATATTGTCGTAGGAACAGATGTTGAACAGGAGTGGGAGAGTTTTAAAACAGTTCTAGAAACGCTAAAAGAGGAATGTGTTCCATGTAGGGAGGTAAACCCCAAGCGTAAAAAGTGGATAACTAGATTTGTAGTGAAATGTAGAAGAGAGAAAAATAAAGCATGGACAAAATATATAGAGGCAGGTAAATCAAAAGAAACATATGTAAAATATTTGGACAAGCAGAACATATCTCAGAAAGCGAATAAAACAGCAAAAATACTTAGGAAAAAAACTTGCTCAGAGGATCAAGACTGACAGTAAAAGCTTCTTCTCTTATGTTAGAAATAAACAAAGAACGAAAGACAAAGTAGGCCCTCTCATAGACAATACAGGGAAAATAATAAGTGAGAATAGGGAGGCAGCTAATCTGCTCAATCAGTACTTTGGCACAGTCTGCACAAAAGAGGACTGCTCCAAGATCTCAGAGCCTATAGATATTTTTCAAAGAGAAATGGATACAGCGGGATTAAGATCAATCTGTATTACAGAGGAAATGGTTTTTAAAAAATTGGAGGGGTTGAAAGTGAATAAATGTCCAGGTCAAGATGGTATTCATCCAAAATTGCTGTATGCAATTAGAGACCAACTAGCAAAACCATTGGCTATATTATGTTCTCAATCACTTACAAAAGGGATTGTTCCACGGGATTGGAAAGATGCAGAAGTGATCCCCTTATTCAAAAAAGGCAAACAATCAGATACAGCAAATTATAGACCGGTGAGTTTAACGAGCATAGTCTGTAAATTGTTTGAGTCAATAATAAAAGAAAACATTGTAATGCATTTAGACAAATTTAATCTAATTAGAAATAGTCAGCATGGGTTTACTAGAGGGAGATCATGCTTAACAAATCTATCAGAATTCATGGAGGAGGTTACTAAAATTATAGATAAAGGGCAGCCAGTGGACGTTATTTATCTAGACTTTGCACGGCCGTTTGATAGAGTACCTCATCAAAGATTATTTCAAAAGTTATAATCACATGGAATAGGTGGGGAAGTTGCCAAATGGATTGAAAATTGGTTAACGGGAAGAAGGCAGAGGGTGGGCATAAATAAGGAGTACTCTGAGTGGTGTGAAGTGAAAAGTGGTGTGCCACAGGGCTCGGTTTCGGACCAATTTTGTTCTTGATATATATAAATGATTTGGACAATGATATGGGATCCATGATTGCAAAATTTGCTGATGACACAAAACTATGCAGTAGTGTCTCGTCTAAAGCGGAAGTGGATAGATTAATATCGGATTTAGATAAAATTCGAGAATGGTCTGTAAGCTGGCAAATGGAGTTTAATGTAGATAAATGTACAGTCATCCACATGGGCATATCCAATATGGAACATAATTATAGAATGGGAGAAAACAATATTAGAAAGATAGAGAAGGAAATGGACCTAGGCATTATAATAGATCATACAGGAAAGGTGAGTGAGCAAGTTAAGGTAGCAGTGAAAAAGGCAAATGCAATGTTAGGTAAGATAAAAAGAAATATTAAACAAAGGAGCAAGGAAGTGATCGTCAAACTGTATAAAGCTTCAGTTAGACCTAGATTGGAGTACTGTGTACAGGTGTGGAGTCCTTATCATAGAGGGGACATAAACATGCTGGAAAGAATACAAAAAAGAGCGACATAGATGATAGTGGGATTCCAGAATTACAGTTATGAGGAACGACTCAGAAAAACCTGCTTACAGTGTCTCAAAGAGAGAAGAATTCGTGGTGACTTAATACAGGTTTATACGATGATCAGAGGAATGGATAAATTAGACTATTAACAAGTTTTTTTTAAAACACAGCCACCTACAATAACACGAGGGCATAGTTACAAGCAGACTAAAGAGAGGTCCAGATTAGACATTAGAAATATTTTTTTAGTCAGAGAGTGGTGTCTGCTTGGAATGCATTGCCAGGGAGGTAGTGGAGGCAGGGACAGTTAATGCATTTAAGAATAAACTAGATGCGCATAGCTTTTAGAGCAAGGGGATGTAAATGTAACTGGTTGTATACAGACTCTGCAGGGTCTTCTAAACCAGTATAAAGACGTTAAGTTAAGTTAAGTAGGCGTTGTTACTGGCAACGAGTAACAATGAAGAGGAAGACCGTAAATGGTGAAGGCTCAGTATTAGCCTGAGCGACTCATCGCCATATTTTACTTATACACAAGCACAGCTGTCAACATGTTTACCTCTAATTTACACAAGCACAGCTGCCAACATGTTTACCTCTAATTTACACAAGGATATTATTAAGTGGAACACTAAGAAAGAAACAATCTTCAGCTCCACTATTGTATCGCTCTGAAACATGGATAATCATAAATTCAATTATTATGCCGTCTCCGCAACTAAGGTTGACTGCAGTGGATTTTCCAATATCATTTCTTTTGTCTGGACATTACACTCTGCGAGATTGACTTAGTCCATCTTTCGATGTTGTCCGCCTCTTGCCCGCCTAACTTCAACCTTCTGCTTCAGTACTTCTTTTCTTTTTATATGATAAAAATCTTTGACGCGCCTAATTTTAATGTGTGTCAGTAGTCCTCTAAGCATGCCTACTCTTGTCTGAACATCGCTATTTGTGATCTGCTGGAGTCTTTGTGTATGACAAAGATACGAATAGCACCACTGCCCCACACATAACATGTCGTAGGGGACGGCTAACTGTGGGACATGGCATTACACCGGCCATGGTTAGTTTAGTTGTTAAGAACAACACAGATGGCGCTCAATAGATTGCGGGTCTACTTTGTTCAAGTGTTTGAGTCTATAAAGATGTACTCGTGCATCAATTAACCGCCCCTCCAAGAAACTGGTTGTATACAGACTGCAGAGTTTTATAAACCAGTATGCAGACGATAAGTTAAGTTGAATTAAGTTAAATTACGTTAAGTTTGTTTGTCTTTCCACGGAGAATCATAAAAAGCAAAGCAAAATGATGCATTATCATAAATTGGTGCCTGTGCAAAATTAAGATATTGAAATGGTACGATACGATCTTTAATGTTGAACCGTTAGACTTAACCAGACATATATTATTATTACAGGAGGCAGGAAAAAGGCGCTGGCGTTGAATAGTACACATATTGAGGTGTCAAATTGGTAGAATTACAAGACAGTCTCTGTTCTGGAATTCGCAGGTCAAGGAGACATCAAGGAGATCAAAACACACATGGAGAATAGAGTTCAAGACAATAATAAAGCAAACGGGGAAGACATGCATAGAGCTGGAACGGTTGACACAGGACAGGGAAATCTGTCATGCATTTGACGAAGACTTGTTTTCCACAGGCTGCTGGACACTTTGAAAGCGAGCTTACTCTCCCTTCTTCGCCAACCGGCAACAAATGTTATATTTCTCACCATTTATTCACCGGTAACAATACAAGAACATTGTTTATTGTAGGCATCACCATGATATTTCTATAAATTGTTACCCGTAGTGTTTCAAATGATGTCATAGCTGGTAGTGGAACGAAATACTCTCAATGCATGTACAACAAATAGACTCTCAGGCAGATGGTCAGTTTGTGGCCTTCTCTTTGCACATCTGTTCTTACTAACAGGAGAAGATACTAGCCTGTGACGCTGTAAGACAAACATGCCCTGAGTAGAAGAAGACCGAAAGGTATTGGCTGATAATGTATCTAGGAGAAGTAACATTTGTCTGCACATTCTGCCTCGCAGGTAGTGTAGCATCAGTTTGAAACTAAGGAGTGCCTTGGCTTCGTTCATTCTCAATCTCCCACTACCAAACACTGAAAGGGCTTAAGTAGCAGAATGTAGTCCAGAGCATGGAATGAGTTGTGTCGTAGTTTACAGCTTGACTGCAATATTTGCACCTTTCGGTCTAACACATCCGACTTAAGCAAACATTTTTTGAGTACCGGGCTATCATTCCCTCTTCGATCCCTTCTCCTTAGCCAGTCTTCCCTGTTGCAGTCTGTTATCCAGGATCACCACGTCGATGTGTGGAAGGGTCTTGGCAGCTTTAGTTCGTTGGCCCTGACGCTAGCAGTCAGCTACGAGTCGCTGACCACTGCAGCTCATGCGCTGCTCAGCATCTTGATCCCAAACTAAGGAGTGATATTCAAAATAACACGACTTGCCGAAAGCTAATAGGCGAACCGTAGCAACAGCGAATGTTCCATACTGACAGCAGATGTGGCGTAATGAAAACAGATGTGAGGTACCGAATGCAGTTGTGCTGTACAGAATGTAGAAATATCTCACCGAAGAAAGAGGAAAAGTCTCACCGAAAGAGGAAAAGTCTCGCTGAAAAAAGATGTCTTTGCTGAAAGAGGATAAATCTCACCGGAAAAGGATAAGTTTCGCCAAATTAGGATGTATCGCCGAAGGAGGATAAGTCTCGCCGAAAGAGGAAAAGTCTCGCTGAAAGAGGATAAGTCTCACCGAAAGAAGATAAGTCTAGCCAAAAGAGGATAAGTCTCACCAAAAGAAGATAAACCTCGCCGAAAGAGGAAAAGTTTCGCTGAAAGAGGAAAAGTGTCGCCGAAAGAGGAAAAGTCTTGCCAAAAGAGGAAAAGTCTCGATGAAAGAGGATAACTCTCACCGAAAGAGGATAAGTCTCTCAGAAAAAGGATAAGTCTCGCCGAAAGAGGATAAGTCTCGCTGAAAGAGGATAAGTCTCGCCGAAAGAAGAAAAGCTTCACCGAAAGAGGATAAGTCTCGCTGAAAGTAGAAAAGTCCCGCCCAAAGCAGATGAAAGTAAAAGAAAAAAGTCAAGGCCCAACCAAATGAACACTCGATAGGGCATGTTGGAAAAATGCTGTTGTTCCCATACTTTCTTGACCAATGACACACTAGGGGTGAAGGAACCAGCTCCCTACCAGCCGCTTTCACTTCCGGACTTGAACTGGTGCTTAATATTTTAGACTGAGTCTACTTCGGGTCCGTTTGCGATCAAAAAAAAATCCTGGATTAATTGAGGATTGAATCTAGATCGTTGGACTGGAAAGCTATTGCACTAAACACTACTCCACAGCACCTGCTCCTGACGTAGGCGAGCCGTAATGAAAGACGTAGATATCACAGCATTATCATCATTGCTGACATACCTGCTGGCGTAGGCGATAATGGTCCTCCATATCTCTCCGTCGCTGTAAATCAGTTATGTAGTTGACGCTGTCCCAAGTCACGTACTAAGAACGTCCAGCATTTTATGTTTCACTCTTCCTGTGTCTCTCCTATTCAGAATGTTGCCTGTTGCAATAACGGTTTCCATACCTTCACTGCGCATAATTTGCTCGAAAAACACTTATTGTTTATTTCTTAAATTGTTGAAAAGTTTCTCTGGTATTTTGACTTATAAAATTATATAGTCATTAGATTTGTATTTGTCCATGGAATTTTCAACATGTGCCTATAAAACCAGATATCAGCAGCCTCAAGTGAACCTCTTACACGTTTATCGTCCAGGATTCACAACTGTAAGTCAGTAACGGAGTTATATTACACTGAAGTACCTCTTTCCTCACTTCAAGAGATAATGCCTTGCTACATCATTGAAGGTCATTGTCTGTTACGCTGCTCTGCCTATCCTACTCTACTTCTGATGCTATGAGAATCCCAAGATATTGAAATGTTGCAGCTTTGTCGTCCCCTTCACTCTTAAAACTTCTCGACGCCTTTATACGGACTTAGAAGACTCTACCGACTCTGTATACATTGAGATTCGTTTACATTTCCGTGCTCTAAAAGATATGTGCATCCAATCAATTCTTAAATGCATTAACTGTCCCTGCCTCCACTACCTCCTGTGGCAATGCATTCCAAGCATTCACCATTCTCTGATTAAACAAATATTTCCTAACATCTAATCTGGACCTTACTTTAGTTAATTTGTAGTTATGCCGTCTTGTTCTTGAAGGTGGTTGTATTTTAAGAAAAAGAATTGTTATAGTCTAATTTATCCTTTCATTTGATTGTCCTATGAACCTGGATTGTCATTTCGAATTCTTCTCTTTCCTAGACACTATAGGTCGATTGTTCTTCTGGGTCTTTCCTCATAACTGTAATTCTGTAATTCCACAATCAGCTTTGGCGCACTTTTTTAAAATCCTTTCCATCATGTTTATATCTATTCTACGATAAGGACTCCACACCTGTACACATTACTCCAATCTAGGTCTAACTAATGCTTTATGCAGTTTGGCTATCACTTCCTTGCTTCTATGTTTAATATTTACGTTTATCATACTTAACACTACATCTGCCTTTTTCAGTGTTACTTGGACTTGCTCACTCACCTTCTCATCAACTCTACTATAACCCCTAGGTCCCTTTCCTTTTCTATCATTCTAATATTGTTCTCGCCCATTCTGTAATTATGTTCCGTATTGGATCTACCCATGTGGATGACTGTACATTTAACAACATTAAACTAAATCCGCCAGCCCACAGACTACTCTCGAATTATATCTAAATCCGACCACAATATATCCACTTCTGCTTTAGATGAGACACTACTGCATAGTTTTGTGTCATCAGCTAATTTTGCAACTATGGATCCGATATAAATATCCAAATCGTTTATATATATCAAGAACAAAATTCGCCCAAAAATTGATCCATGTGGCACTCCACTTTTTACTTCACACCACTCAGAGTACTCCTTATTTATGCCCACCCTCTGCCTTCTTCCTGTTAACCAATCTTCACTCCATTTGGCAACCTCCCCACCTATTCTATGTGATTTTAACTTTCTAAATAATCTTTGATGAGGTACTCTATTAAAGGCCTATGCAAAATCAAGATAAGTAACATCCACTGGCATCTCTTTATCTGTCATTTGAGAAACCTCATCCATGAATTCTAATAGATTTGTTAAGCATGATCCCCCTCCAGTAAACCCATGCTGACTATTTCTGAATAGATTAAACTTGTCTAAATGTATTACAATGTTTTATTTCATTATTGCCTCTAATAATTTACAGACTTTGCTCGTGAAATTCTACAGTCTAAAATTTTCTGGATCTGATTATGTTACAATCCACTTGTTGTTGTCTGATATCACTATCACCTCTGTCTTTTTACAATTTAGGGATAACCTTTTGTCCTCACTTTTCTTGACCACCACGTGTGTCTATTTATTCTGTATCGTCTAGTAAACTCAGTGGTCTCGATAAGGTGTCCGCTTCGAGTGCCGAAGTTCGCTGGTTCGAATCACGACGGAGATCTGGATTTTTTCGCGTGGATCTTTTGGTAAAAAATCCCCTGACCTCTGGTTAGTGAGATCAGATTCCCGTGTTCAGTGTCCAGCAAGTTGAAAAAAAAACCCTTAGCAGTTTTAAATCAAAAGAGTAGGCTTAAAGGTGGCTGTTCGGACAAAATGTACTATTTCTGCCCAAATTATTTGAATATTCCCTAAGGCCTAGTAAGCCGCTAGAAGTTTTAAAATACCTACTAGATTTAGCTGAAGCTTTTGACTGGCATCTGACATTAACATGCCTGTTTGAATACCAGGATTGCAAGTATCTTATATACGTCTGAATTGTTTATATTGTATCGTCAAACTGAAACACCTGGCATTGTTCCAATAGAGCATAATATGTGTTCATCATCATTAGGTGCCCTGACGGTTGGCATTAGCGATCATGGACCTACATCCATTTCTATCACGTGTGTCGTTTACCAACTTTGTTGTTGATTCTCGCCCGTGCCATTCTATCAAGATGTCCAGGATCTTCTCTCTCGGCCTTCTTCTGTCTCTCTTTCTTGCTACCTTTCCCGTTATTACGACGTGCTCCACGCCGCCTCTTCTCATAACATGACCAAAAAAGAATGACTGCCTTGTTCTGATCCTTGTAATAAATTGTCTTTGCGTTTGTGCGTCCTGAAGTACCGTATCATTAGTTTTCTTTGCCGTTCATCGGATCAGCCGCATTCTTCTGTAAAGCCCCATCTCCGACCAGCATCCAAAGATCTAAGCGCTTGCTTGCTAATTGCCCCCGATTCACTGCCATATGTCAGTACTGGTTCCACATAGCATCCAATGACTCTCTTTCCCAGTTCCAGTGACAATTTTTGTTGCACAATATTCCTTTCATAGTCTGGGACACCGATTTAGCTTGAGCTATTCTGCATTTTATTTCGTAATTGCGTCTTCCATCTAATGTTATGAATATTCCCAGGTATTTAAAAGTGTTAACTTGTCTCAAATAGATCCCCTCCGAATTAACACTGCATTTATTAGAGGCCAGTTTCTTCGTCACTTCCATCACTTCCGATTTTTTTTGGGGGGGATCAAGATGCTGAGCAGCGCATGAGCTGCAGTGGTCAGCGACCCATAACTGACTGCTAGCGTCATGGCCAGCGAACCAGAGCTGTCAAGACCCTTCTACACCTCTACGCGGTGATTTGGATAATAGGCTGCAACAAGGCAGACTGGCTAGGGGGAAGGGATCGAAGAAGGAATGCTAACCCGGCACTCAAAAATGCTTGCTGAAGTCGGATGTGTTGGACCGAAAGGTGCAGAAATCGCAGTCAAGCTGTGAACTACGACAGAGCGCATTCCGTTCTCTGGACTACATTCTGCTACTTAAGCCCTTTCAGGGTTTGGTAGCCGGAGATTAAGAACGAACGAAGCCAAGCCAGTCAAGGTACTTCCGATTTTAAAAATGTAAACTGAGGCTCTGTAAGCCTTTGTTTTCACTTTGCTGAACTACCATGTCTACCATTTCCTGCAAGTCAGTTTCATTCTGGGCTAACAATACAATATCTTTAGCGTATCGTAGATTAATTATGTTCTGTCAGCCAATTGATATTCCTGGCATTGTCTGTATACCACTCAAGATGAACTCGCTTTATAAGAGAGAACAGGTCGGGGGACAGAGCACAACCTTGTCTCACTTCCCTTTTTATCTGTCTATAATCTCCAACTTGATTTTTAATTCTTATAGCCACATTCTGTTCCAAATACATATTTTGAATGATCCTAGGGTCCATGTCATCAATATGTAAATATTTCAGCATTTGGGTGGGCTCCATATGTTTTACTCTGTCGAATGAATTAACACAATCTAATAAACACAGATTGACTTTCATCTAAATGGCGGTCTCAACTATCGTTCTCATAATGTCTATGGCGTTGTTTGTGCCCTTACGTTCCATGAAACCGCACTGTATGTGTCCACTGTACAGGCGGACAGTACATCGGTTAAATACAAATCAACGTACCTCACGCTTAAGGAAAATATTAATTGATTCAACAAATAATAATAATAAATTTCATTGTGAAGACAATGAAATTGCAATAAAGTATATACCCACAGACAACAGTTACAGCACCACAGTTGATATTATCTGCACAAACAGGGGCACATGTTGTTTCTCATGAATGCGATAGGACTATCGCCGGTACATCGTATAATCATCAAGTAGCAAACTTACATACTCCAAATGGAATTAGGCAGAGTCTGGTATTTGTCGAAACACTTACGCCTGAACGTGTGACTTAAAATCCTTCAATCATGAAGGCCATACATTGAAGAGGAACTGCTGCTTGGTGTTGTGCGAGTGGAGAGCTATAGGGGTTGGCACCGAGTCCGGCCAGCGGCCAGGCTTTCATGGCGGATATTACACTGTCTTGGAGTTGTAAATGGCTTTTCTTCCCTAGCCACTGAACTTCAACGAGTTTAATAAATTGCAACATTTCCCCAGGAAGTCAAGAATGTAATGAACGATGTTGTCTGTACGACATCTTGAACCAGTGATCGGACGCAACCAGCTAATATAACGACACCCATTCTGTCAGACTCGATCCTGCCCTTGTCGGCCGAGATTAGTCTTGTAGGAACGGGTAATTCGTGATCTCTCGAATCAGTGCCTGGGAAACTCTGCGAGCTAAACGAAGAATATCTGTCTAGCTTAACCCAGACACATGACCTGTACAAGACAAATCGAGCGAGGTGCAGAGAATTGATAATTATTTTTACGAAATCCAGTTTCAATGTTTCAAAGCACACGATACCTTCAATGTGCATAGAATGGGAGCTCGGTCAGTCTGAAGACGTGCGTTCCGAGCTCACACAGGGACTACGTTTTAACCAGGACTAAACTGAATAATATCAGTTCTCGTGCAAAGCGACCTTTATTCGTCAACTATGTAAATACTAATTCATTATTCCCGTAACGGTTAAATAGCCGGATATACAGTTAACGTATATTTAATTCCACGGCCAAACTGTTATCTTCCAGTTAATGATTCTGTGATATCAAGCCAGAAACTGACATACACACATCAGTTATCAGCATACACGACTTCTACTTTAAACCATGTTATCTCAACATACAAGATGTCAACTATAAACTATTTCATCTCAAAATACATTACTTCAACTATAAATCATGTCAGCTCAACATACATGATATCAGATATGAACAATTTCATTTCAGAATACTATATTAACTATAAACCCTTTCTTCACAACATACAAGATGTAAACTATAAACTATATCATCAAAACATACAATATGACAATTATAAATCATTTCGTCACAACACACAAGATGTCGAATATTTAACTTTTCAGTTGAACATACAGGATATATAACATTTAATCTCAACATACATGATTTCAAATATATAACTTATGAGTTGAATATAAAGGATGTCAAATATATAGCTTTTGAGTTGAACATACATGATGTCAAATATTAAACATTTGAGTTGAACACACAGGATGTCAAATATTAAACGTTTGAGTTGAAAATACATGATGTCAAATTATAAATATTTGAGTTGACCACACAGGATGTCAAATATTAAACATTTGAGTTGAACATACAGGATATCAAATATATAACATTTGAGTTGAACAAACAGGATGTTAAATATATCACATTTCATCTCAATATACAGTATGTCAACTCTGTAAGGGTTCACACCTACATTATGTAGGGAGAGGAGACTATAATCAGACTATTTAAAACATACTGATCAGCAGACATGTTATTCAGGGAAAACTTACTGGCCAAGACCTCCAAATCGCTTCCTTGCAGTTCTTCCCGGATACAGGCTGTTTTGTAACAGTATTGCTTACGAGATGAGGGTTCTGCGTTATCCGCGTAGTAGTGAGCGACATTGAGATGATGTTAAGCATAATTAATTGCCTGGATGACCCAGATCTACCTTCATCATCGCGCACGTGACGTGAAGACAGCTGCTGCAACCCGCAATTTAAACCCCCTAACGTTCTGTATGTACTGTACAATCATTCTTTGTAAGTACTATGCATTAATTATATTTATTTATTGTATAATCATTTTCTTTATGTACTGTACAACCATTCTTTGTAAGTACTATGCATTCATTATATTTATTTATCGTATAATCATTTTCTTTATGTGCTGTACAATCATTTTTTGTAAGTACTTTGCATTCATTATATTTATTTATGGTATAATCATTTTCTTTATGTACTGTGCAATCATTCTTTGTAAGTACTATGCATTCATTATATTTATGTATTGTACAATCATTCTCTTTATGCATTGTATAATCATTCTCTGAATTTACTGTATAATAATTCTCTTTATGTACTGTTTAATAATTATGTTTATGTACTGTACAATCATTAAATATATCTACTATACAATCATCATCTGTGTGCACAATATAATCATGCTCTTTATGAACCATATTATCTTTTGTCTCTCCCCCACACTCTGAACACTGCTTCTTCATTTGTACACTACACAGCCTACCATTCTTAATATATTCTTTACTGTACAATCTTTCACTGCGATCGTGCTCTGTACACTTTCTCAATCTGAATATATCCTGAGAATCTCTGACTCGCATTTCAACATTTGCTATCGCGCTCATCATAGCAAAGCAATATATTATCTTGATGTCTTAACTTAACTTAACTTAACTTAACTTAACTTAACTTAACGTCTTTATACTGGTTTAGAAGACCCTGCAGAGTCTGTATACTTCTTCTTCTTCTGCGTACACAGTCAGACAGTAACCATTATTTTTTCGAGAAAAGCGGCGGTCATCCTGAGGCTCTCGCCACTGCCATAGAGCTTGTCTTGTAGTTCCACTGGTAATGGCCACATCTGCTCTCTCTGATCCTCGTATGTCGGGCAGTTCTGCAGCAGATGTTCAGTGGTCATTTTACCAGTACCGCACGGGCATTCGTCGGTACACCCTATCTTCAATTTGTTGAATAGGTGGTACCTCAGTCTGTTGTGGCCAGTGCGAAGTCTGAAGACAACGACCTGCTCTCTTCGGTTCAACTGGTAATAGGCATCGTTTTTGGTGTAACCAGTATGTTCGGTTTCCCATTTGGTCATGTATCTGGCTTTGATAAGCCGTTTTGACTCTTCGTACGTCATACTGGTATCTGTTTGTGGTAGTCTTGCACCTTCTTTTGCCAGTCTGTCTGCCTCCTCGTTGCCTTGGATGTTGCAGTGTGACGGGACCCACTGTACCACTACCCTTTTTAGTGCGGACTGCTGGCACAGTTTGCAGAGTGCTGCTCTTAGGTCATTAAGCTCAGTGTTTTTCTGGCTTTTTAGCGCTGTGACTACTTCGAGAGCATCTGTCAGCAGAACTATATGGCTCTCATTTTCACTATGTGTCACCATTTCTTCCACTGCCGCCCTCAGTGCCTCTGCCTCCACTCTGAAATTGCTTGTGTACTTACCAGTAGCGAATGACAGTGTTATTTGTCTGCCATTTGGTAGGTTCAGGAATGCTCCTGCCCCTCCGTTCTGTGTAGTGTTTGTTACAGAACCGTCGGTGTATGCATGGGTCCAGTCCATGCTTGGGTAGCTTTTCGTTATGAAGCTTAGGGTAGTGTCTCTCCTTTCTTTTTCAGTCTGGCAGTTTTTGTTTGCAATACCTGGTATATTTTCTACCACCTCTGGAAATATATCCTGCCTCCAGGTAGGTTTTCGTACAGTAGTGATGGGTTTTGGTGTTGTTTGTGCGTTTGTGGGATCTTCGTGCATCTTTGCTTTGGCTATTTCTGCAAAGTTTCTCCGCTTTAGTTTCCCATTTCCCAAATTGTTTAGTCTCTGGTACATTGGATGGTCCGTCAGTCTTCGGAGTTTCTCTGACTGCAGCTGGGCTCTGCAGTCTCTTCTATCGGTCATGGATTGCAGTTTTGTAATCTTTTCAAGTTCTACAATTGGCGTTGACTTCATGCCACCTGTTATAATTCTCATGGCTTGGTTTTGAAGTTTGTTAACTTTATCGAAGTTCGAATTCGCTGCTATTGTCCATGCCGCAATGCCATACTCGAGAACTGGTCTCACTCTTCCAGTGTACAGTTTCTTTAGTATGCCTTCGTCTGCTCCCCAGCTTGTGCCAGCAAGTTTCCTCATGATTGCCATTCTTTCTCTGGCTTTCATTCGGTTTCTCTCAATCTGAATTTTCCATGTCATGCGCCGATCAAATGTGACTCCCAGATAGGTTGGGTTGTCGTTTGGCTGCAGGATTTTGCCATTTAGGCTTAATTTGGTACTTTAGGGTTTTAATGAGAGCGAGAATATTGTACACGTGATTTTCTCCTCGTTTATTTTGACCAGCCATGAGGTCGCCCACTCTTCTAGCGATGTTAGGGCCGTCTGCATCCGATTTCTTGATATGGTGAGATTCTTTTCAGAGGTCCACATAGCCAGATCGTCTGCAAACATTGAGCTATGGACTCTTCTCGGTATATTCTCTGTAATATAGTTTATATATACCAGGAAGAGTGTGGGTGACAATACTCCCCCTTGGGGTACTCCCTGCTCGAGTGTCACCTTTTTGCTCATCTGCCCTTGTACTTGGACTCTGGCCGTTCTTTGTTTGAGGTAGTGGTTGATCCACTTGTACATCTTCCCACAGACATCACTTCTTCTTAGCTTGACTCTAAGTCCGTCCTTCCAGACTTTGTCAAATGCCTTTTCCAGATCCACCCAAACAGCTACTGTGTGTTTCTGTGCCTGGTAGGCATCTTCTATCTCCTGGGCTATGAGGATGACCTGGTCCTCAGTGGATCTGTGCTGTCTAAAGCCGGCTTGCTGTGGAATTAGTATTCGTTTTTCTTCCAGATGCCACATCAGTCTGGTGTTTATCATCCGTTCCATCAGCTTGCCGACACAGCTCAGTAGGCTGATGGGCCTGTATCCATTTGGATCTGTTTTATCCTTTCCTGTTTTTGGTACTGGTACCAGTATTGCATCTTTCCATGCCTGGGGTACAATACCCCTTTTCCAGCTTTGGTTCAGGACTGATAGTAGTTTCCTCTTCGCTGTTTGGCCCAGCCCCATCAGCATTTCGTTTGTTATCCCGTCTTTTCCGGGAGATTTCCTTTTCTTTAGTGTTCTCATAGCCTCTTCCATTTCGCGCATTGTTAGTTTGGCCATCATGTGCTCTTCGGTAGCCGTATTTATGTTTTCGTGTCCCTTTAGCTCTTCGCTAATGTCTGTATGCTTATCTGCAGGGACCTCGATGTGGTTTGCTCTGGCATAGTGATCGACAAAGGCGTTTGCGGCTTTCTTACCTGTGATCAAGTTCTCGCCCTGCTTGATAGTAATTTGTTTATTTGACGGGGTTTCGTCGTTCATGGCTCTGACTAGCTTCCATAGCTTGTTACCTTCTTTGTCCAGGTTTAGACTTTCCGTTTTATTTTTCCAGCTTTCTCTTCCTGTTTGCTTGAGAGTGTGTTTGTACTTCGCCGCGGCGGCTTTGAGGGCGATGTTTGCCTCCATGGATTTTTCTCGTTCTGCCATGTTCCTAGCATTTGTTACTGCATCTTCCACTTTCTGCAACTCATCATTCCAGTAGGGCTTATAGTTTTTCCTAGCTCCTCTTGGGATGGTTTCAGTGGCGGCTTGCATTATTGCCTTGCTTAGGCTCTCTACCATGGGCTTCATTTTGGTGTTTCGTGTGTTGATGGTTTCACACAGCCCATCTGTCAGGATTGCAAATCTGTCCCAGTCGGCTCGTTTGTAATTCCAACGTGGGAGCGGTTTTGTTTCTTGTGGGCCTCCTTCCATGTCAATGGTTAGCCTGATCGGCCTGTGGTCGCTACCTGCCAGTTGGTTTAGCACCTGGCGGTCTATTTTATGGTGTATGTCCTGTGTGGAGAAAGCCAAATCTGGAGTCGAAGTGGTATGCCATGTTCTTGAATAGAAGCTAGGGCTATCCTCCGGCCTATTGATTAGGGAGAGATTTGCATCTATCTCCCAATCTTCCACTTCGTCACCTCTGCTGTCTGTGTCAGAGTATCCCCATCTCTCCGAGTGGCTGTTGAAATCTCCAACTACTATGCAGTTGGAGTCTCTGACCTCCATACTCGAGAGCGATAGGTCTCTGTTTGGTGGTCCGTACAGATTGAAAATGCGGAGCTTCGTCTCTTGAGCCATTATGTCAACTCCTACAATTTCTGCTTGTCCGGTGTGATTGACAGGTACCGCACTACTCGGTATGCTGTTTCTGGTCAGTATCAGGACCCCTCCTTTGTGGCCTTCTCTATCTAGACGGAAGGTCAGATATCCTCTGATTGAGAATTTATGGTTATTGTTGAGGTGCGTTTCCTGGATACATGCCACGTCAATCTTACCTTCATGCAGGTGGTGTGTTAGGGAAAGTTTTTTGTTAATGACTCCCTCCGCATTCCACTGTAGTATTTTGAGGGAGTCTGTATACAACCAGTTACATTTACATCACCTTGCTCTAAAATCTATGCGCATCCAGTTTATTCTTAAATGCATAACTGTCCCTGCATCCACTACCTCCCCTGGCAATGCATTCCAAGCAGACACCACTCTCTGACTAAACAATTTTTTTCCTAATATCTAACCTGGACCTCTTTAGTCAGCGTGTAGCTGTGCCCTCGTGTTATTGTAGGTGGCTGTATTTGAAAAAACTTGTTATATTCTAATTTATCGATTCCTCTGATCATCTTATAAACCTGTATTAAGTCACCACGAATTTTCCCTTCGAGACACTGTAGGCCGGTTTTTCTGAGTCGTTCCTCATAACTGTAATTCTGGAATCCCAATATCATCTTTGTCGCTCTTTTTTGTATTCTTGTACTATCACTCTCATTATTACTTACACTATCACGTCCTATATTTTGTAATATCACTCTTCCTATATATTGTACTTTCACTCGCCATATATCTTACACTATCACTCTTAATATATCTTACACTATCACTCTTCCTATATCTTGTACTATCACTGTCTTTATATATAGTGTACTGTGACTTTCTTTATGTCTTGTACTATGATCCTTCTTGTATCAGTACATCCTATCACTCTTCTGAAAACTAGTAGTATCATTCTCATCGTATCATTAACATATGTCATTGTTCTTATTTCTTTTACTATCATCCTCATTATACCATTATATTATAGTACTTCTTATAGCTTGTACTGTCACTCTTTTTCTATATTGTCACTTTTAGTACATCTTGTAGTATTACTCATTTTGTCATGTACTATCAAGCTCATTTTATCATTGGAATATATCACTCTCTTATAGCTTGCAATATCCTTCTCCTTATATTGTATCACTCTCTTATGTCTTATAATATCACTTTCGTGGTATATAATATTATCACTCGCATTGTATCATTGCAATATATTCCTCACCTTATAACTTGCACTATATCTCTCATTACGTCTTGCAATATCACTCTCATTGCATAATTGCAATATATTACTCTCCTTACAGTTTCTAATATCACTCAATTTAATCGTGTATTATCTCTCTACATGTGTCATAGCAATATATGTTTCTTCTTGTAGTTTGTAATATCGCTCTCATTGTTTGATTACAATACATCACTCTCATTATAGCTTGTATGAACTCATTAGATAGTGTGCTATCACTCTCATTACACCTTGTGATATCACTATCAATACATCGTGTGATATCACTCTCATTACACCTGTGATATCACCCTCATTACATCAAGTGATATTAATCTTATTTTATCTTGTGCTATCACTCTCATTACATAACGTGATATTAATCTCATTCCATATTGTGCTCTCACTCTTATTACATTTTAGGCTATAACTTTCATTACTTCGTGTGATATCAAGGTCATTACATCTTGGGCTATCACTCTCATTATATACTATGTTATTGCTCTCATTACGTCAAGTGCTATCACTCTCATTACATCTTGATATATCAATCATTACATCTTTTACTGTCGACTCCTCTGACTTATATTATAACTTTTGTTATCCTTATATTATATTATATTATATTATTATACACCGACCCTCATTATACAGCTCGTAATATCCGACTCATTACACGATTACACTCTCTCATTTACTACACAACTTATTCTAACACTCTCATTGTATCATTACACTCTCTCACTTACTATACAGCTTGTTCCAACACTCTCATTGTATCATTACACTCTTTCATTTAATACACAGTTTATTCTAACACTCTCATTGTAACATTACACTCTCTGACTTACTATACAATTTGTAGTACCACTCCCATTTCATCAGTGTTATCTCTCACTCACTTACCTCTTGTGCCATTAGTCTCATTACAACATTACATTTTCCCACTCCCTTTACAGCGAGCACTGTCACTCTCTTCATTACATCTCAATCTATCACTCTCATTACAACAATTACTGTCAGTCTCGTTATATCATTATATCTCTCACCAACATTACAGTCATTTTACAAGTTCAATCCATCAAATTACTTCTTAATGTTATTGCATCTCACTCTCATTACAGCATATACTATCAATCTAATTACAACTTTACAATCTTGCACGCTCATTACAGCATATACTATCAATCTAATTACAACTTTACAATCTTGCACGCTCATTACAGCATATACTATCAATCTAATTACAACTTTACAATCTTGCACGCTCATTACAGCATATACTATCAATCTAATTACAACTTTACAATCTTGCACGCTCATTATAGCATATACTATCAATCTAATTACAACTTTACAATCTTGCACGCTCATTACAGCATATACTATCAATCTAATTACAACTTTACAATCTTGCACGCTCATTACAGCATATACTATCAATCTAATTACAACTTTACAATCTTGCACGCTCATTACAGCATATACTATCAATCTAATTACAACTTTACAATCTTGCACGCTCATTACAGCATATACTATCAATCTAATTACAACTTTACAATCTTGCACGCTCATTACAGCATATACTATCAATCTAATTACAACTTTACAATCTTGCACGCTCATTACAGCATATGCTATCAATCTAATTACAACTTTACAATCTTGCTCTCTCATTACAGCATATGCTATCAATCTAATTACAACTTTACAATCTTGCACTCTTATTACATAATGTGCCTCACTAAATACTGCACACTATCTGATTCTCGTCTTAAACTGTACCTTCACTAGAACTATTCACAAATTAGGGGGCAGCGTTAGCGCAGATGGAGAGGGATTTTCTTTTTATCACAAACCACCACAGATATTGTGTAGTAAAGGCGGCCAGTGTGATGCGGACCTCATCATCACTTTGTGCCGTTAGTTACAAAATAAAATGGGCCTACCACCATATTTCCAATGCGCCGCATGGCGGGACGGGATCTTTACTTACTATCTCTCTCACAGCTACTTACATCCTATTATTCTCATTATATCTTCTACAATTTCACACTCTCGTGATATCTTGTAGCAATGCTCACATTATATCCTTACAATCTCTCATTCTCCCTATAATTGTATAATCTCTCACTCTTCGCATATACAGTACCATTCTTATAAATATTTTCAATATCTTACTCTTCTAGAATTTCTCACTTTAACAACATCTTGTAATTCTTGACTAACCGTATCCAGTTTCGATAAATTAGGGGATAATATTTGCAATATTGCTCTAGTGAAATCTTGTATATAACTTTATATAACCTGTATACACCGTCCTTCGCGAACGAAGACTGTGATGGCTTGATTATGTTTTTCGCGTGGACAACGGTAGAATCCCTAAAATTATTATCTATGCGCAGCTGGCGTGTGGTAAAAGAACAGATGACCGACCATAGCTGAGGTTCAAAGACGCATGTAAGCGAAACATGAAGGCTCTGTTCCTGGATCTGACATCACGGGAAGATATAGCAGCAGACAGATCCAAAGGGAGATTCAACTTGAGAAGTCATCTGAGTCTGGGCGAAAAACACATGCAACACATGGAAGAGAAGAGATAACCCCGAAAGGAAAAGGGAAACCAAAAACTCAGTAGAGTTGATGCTCCAATGTCGATTCAACCTGATAGTCAGACATGACTGAAAAGGGGCTACTTCTATCTTGTAAATTTTCTCCCTTTCATAATATCTTGTAATATTACTCTTATTACATCATGTACAATTTCTCACTTTCATAGATTGGGTGCGCATAGTTATTTTTAGATCAAGTAAATGTAAAATAGGAGCGTGTGGCCGGATGGTTTGAATGTCTGCCTTCCGACAAAGGGGGCAGCGGTTCGAAACTCCGAAATGGCATATGTTGTTTTTCTGTTGGGGGTAAAATAAACAAACATAGCCAGCTCACGACGTGGCGACAGCAGTGACAAAGCGGCCTGTAGTTCTCAGCCTATAAAACCCCTCGGCTAACCCAGCAATGGAAAAAAGTCGTAGCACAGTAGAAGACTGCAGAGCGAAGCAGTTCATAAGAACAGAAAAGTAAGTTCATTGAAAACACAGGGATAGAGGTCCACATGTATATGGCAAGTTCCAATTTCAAAGACAGTGTCAATAAACTCTCCCAGGAAGAATCAGAGCCCGTTGTACGACTAATGATCCAATACATTTTACTTAAAAAGCATCTGAACATAATCCAGCCACAACATACTCTCGAGCGTCATCTTTCCACAAACGCGTAAGAAACCGTTCATCATCGTCTCTTTAAATGCTCGGCGCTCAACGATGATAGGAAACCGTTGATAGTCTCTTTAAATATTCAGCGGTCAACGATGTTAAGAATCCGATGTTGATTGTCTCTTTAAATGCTCGGCGCTCAACGATGGTAGGAAACCGTTGATTGTCTCTTTAAATACTCAGCGGTCAACGATGTTAAGAATCCGATATTGCTTGTCTCTTTAAATACTCAGCGCTCAATGATGTTAAGAATCCGATATTGCTTGTCTCTTTAAATACTCAGCGCTCAATGATGTTAAGAATCCGATATTACTTGTCTCTTTAAATACTCAGCGCTCAATGATGTTAAGAATCCGATATTGCTTGTCTCTTTAAATACTCAGCGGTCAACGATGTTAAGAATCCGATGTTGATTGTCTCTTTAAATACTCGCCGCTCAACGATTTTAATAACTCGTTGATCGTCTCTTGAAATATTCAGCGCTCAACGATGTTAGAAAACTGTTGGTCGTCTCTTGAAATATTCAGCGCTCAACGATGGTAGAAAACCGTTGGTCGTATCTTTAAATGCTCGACATTTCAGCGATCTTAGGAAACCGTTGTGGATCGACTCTTTGAATGCTCGGCAATCAAAGATAGTAGGAAAAACACTTCTTCGTCAGAGGTCTGATAATTAGAATATTTGTATTGACACTAAACAACTAACAAACACGTGCGTATACCATTGCATGACATTGGGGCAGAAGAATGAGATCCCGTATTCTGCTGAATGTGAACCATCAACAACGTCACACTTATTACACAACTACAAAATGTACAATCTATCACTCACGTTGTACCGTGTCATGTCACTCCCCTTACAACTCGTTCTACTAATCTCATGAAACACTTGTTAACCTGCCTCCCCCCTCTCCCTTCCCCTCCCCCATACACTTTAAGTCGAAAACATATTGAGATCGACAATTATAGTTATGAGGAAAGACTGTCATTTCGTTATGTTTGGTAAGTGAGTGGTGATTGCTTGGAATGCATTGCCACAGGACACATTTATTATTAGGTAAGTTATTTGTAGATTAATTGATTGTACAAAAAACTTGGTGTATACAGACTCTGCAGAGTCTTCTAAGCAAGTTTAAAGACGTTTAGTTAAAATGATACACTCTAATTATACCTTGCACGAGAACAACGCGTTAATTACCTCACCTTCACAATCGTGGACGCCAGCTCTTCATTGGTAATGACAGAAAACATAATATGATCCCCATGTTGAATGACACAAGACTGTATATCCATCATGGATAAAGCAGGCCAGTATAACCAATATGGATAACATTAAAATGTATCTAGATATCAGGTTGATATCGATAGCTGAAGCTTGGCATGGGGACTTGTTGCGTGCTGATTATCATTCGTAACTCATGATGCTGTTCAGCAGCGTATGTCAGTTGAACACTTCTGACAACACGCTCGATACTCTATGAAAATCACACAATGTTTCTACATCAAAATAGGCAATGTTTATCAGCGAACGCTATATCTGCAACTCAGGAGCTACAGTCAACCCAGATGTAAATAGACACCCGGTCTGCAGGAATAAAACGCAATGAACCGAGGAAAGGAACTGGTAACTCCACCTAACAATCAGCAAATGCGTCCTTACCAAGAACAAAGTCTGATAACGGGCTGTTTCCGCCTTCTTAATATGGACAACACCAGACTTAGGGTTCAACAGCATAGGGCATGCAGGTATGTGATCTGTTGACGAATCCACGACAGAACGCTACTCAGTTCTGTGATGACCTGTTATAGTCTTTCTCTGAAGTCAGATTTGCTTTTGGGTATACTAATACACAATAACAGAAACAAGTTACTTGAATTTAGTTATCAGGATACATATTATCGGCAAAAAACGGACTTGAATTCAGTTATGAGGAAACATACAACGAGTAATAGCAGACTTGATTTTAGACGTGGTTGTGGTGGCATGAGAGGTATAGAACATCTGTAGACGGATACAACACACCGTAACCTACACGTTTATTAAAAACTGTAGATGGTTTGAAGGTAGTTTGTTGCTGTCTGGTAAGACAGATACCTTCAAATTGTGTGTTACGTCAGATCGCCATTAGTAACTTAGATTGAATAGTAAGATTATTATCCCCTAGAATATCTGTGGCCAGATACGAAAATCCCTGACCAACATTATCACAAATACTGGAGCGGAGTTCACGTAAAGATAGTTTGTAGTAGCTTTGTCAGAAACATCTGAGTTTGTGTCATTTATAAGGAAATAGCCTCAGTCGCACCATTTGCGACGTTTAGTATATATGTGACTTCGACATAACAATCTGTGATAGATTCATGTAAGTGAACACTTCTTGCATCACCTGTAAGATTCATTCAGACTGGGTTTTAGTTGCATTGCAGTCATAGTTGATGTATAGAAGATTAACGATCCCACAGGAGAACCGGGTCCAAGTTCTCCTCAAGTTCTGGATGTCATGCGATTATCTGTTGCAGCAATTATTTCGAATATCCTACTGCTTAACGAAGTTTTTTTTATTGATTCAATCCGTAGAGCCGAAATACTGGCTAGCAAGTTTTCTTATACGTTGTAAATCTGATCTATCGGCTTGAACAGTTATTATACTTATAACAAGTATTCCTTAATGTATAAACACATTTATACTTCATAGTGGCCGTCTTAGATTTGAAGAATAAATCTGCGCAGTGGTCCAAAGTATTCCGGAATGAATATGTTAACATACGTAAAACCAGCGAACGTGAACCGTGCCTTCATTGTGCTGTAACGACAGCAGCATTTAAGTAAATCTGTGATCAACTGGGACAATTCGTGACTGATGATTCTTCAAATATTTTAAGATTGTTTGCAACTAACACGAATACAAGCAAACATCAACAGGCCATCATTTGGGCGGTAGCGGCAGTGGAGCTCTAGTATATCGGTGATCGGACTAAATTATATGTAAAGCACATCCTCTCAAATATTGACGCCAGTATGAAGACTGTAAAAACTGCCAGGAAAACCAAACGTGGCTTCGCTTATAAATATACAGTGCATTTTCAACGCCAGACTTGACGACTTTAGTTATGTCATGACCGCAGTAAAGCTGTAACCAATTGAATAAGCCATGACTGACACCTTCTCAGGTATTGATATCGATATAACGACCGTTAGTATCAACAGTGAGGAAATCCAGAATTGGCTTTAGTTATCAAGATATGTAATATAACATATAACAACATCCAATTTGGCGTCTACTGACTGGCGACAACAGAGTTCCTAGATCCGCGATTGAACACAACAATTCAGCTTTTGAAGCACAGAAAGTTACGTGCATACCATTTGTGACAACTGTCATTTTCTTGAAAAGTTTTCCGTCTGGTTGTAACGTCCGAACTTATTGAAAGCTTCCATGTTTCTAATACGGTACTCGAGATTTCTCTCTCCGTATTGTACCAGTTATCGCCGACCTCTGTTTGAGCAACGTGTTTCTGACGTCTCTACGTACCGAGGCAGTGGAGAGGGGGTTGACCGGTGGAAACTTGGTAACACTGAAAGCCTGAGTCGGGGAAGAAATCCGGGAGAGATAAGTGGGGAAATTGTAGTGATAACGGCGGCAGCTTGAATGGCGATAAGAAGCTTCAATCACAACTGTTTGTATTACGATCAGAGAGCTTCGGGCGGTTGGTTTCGGTCGTTGAATGAGAACGTCACTGTGGACAGCATTAGAAACCTCGGTTGAGATTTCTGTGGGCGTGGTGGAACGTTCATATCATATTTAAGAAAAAGACAATATATATTTTTTTGAGTCGAGTACGATTTCTTGGTACTCTCTTCAATTTAACAGCTAGAAAAAATATGTTCTCGTATCCCTCCATACGTCTTAGAACACATGTTCTGATCTTCCTTCAAACCTAAACATGAAAATATCCAGCTCTCGACTTCGTCTTCACTTCTCACAGCTGACGAGCGAACCTACGTGACACGCCCTCGACTAAGCCGTCGCCTACTACAACCGCCCAACTAACCTACTTGACACGCCCTCGACTAAGCCGTCGTGCACTGCACCCGCCCAACTAATCTACATGACACGCCCTCGACTAAGCCGTCGCGTACTACACCCACCCAACTAACCTACATGACACGCCCTCGACTAAGCCGTCGCGTACTACAACCGCCGAACTAACCTACATGACACGCCCTCGACTAAGCCGTCGCCTACTACAACCGCCCAACTAACCTACTTGACACGCCCTCGACTAAGCCGTCGTGCACTGCACCCGCCCAACTAACTTACATGAGACGTCCTCTACTGATCTCAGTCGTCTCTTCTACATTCTCCGACCCAACCGACATTTGTACTTAAATATATATTGAATACATATTGTCTTATTTTGGACAAAGAGATGCAAGTGATGAAATGGAGTTATCCCAGCGATGGAAGTACCAAGCCTTAGCGATTAGAGGGAGAGACCGCAGTGATAAAGTGAGGATACCTGATTGATAGAGAAGAGAGACTCAAGTTATGGAAGAGGGTGATACAGGGTGCTAAGGATTGAGGCTACACTTGTAAAAAATAAGCGTGAGAGGGAGAGAGAGAAAGAGTGTGAGGAGAGAGGGGAAAGGAAAAGAACTAGTGAGAGAGAGTTTTTAGTTTGAGATTGTGCCAGATGAGAGACCTTGTGGGGGTGGAAGGTAGGAGACCTTGTGGTGGTGGAAGGTAAGGGACCTTGTGGTGATGGAAGGTAGGAGACCTTGTGGTGGTGGAAGGTAAGGGACCTTGTGGTGATGGAAGGTAGGAGACCTTGTGGTGGTGGAAGGTAAGGGACCTTGTGGTGATGGAAGGTGAGAGACCTTGTGGTGATGGAATGTAAGAGACCTTGTGGTGATGGAAGGTAGGAGACCTTGTGGTGGTGGAAGGTAAGGGACCTTGTGGTGATGGAAGGTGAGAGACCTTGTGGTGGTGGAATGTAAGAGACCTTGTGGTGATGGAAGGTAGGAGACCTAAATGTGGTGGAAGGTAAGGGACCTTGTGGTGATGGAAGGTGAGAGACCTTGTGGTGATGGAAGGTGAGAGACCTTGTAGGGAAAGATGAGACGCGTTATGGTAATAACAACAAACGTCAATTGTACAGGAAGAACAGACTCGGTTTGGTGAAGACAGATTGACCACCTTGTATTAGAAACAATGTGAGATTAGTTGTGGGGGAGAATAAGAAGGCGTCGGGTTGGAAAGGTGAGACGTCTTGTGTTAGAGACAAGGTGAGACGTCGTGTGTTAGAGACAAGGTAAGACGTCTTGTGTTAGAGACAAGGTGAGACGTCTTGTGTTAGAGACAAGGTGAGACGTCTTGTGTTAGAGACAAAGTGAGACGCCTTGTGTTAGAGATAAGGTGAGACGTCTTGTGTTAGAGACAAGGTGAGACGTCTTGTATTAGAGACAATGTAAGACGTCTAGTGTTAGAGACAAGGTGAGACGTCTTGTGCTAGAAACAAAGTGAGACGTCTTGTGTTAGAGACAAGGTGAGACCTCTTGTGTTAGAGACAAGGTGAGACGTCTTGTGTTAGAGACAAGTTAAAACACGTCGTAGAGGAGGATGGGGAGTCATCTTGTTGTGTAGAAAGGTGAGACGTCTTGTGTTAGAGACAATGTGAGACTGGTTGTGGTGGAGAATGCGGAGACGCCTTGTGTTAGAAACAATGTAAGACTCGTTGTGGTGGAGGATGGTGAGGCGTCTTGTTGTGGGGCAAGGTGATACGATTTGTTTTAGAAACACACTGGAACTCGTAGTGGTGGAGATTGGTGAGGCGTCTTGTTACGTGGAAAGGTAAGACGCCTTTTGATGAAAAAGGTGAGACCTCAAAAAGAGAAAGATTAGGTTAATTGTGCTGAAAAAAGTGAGACTCCTGAGTTGGGAATGTGTGAGGCATCTTGTGGAGGAGTTTGGGATACACCATGTGGTAAGCGAGACACATGAGTTGGGAATGTGTGAGACATCTTGTGGAGGAGTTTGGGATACACCATGTGGTAAGCGAGACTCCTGAGTTGGGAATGTGTGAGACATCTTGTGGAGGAGTTTGGGATACACCATGTGGTAAGCGAGACACCTGAGTTGGGAATGTGTGAGACATCTCGTGAAGGAGTTTGGAATACACCATGTGGTAAGCGAGACACCTGAGTTGGGAATGTGTGAGACATCTCGTGGAGGTGTTTGGGATACACCATGTGGTAAGCGAGACACCTGAGTTGGGAATGTGTGAGACATCTCGTGGGTGAGCTCGGGATACACCATGTGGTGGACAAATGGAAGACACTTTCTGGTGGACAAAGGTGATACGTTTTGTGGCCACGAAAGTGGAAACATTATTTGGTGGATACATGCGAAGCGCTTAGTGATAGAGAAAGTTGGGATGCTGTGTAATGGAGACATTTCAGACGCAATGTGGTGAAGGAAGGTGCGACTCCCCGTCGTGAAGGAGAAAAGTTCGTATCTAAATTGTGTGGGCTAATATACATCAAGACGCTATGTTAGACGTTGATACTGTTCAACGTGAAGCCACATTCTGACGTCATCAAACGTCAACGACCATCAGTTTGCTGGGAGCGTTCAGCTCTGCCCAGGTTGTAAGTCCATGTTAAACAAGCTCTGTTATCTCTGACCTGTGCATATTTACACGGACTTAACCACAAAAAAAACTTCGTGAGAAGTGGCTAACGTTTAGTCAGGCAAAACATACTGATCGAAATGTACTTACCAAGTCCCCAACTCACTTCCACAAAGTTCTACCTGGAAATAGGCTGTTTCATAACCTCGCATTACAAGGTAGGGGGTTGACATGATCGTCGTAGTAGGGAGCGACACGCAAATGAAGCCAAGCACAACACAACCGCCTGGGGGATCTCGGACCACCTTCACAAGCACCATCGGCATGGGAGGAAAGCTACTACAACCCACAGCTGAACTTTTTTTTTTCATGGTCACAAAAGCATCGTAGGCCTACAACATCAAAACAACAACAACAACAACAAATCATAAAAACGTGTACACAATTATATAAATATTATCATAGCTTTTATGGGAAAATAGCCCCACAATTATATAAATATTATCATAGCCCTTATGGGATAATAGCCCCACAATTATATAACTATTATCATAGCCCGTATGGGATAATAGCCCCACAATTATATAACTATTATCATAACCCTTATGGGATAATAGCCCCACAATTATATAAATATTATCATAACCCTTATGGGATAATAGTCAAACAATTATATAAATATTATCATAGCCCTTATGGGGATAATAGCCCCTCAATTTTATAAATATTACCATAACCCTTATGGGATAATAGCCCCACAATTTTATAAATATTATCATAACCCTTATGGATAAAAAATCTTTCAATCGTGACCTTGTACATCCTGCAATTCCCACCGGCTTAAACGCCACCTGGGCGTAGTGAACCTTTTATGTTTCATGGTAATATCTGTAAACATGGCACATGTATCATAGGCGGCCAAAAGTGTGAGTAACTCGTTGTTCGGGGTAAGAAGGGGGGGTGTGTCTAAAACAAAGATCACGTTCCGTTAATCATGTACACAGTCTAATATTTTGTATCTAATAACTATAGATCTTTATCTTCAATGCAACTATGTACACAGTTAAATATCTTGTATCATTTAGATACATCATTATCTGATAATCTGATCATGTACACAGATCTATGTTTTATATCGTATCATGTATATAGATCTACAGCTTCAGTCTAATCCCATACACCGTTATGTGTCTTCTATAGAATCATGTACATAGTTTCATATCTTAGATCTAATCATGTACACATTTCTATGTATTTTATTTAATCATGTATTTGGCTGCATATTTTCCATCTGATCATGTACACAGTTTAATGTCTACCATATATGAAAACTTATAGAAAAATAATTGAGCCCTTAGAGTCAAAATGTTACAGAAAGATCATCAGAATATCCTGGAGGTAGAACAAGAAAAATATTGACATTCGGCAAGAGCTGAAAATAGAGAACTGGTTTATCAATTTAATTTTGGCCAACAAATTTAAATACTTTGGTCACATCAAGAGACACACCGGTCTTGAGACAACAGTCATAGAAAGTATCATCATTGGTTCTTTTCATCTTGTCAGACGATAGTAATTAGGCTTTTAGCACCAAGCCCGGGCAAAAATATAGAGACCACGTGTTGCCCATGCAGTAAGGTTCTTCTCTCGGTCTGCCTTGTTTACTCCAAGGGAAAGGTGATACCAATACATTTGGAACAAGGCAAACTGCAGAAGCTGTCCGATCAGCAGAGCAATGCTCTATCTGTTCGTCTGTTGGAGCTTCACTCCTTGACTAGCCGGCAGCCAATACTAAGGGTTTGGTCTGTCCTGACACACCACTCAACTGAGGTTGCCTTTCCTCGCTCTAGGATAAGGCATTGTTCCCTCTTGCGTGTGCTCCTTTGCACATGGTCGGTTGTCAGGCTTGGTAGACGCTGTCCAACTTTCAGAATTATCAGAAAACAGGTTGCACAGCGATATTTGACAAAACCTGACAAGATACGCCAGTGTCTTAACTGCAAGGCTTTAGATGGTTTGAAATCAGAGTTTTCCTTCTCCCAGATGAGTTGCCGTGAAAGGCTTTTTGACCCCAATCTGCTAGAAACTTCGGGTTTTAAGAAAAGTACAGTGCCAGGTGAGGGTTGACCGAGAAGACGTTGGAACCAAGATATCCAGAAATGCCTGCGTTTGACTGTGGTGGAAGCTGGAGATTTGGTAAGAGAAATAATCTCCTTCAGACAGACTGTGATGGGAGCGACGTTCTATAAAGGACATGCTACATGATGATGATGTACTTATTTACACATTTTTTAGTCAGCCATGTAGTCATGTACACAGTTCAATTGTTTACATCTAATAATGTACATAATCGAATGTCTTCCATATAACCCTGCACTCATATATATTTTGTCCATCTAATTATGTAAGCAGTTCTATGTTTTCTTTTCAATCATGTATGCCGTTCCAAGTTTTACATTTAACCATTTAGGCTGCTATATAGGTTTCCTCTGGTCATGTACACCAGGGGTTCTCAACCTTTTAAGATTGCGAGCACCGTTCACGTGTAATATTAAGTGCGCGAGCACCATACAATCTAATGGGTTTGATTTATGAAAAAGAATACATTTCTAAAATATTCACCGGTTTAATGACATTCTTGAGCTTGAAAGTCACTCAGGAGTTCAGTGATGTCCAAGAAGAAGTCGGTTGTAGCTAGCTACACGTCAGAAGTCCAGTGATGTCCAAGGAGAAGTCGCTTGTAGCTACACGTCAGAAGTCCAGTGATGTCCAAGGAGAAGTCGCTTGTAGCTAGCTGCACGTCAGAAGTCCAGTGATGTCCAAGGAGAAGTCGCTTGTAGCTAGCTACACGTCAGAAGTCCAGTGATGTCCAAGGAGAAGTCGCTTGTAGCTAGCTACACGTCAGAAGTCCAGTGATGTCCAAGGAGAAGTCGCTTGTAGCTAGCTACACGTCAGAAGTCCAGTGATGTTCAAGGAGAAGTCGCTTGTAGCTACACGTCAGAAGTCCAGTGATGTTCAAGGTGAAGTCGCCTGTAGCTACACGTCAGAAGTCCAGTGATGTTCAAGGAGAAGTCGCTTGTAGCTACACGTCAGAAGTCCAATGATGTCCAAGGAGAAGTCGCTTGTAGCTACACGTCATAAGTTCAGTGATGTCTAAGAAGAAGTTGCAGATGTGAATCAGTTAATCGTGAGCGTACTTTGTTCATGGGGAATTTCATCAGTGAGAAAACTTTTTTTAGCACAGGTAGATCGTCCCGTACAAAACCCGACATTTGAGCGAAACACTCCGCAGTATTTGTAACATTTATGTATCTTCTGCTCCCTAAAACGTTATGAATTTATCCTTTTCAAATAAATATTTCAGCGCTAAGGAGGACTGGAGATCTGTTAATTCAAGTACCCATGATGCAGCACAACGCTGACCCTGACAAGCATTTGGAAAACCCCAGAATCAAGTCAGGAGTGCTAACTAATTCTGAACATAGAGCGATATCAACTTTTACTGGCAGCAAACGTGCAACTTAACAACTTTCAGGTCGCCTAAAATTTAATGGATGGATAGCAACATCATTTGTTTAGGTTTGCAAAACAAAGTTTGAATTGAAAAACTTGCCTCTTGAGCGTTGGTTCTCGCGAGCACTCTTTTACTTGCATGACGGGAGCACCAAATGTCATTAAAAGATCCCGTGGTTCTCGCGAGCATGAGGTTAAAAACGCCTGATGTACACAGCTCTATGTTTCAGAATAATGCACGCTGTTTGATATTTGTCATCTGATCGTGTACACAGTTCTATATTCCAGAATAATGCACGCTGTTTGGTATTTGTCACCTGATCGTGTACACAGATCTATGTTCCAGAATAATGCACGCTGTTTGATGTTTGTCATCTGATCGTGTACACAGTTCTATGTTCCAGAATAATTCACGCTGTTTGATGTTTGTCATCTGATCGTGTACACAGTTCTATGTTCCAGAATAATGAACGCTGTTTTATGTTTTTCATCCGATCATGTATGCTGTATTATTTTTTCCAACTGATCATGTTCGCAGTTCTGTTTTCCATCTAATCATAGTGCGCAGTTCTGTTTTCCATCTAATCATAGCGCGCAGTTCTGTTTTCCAACTAATCGTAGCGAGCAGTAAATGTTTCTCCACTGGTCATGTGCACAGTTTTATGCTTTGCATCTGCTCATGCGCGAAGTTAAACAATGTGCGTATTCATGTACGCAGTTGTATGTTTTCAATTTAATCATGTGAACAATTCTATATTTCCCATTCAATCATGTACACAGCTCTATATCTTCCATTTGATCATGTACGCATTTCAGCGCTTTCCATAATAATACGCGCTGTTTTACGTTTGTCATCTGATCATGTACATAGTTCTATGTTTTCCATAATAGTATACGCTTTTTTACTTTTTCCGTATTCTTGAACGCATTGGTATGATCTCCATCCAATCATTTACACATTTCTAAGTTTTTCATCTGATCGTGTTTTCAGTTTTCTGTTTTACATCTTATCTTGTTTTCAGTTTTCTGTTTTACATCTTATCTTGTTTTCAGTTTTCTGTTTTACATCTTATCTTGTTTTCAGTTTTCTGTTTTACATCTTATCTTGTTTTCAGTTTTTCTGTTTTACATCTTATCTTGTTTTCAGTTTTCTGTTTTACATCTTATCTTGTTCACAATTCTATTACTCTTTCAACTCTTGTTTTCTTTTCCGCTTTTTTGGTCCAGAGTTGTGCCCTTCAGCGTCAGGTTATAAAGAGGTTTCTTGACCGGGTCCTAGTATGTGCTTGTGCCTTTGAGCGTCGCTTAGGAAAAGGTTTCTTGACCGGGCCCTAGTATGTGCTTGTGCCTTTGAGCGTCAGGTTATGAAGAGGTTTCTTGACCGGGCCCTAGTATGTGCTTGTGCCTTTGAGCGTCAGGTTATGAAGAGGTTTCTTGACCGGGCCGTATTATGTGCTTGTGCCTTTGAGCGTCGCTTATGAAGAGGTTTCTTGACCGGGCCCTAGTATGTGCTTGTGCCTTTCAGCGTCAGGTTATGAAGAGGTTTCTTGACCGGGCCCTAGCATGTGCTTGTGCCTTTGAGCGTCGCTTATGAAAAGGTTTCTTGACCGGGCCCTACTATGTGCTTGTGCCTTTGAGCGTCGCTTATGAAGAGGTTTCTTGACCGGGCCCTAGTATGTGCTTGTGCCTTTCAGCGTCAGGTTATGAAGAGGTTCCTTGACCGGGCCCTAGTATGTGCTTGTGCCTTTGAGCGTCAGGTTATGAAGAGGTTTCTTGACCGGGCCCTAGTATGTGCTTGTGCCTTTCAGCGTCAGGTTATGAAGAGGTTTCTTGACCGACCTCTAATATGTGCTTGTGCCTTTCAGCGTCAGGTTTTGAAGAAGTTTCTTGACCGGGCCCTATTATGTGCTTGTGCCTTTCAGCGTCAGGTTATGAAGAGATTTCTTGACCGGGCCCTAGTATGTGCTTGTGCCTTTCAGTGTCAGGTTATGAAAAGGTTTCTTGACCGAGCTCTAATATGTGCTTTGTACATGGGAGTTTCTCTGCTTTTGTTATCCATCTTTTGCTTGGGTGATCTGAAACAGTTTTCTATTTTGGACCGTCTTCTTGAGCTTCATACATGAGACACCAGCTGATGTGCTCTTGCGTCCTCTATTTGTACATTTTGGCACACATTCTTCAACATCTCCACATTTCTATTTGCACGTGGGCTCTAATCAAGCACCTGTATGCCTATATTATTTGATGTTGCCTTTTAATAGCGACATTCTTCCTCCTTACCCCAGTTTTATTGTTTGTTGCTGTGCATCTGATATTAGAGAGCGGCTGAATAGCATAGTGTAAGAGCGTTTGCTTTTCATAGCAAAGGTACATGTTCGAACACCGTTATTGAGACACTCCAGTCAACGAAGCTGTAATTTGGAACATGAATTACTGTTTTGAAGGAAAAATCTGCGAGAAAAGGAAATAACCACCACTGTTTCATAAAATAACTAAGATTTGTACAACACTTCATCCCCTACAGCAGTGCCCACTGCGGAGACTATTGATCTGTCCTAAAATTGGTATAACATCAAACCCCCGACTACAAATTTACCTGGGTTGACAGGGCAGAATTTGAAAGAGAAAGACGGGTTTAGAGACGGGTTGCCAAGAAAGCGGGATACATACGTGCGTTGCTCACGACAAGTTGACACAGGGACTTGCCGATCGAATCCACAAAGCCCTCGTTATCAGCACACTCACCCGGCGCTGCCTGGATCTTGGGGTATGTGTCTGCTTTTGTACTTGGGACTCAATAACCAAAGCGGAGAACAGAAGGTAGACATAACGTTGTATACTTTCTTCAAGGATTTCAACATTTGGTTTATGGTTTTGCCTAAATAATATTTGGTCTCAGAAAGTATCCTTAAAATATCATACTCTGTTAATTCACAGCACAGCCAAAGCTTTTGGCATGAAAATAAATACAACGAAAACAACGACTACACGAAATAGACAAGCAAGATAGACAAATGAATATAATCATCAATAGGGAAAAATTTCAACAACTACAGAAGTTGATATATTTGGTGCAAACCGTAACAGAAGATGCAACAAAGAGACGATCATTAGGGGATGTGTTGCAATGGGAAAAGAGGGCTTAAGAGAGAAACATCAACTGCTAACCTCAAGAATTTCGGGTTTATTGTTATTGTTGTTGTTGAATGCCTACAATGAGTCAATTTACTCTTTTGGGCGCCCTGATAAAGGGTTGTTGTAGCTTTCCTTACATCCCGAGTGTGTTGATGAAGGCGGACTACTATCTTCCAGACGGTTGTGATATACTTCACTTCATCTGCCTGACGTTCTCTACTACAGGGATCAGGTCGATCCACCATCGCGTCAGCCAGACTGCATTAGAAACATGTTTCCAGAGAAAGTGGTCTTGGTCAGTATATTGGGCCTCACCGTGACACGACGACCTGGTCAGGTTATTGTACCTGACTCAAACGCGACGCCCTGGTCAATATATTGTACCTGACTCAAACGCGACGCCCTGGTCAGTATATTGTACCTGACTCAAACGCAACGACCTGCTCAGTATAGTGTACCTCACTCAAACGCGACGACCTACTCAATATAGTGTTCCTGACTCAAACGCGACGACCTGGTTAGTATAGTGTACCTGACTCAAACGCGACGACCTGCTCAGTATAGTTTACCTAACTCAAACGCGACGACCTGGTTAGTATATTGTACCTGACTAAAACATGACGAACTGGTTAGTATATTGTACCTGACTCAAACGCGACGCCCTGGTCAGTATGTTGTGCCTGACCGGACTAGTCTCTGCATATATAATTGGTGAAACAAATAATCATTACTCATTTATAGCCAATCGTGCTGAAGGATGGTGTCTAGCAGAGAAGGATGACACATACTTTACGCGTTTGAAATGTGTTGATGTCGTGGAATATATAGAGGGAGTTAGGCAGTGGACAGGAAGAAGATCTAATGGCAATGCACTCAAAAACAAATTTTGAAAGTAATGCAGAAACGAAGATTGATTTAACTGGAAAACAACATGCGACATGAACGTCTTGTACGGAAGATACTAGCAGATAATTATAAGAGAAAAGATGCATGGGGCAACCAAGACTCATCTTCACATCGCAGGGATGTCGAGATATTACAGTACAAACCTATGCTGAAATGTGGAGAGCTATAGACGATATGGTCTAATGGAGACACATGCTCAGACATCCTTACAACCAGTATCAGGACAGATCAACCAGGTGATAGGATCCTTTAGAGAGACATGCTCAGACAACCTTACAACCAGTACCAGGAAAGATCACCCAGAGGATATCGGGCCCATTGGAGAGACATGCTCAGACATTCTTACAACCAGTCTCATGACAGTTCAACCAGATGATAGGATCCATTGGAGAGACATGCTCAGACAACCTTACAACCAGTCTCATGACAGTTCAACCAGATGATAGGATCCATTGGAGAGACATGCTTAGACAACCTTACAACCAGTATCAATGCTGATCCACTAAATGTTGATGACGATTCTATTAAATAATATAAATTTAACTTACCATCAGACTTTGCATAAATACAATGGGGCGTCAGAAAGTAACTTTAGTTGGTATTTCATTAAAGAATATGCTACATATATATTACAGAAGTGGTAAACCTAAGTTCAACACTTCATACAAAACTGCAGTACCTTTTATATTGTAATGCTTTTAGTTTTTGTATATTTAGGATGTTAGTAAATTAATCTCACTTTTTCACTGACCCTTGTATTTATAGAAGAGTCAGAAAGTAACCTTAAATAGCTTATCTCGTAAATATATCAAACCAAAAAATTGTTGTATAGTACAGATGGTACTGCAGTCTGGGATGAAGTATTAAGCGTTTGCTTCATAATGTTTGATGCTGTGGGAGCAGTAATATTCTGTCGTGTCGTATCTTCGCTAAATATAAGCTACGTATCCATTTCCTGATGGGTAAACTGCAGAGCAAGAGGACCAAGAGCTAACAGTGAATGTGAAACCATTTCAATTATACACTAGAGTAATGCCACCTTTATTCTTATTTGGCGTTTGTCATGAACAGGGCATTTGTACGTGCCATTGTTTCCAGCGAGGCTGCGATACTTGCGACTTTCGACTCGACACATGCGATTTCATCACGGCTTTTAAAAAACTTGGTTGCGTTTCCTCGTTGATTATTTATCTCTAAGCCAAGCTGCTTTGTTGCATGATGTTTCAAGGACTGACAGTTGTACGAGACACATTCTTAAAGTTGTTGCATTATGTTTCAAGGACTGACAGTTGTACGAGACACATTCTTAAAGTTGTTGCATTATGTTTCAAGGACTGCCAGTTGTACGAGACACATTCTTAAAGTTGTTGCATTATGTTTCAAGGACTGACAGTTGTACGAGACACATTCTTAAAGTTGTTGCATTATGTTTCAAGGACTGACAGTTGTACGAGACACATTCTTAAAGTTGTTGCATTATGTTTCAAGGACTGACAGTTGTACGAGACACATTCTTAAAGTTGTTGCATTATGTTGTTGCATGTGTTTCCGGTTGTTCAAGATGGTGGTTGGTTTGAATTGACAGAACAGAGATTTATAACGTTTCAGATAAGTATTAGTGTTGAAAATTAATTTGTGTAATAATAACATAGTTGTGATTGTAGTTTATTGTAGCATACGTATTTTCAAATATAGTGGCCTTGTTATAACAGATAGTTAGTGACTTGACAGAATTAAATAGCGTAGAACAGTGAGCGGTAGTAACACTCAGATAACACTAGGCCTAGTCGTTTTGATACTTTGTAGAAAGTTAAATACCAGCGACATTTGTTTGTTCCTTTTTTGGCGTTGCTTTAAGAAGTATACATTTTATTAGGTATTAATATAACTTATTGGCTAACGGAAATAAATAGCAAAATTAGTATGGCCACTAAGACGAGACGAACTGCTGCGAGGAAAGGCCAAGTCAGATTATGTGATTTGTGTGGCGAAAATGTTAGTATTACTACAACGTTGGAAGATGAAGGAACCGTTTTATGTAGGATATGTAGAGTTGAAGAGAGGCAGGCACAAATGGAGTGCAATATAAGGGAAAATGAGAAGAGATTAGAGGAGATAGAAAAGAGGCAGATGGAAATACAAGGGAAACAAGTGAAAATGGAGAAAATTTTAAAGAAGCTGCAGTCAAGGTGTAGTCAAGGAAGTAAGGGAGATTTGAGTGAGGAAACAGCTCACAGGGCAGAGAGCTTTGGAGAGAAGTATGCACATATAGGTGAGGGGTCAGTTTTGGTAGTAGGAGATTCAATGGTGAGAGAGGTTGGCAGACATTTGTCTAAACAACACAACATGTTTGAAAGAATGGATATTGGGGGAGCAAAAATAGAGGACATAGAGGGGAGAATAAAGAGGTTAGATGACAAAGGAAACAGTCATGTGGTAGTATTGGCAGGTACAAATAATGTAAAGAGAGATGGTACAGAAATAATTATGGATAAATATAAAAGTCTTATGAGAACACTTAAGGAAAAAAAGTTTAGAAAGGTCACAATGATGGGCATTTTAGACAGAGCAGATGGGTCAGACTATCTAGATAGCAAAATAATAGGTATCAACCTTAGGTTACAGGTGATGTGTGCGGACATGGGAATGGAATTTATTGATGTTAAAGTAGACAAAAGTAAAATGTTAGATAGGGGAGGTTTACATCTAAATGAGATAGGACAGCATGTTGTAGCAAAGTATATGTTCTATCATTGTGTTAGAAATTTAAACTAGTTAGGCCTATGAAGTATGAGACTAAAGATAGGCCTACAATAGGGTGCTATAGAGGATGTAGTCAAAGGGGTAATTTGGTGTCAGGGAAGTGTGAAATACATAGTAGAAAAGCAAACACTAAAATGATAAAGCAGAAGCAAAAAGAGGAAAACCAACAACATTACAAACTAAAATGTTTTTATGCAAATGTGAGAAGCATAGTAAATAAAAGAGAAGAATTGGAACTGTATGTAGAAGAAGAAAAACCAGATATAATAGGGTTAACAGAATCATGGACATATGAGGAGATTGCAGATAGTGAACTTGAAATTGAGGGATATACAATGTTAAGGAAAGATAGGATAATTGGAGACAAGACTAAGGGAGGTGGCGTTTTATTATACTGTATAAATTCTGTTAATATAACGATCAAAGATTATTTATCATGTGGTAACAAAAATGAAAGTGTATGGGGAGAAATAGAAAGTGGGGGTGAAAAAACAGTGATTGGAGTGTGCTATAGATGTCCATCAAGTCAAAAAGAGGAAGATGAGGAGCTGATTAGTAGCATAGCAAAGGCAAGTAAAGGGAAATTATTATTAATGGGAGATTTCAACTATCCAGAAATAAAATGGGATATGGCAGAAGCACTTGTAGAGTCAAAACCTTTTGTTACGTGCATAACTGACAATTTTTTAATTCAACATGTAGAAGCAGCCACCAGAGGCAAAAACATACTCGACCTAGTTTTTACCACAGAGGAAAATATGATTGAAAACGTTACCGTTGGGGAACTGTTTGGCTCAAGTGACCATCAAATCATCCGTTGGGATCTTATTGCAGGGAAAGAAGTAAACATAAACACGCAAACATACGACTACTCTAAGACAGATGTTAAGAGGATGAAAGAGGTAGCGAACCACATAATCTGGAAAGATATTATTGTAGGAACAGATGTTGAACAGGAGTGGGAAAGTTTTAAAACAGTTCTAGAAACGCTAAAAGAGGAATGTGTTCCATGTAGGGAGGTAAACCCCAAGCGTAAAAAGTGGATAACTAGATTTGTAGTGAAATGTAGAAGAGCAAAAAATAAAGCATGGCAAAAATATATAGAGGCAGGTAAATCAACAGAAACATATGTAAAATATTTGGACAAGCAGAACATATCTCAGAAAGCGAATAAAACAGCAAAAATAGACTTTGAAAAAAAACTTGCTCAGAGGATCAAGACTGACAGTAAAAGCTTCTTTTCTTATGTTAGAAATAAACAAAGAACGAAAGACAAAGTAGGCCCTCTCATAGACAGTACAGGGAAAATAATAAGTGAGAATAGGGAGGCTGCTAATCTGCTTAATAAGTACTTTGGCACAGTCTTCACAAAGGAGGACTGCTCCGAGATCCCAGAGCCTATAGATATTTTTCAAAGAGACATGGATACAGCGGGATTAAGATCAATCTGTATTACAGAGGAAATGGTTTTTAAAAAATTGGAGGGGTTGAAAGTGAATAAATGTCCAGGTCAAGATGGTATTCACCCAAAATTGCTGTATGAAATTAGAAACCAACTAGCAAAACCATTGGCTATATTATGTTCTCAATCACTTACAAAAGGGATTGTTCCACGGGATTGGAAAGATGCAGGAGTGATCCCCTTATTCAAAAAAGGCAAAAAATCAGATCCGGCAAATTATAGACCGGTGAGTTTAACGAGCATAGTCTGTAAATTGTTAGAGTCAATAATCAAAGAAAACATTGTAATGCATTTATAAAAATTTAATCTAATTAGAAATAGTCAGCATGGGTTTACTAGAGGGAGATCATGCTTAACAAATCTATTAGAATTCATGGAGGAGGTTACTAAAATCATAGATAAAGGGGAGCCAGTGGATGTTATTTATCTAGACTTTGCAAAGGCCTTTGATAGAGTACCTCATCAAAGATTATTTCGAAAGTTAAAATCACATGGAATAGGTGGCGAAGTTGCCAAATGGATTGAAAATTGGTTAACAGGAAGAAGGCAGAGGCTGGGCATAAATAAGGAGTACTCTGAGTGGAGTGAAGTGAAAAGTGGTGTGCCACAGGGCTCGGTTTTGGGACCAATTTTGTTCTTGATATATATAAATGATTTGGACATTGATATGAGATCCATGATTGCAAAATTTGCTGATGACACAAAACTATGCAGTAGTGTCTCATCTAAAGCGAAAGTGGATATATTGATGTTGGATTTAGATAAAATTCGAGAATGGTCTGTAAGCTGGCAAATGGAGTTTAATGTAGATAAATGTACAGTCATCCACATGGGTAGATCCAATATGGAACATAAATACAGAATGGGAGAAAACAATATTAGAAAGATAGAAAAGGAAAGGGACCTAGGGGTTATAATAGATCATACAGGAAAGGTGAGTGAGCAAGTTAAGGTAGCAGTGAAAAAGGCAAATGCAATGTTAGGTATGATAAAAAGAAATATTAAACATAGGAGCAAGGAAGTGATCGTCAAACTGTATAAAGCTTTAGTTAGACCTAGATTGGAGTACTGTGTACAGGTGTGGTCCTCATCATAGAGGGGACATAAACATGCTAGAAAGAATACAAAAAAGAGCGACAAAGATGATAGTTGGATTCCAGAATTACAGTTATAAGGAACGACTCAGAAAAACAGGCCTACAGTGTCTCGAAGAGAGAAGAATTCGTGGTGACTTAATACAGGTTTATAAGATGATCAGAGGAATCGATAAATTAGACTATAACAAGTTTTTTAAAATACAGCCACCTACAATAACACGAGGGCATAGCTACAAGCTGATTAAAGAGAGGTCCAGGTTAGATATTAGGAAATATTTTTTTAGTCAGAGAGTGGTGTCTGCTTGGAATGCATTGCCAGGGGAGGTGGTGGAGGCAGGGACAGTTAATGCGTTTAAGAATAAACTGGATGCGCATAGATTTTAGAGCAAGGTGATGTAAATGTAACTGGTTGTATACAGACTCTGCAGGGTCTTCTAAACCAGTATAAAGACGTTAAGTTAAGTTATGTTTTCAAGGACTGACAGTTGTACGAGACACATTCTTAAAGTTGTTGCATTATGTTTCAAGGACTAACAGTTGTACGAGACACATTCTTAAAGTTGTTGCATTATGTTTCAAGGACTGACAGTTGTACGAGACACATTCATAAAGTAATGCCTCTTATTTTAGTTAGATGTCCCACGACGCCAGAAGTTCATTTTGGCGGTATGGCAAAGATTGAACCTTTTCCACCAGGAGAAATAGCATACAGTAGCGGTTTGGGTGGATTTAGAGAAGGCATTTGACAAGGTGTGGAAAGAGAAACTTAAAGTCAAGCTACGAAGAAGTGAAGTTTGTGGGAAAATGTACAGATGGATCAGTCACTACCTCGAAAACAGAACAGCCAGAGTTCAAGTACAAGGGCAGATGAGCAAAAAGATGACACTTGAGCAGGGAGTACCCCAAAGGGGGTGTACTGTCACCTACACTTTTCCTGGTGTATATAAACAACATCACAGAGAATATACCAAGAGGAGTCCACAGCTCTATGTTTGCAGACGATCTGGCTTTGTGGACCTCTGAAAAAAATCTCACCAGGGCAAGAAATCGGATCCAGTAGGCCCTAACATCGCTGGAGGAGTGGGCAAACTCATGGCTGGTCAAAATAAATGAGGAGAAAACAACATGTACGATATTCTCGCTTTCAAAAAAACCCCAGAACACCAAAATAAGTCTTAACGGCAAATATCTGCGGCCAAACGATAACCCAAACTACGTGGGAGTCATATTTGATCGGCGCATGACATGGAAAAGTCAGATCGAGAGAAACCGAATTAGAGCCAGACAAAGAATGGCAATCATGAGGAAACTTGCTGGCACAAGCTGGGGAGCAGACGAAAGTATACCAAAGAAGCTGTACACTGGAAGAGTGAGACCAGTTCTCGAGTATGGCATTGCGGCATGGACAACAGCTGCAAAGGCGAACTTCGACACAATTATCAAACTCCAAAACCAAGCCATAAGAGTTATAACAGCAGGCATGAAGTCAACGCCAATCGTAGAACTGGAAAAGATTACAAATTTGCAATCCATGACCGACAGAAGAGACTGCAGAGCCCATCAGCAAGCAGAGAAACTCCGAAGACTGACAGACCATCCAATGCACCAGAGACTAAATAGATTTGGAAATGGGAAACTAAAGCGAAGAAACTTTGCAGAAATAGCCAAAGCAAAGATGAAGGAAGACCCTATAAACACATTAACAACACCAAAGCCCATCCCTACTGAACACAAACCTATCTGGAAGCAGCATTTATTTCCGGTGGTGGCAGAACATATACCAGGTATTGGAAACAAGAACAGGCAGACTGAAAAAGAAAGAAGAGACATAACCCTGAGGTACATAACGAAAAACTACCCAAGCATGGACTGAACCCATGCATCCACCGACGGTTCTGTAACAAACACAACACAGAATGGAGGGGCAGGGGTATTTCTGAACCTACCAAATGGTAGAAAACTAACACTGTCAGTGGCAACTGGAAAATATTCAAGCAATTTCAGAGCAGAGGCAGAGGCACTGAGGGCTGCAGCAGAAGCAATGCTGACAGGCAAAAGAAATGAAAGTCTGATAGTCCTGTTCACAGATGCCCTGGCCGTAGTCACAGCACTAAAAAGCCAGAAAAATATGAATTTAATGATTTAAGAGCAGTACTTTGTCAACTATGCTAGCAGACCGCACCAAAAAGAGTAGTGGTACAGTGGGTTACATCCCATTGTAATATCCAAGGCAACGAGGAGGCAGACAGACTGGCAAAAGAACGTGCAAGACTACCACAACCAGATTTTAGTGTGACCTACGAAGAGTCCAAAAGGCTTATTAGAGCCAGATACATAGCCAACTGGGAAACAGAACATACTGGCTACACAAAAAATTATGCCTATTACCAATTGAACAGAAGAGAGCAGGTCGTGGTCTCCAGACTCCGCACAAGCCACAATAGACTGAGGTACCACCTATTCAATAAACTGAAGATAGGTGGCGCTGACGAATGCATTTGTTGTACCGGGAAAATTATCGCTGAACATCTGCTGCAAAACTGCCCGACATACGAGGAACAGAGAAAGCACATGTGGCTATCACCATTGGCAACACTAGACAATCTCTATGGCAGTGTCGACAGCCTCAGGATGACCGCTTCTTTTCTCGAAAAAATACAGGTTGACGTCTGACAGCGTACGAAGAAGAAGAAGAATAATAAGAAGAAGAAGAAGAAGAAGAACCTTTTTTACCAGTATCTAGAACATTTTCCTTCCGTCCGACAGGTAGTAGTGAAGGAGAATTCTGACAAAATGGCGTCGGCCTGGAAGTGCTATATAAACAGAGCTACGTTATTGAATTCCCTAAAGCCAAGAATATTGCACTAAGTGATATTCACCTGCGCTTGCTGAACTCTTACGGAGACCAAACAGCGGATGTTAGCACAGGGAGGGGATGGGTTGTGCGTAACAGTGTAAGGGATAACACCCTGTACACACCGATGCTTGATCGACATTCTTGCCACTGGTTTAGGGTAGCTTGGGACGAAAGAGCGAATTTTATACTTACTTTCTGTGTCCAAGTACCACGTCATGCAGCATACATCCAGTATTCAACGACAAGGGTTACCTTGTCATGTGCATTCAGCATGTCACACCTATTGTATGTTTCCTGGAGGTACTTACTTACTTTCCGTCTCCAAACACCATGTCACACAGCATCTGTCCAGTATTCAGCAACTTGAACTGCTTTGTCGTTCGCCTCCATTATGTCGTTCATGTCACATGTTTCAGGAAGGTTGGGGCAGGTCATCAGATGATCTTGGTCCTGAACTGCGCCGCATTCACATGTGTCGACATCTGAGTATCCCCATTTCTTCAAATTCGCTCTGCATCTTGAGACACCAGTTCGAAGTCTGTTCTTTGCCTTCCACACAGCGTAGGGCAGGTGGTGTCCAGGCACAGCCTCTTCCTTGATCTCTATCCATGGATCCTGCATTGTTTCGCACCACTTCTCGATGCGTCGACCTTCCGGGCGTGCATGGATGGTCTCTGTCGATTATAAGACGTTCCTGGAGGTTGGGGCAGGTTATCAGGTGGTCTGGGTTCTGTATTGCGCCACAATCACATGAATCATCAACTGTTTATCCCCATTTCTTCATATTCCTCTTGCACCATGATACACCAATTCAGAGTCTGTTCGGTGACTTCCATGTTGTGTATGATAGATGATGTCCAGGATCAGGTTCCACCCGAAGCTCGATCTCTGGGGCCTGCAACTATTTGTGCCATCTTTGGATGCGGCGACTTTCAGGACTTGTGGATATCGGTTTGTTTTATGTGGGGACTTCGAAAAAAAGCCTTCACGAAGATTGCAATTGCTATTGAAATCTGGGGTTTTCTGGAAACGACTTCTGTCGACCAATTCTTTCACTGAAAGAAATCATCATAAAGTGAGGTTGATGATCAGCGCCGTTTTCCTCTCACTATAATCAAAAATACAAGGTTACATCATCAAGACAAAACCAGCAGATATTGTCATCATTATCATATGCAATGGGCAACTAACTCTTCAGAGAAGCGCACCATTAACACCAATTATCTGGGCCTAGATCACATGCTAATATTGCCAGCCTCTTTAACTATCCTTACGTATTCATCTTTTACAAAGTTTGTTTTGAAAAGGAAGTTTGTAGTGTAGTGACGTTGTTTACAGCAATGATGCGATATTCGCGCCATTCTATCGACACATGCTATGTCAGTCGGCATTTTTGGGACTGAGATTTACTTTCTCCTCTTTTCTTCCTAATTTTTTAGTCAGGCTGTAAGATTGCAGTCTGTTTCCAATGCCGCCTCTTAGATGCATAATAGGGTTTGGTCAGTTATTGGTCACTGTCCTACACAAAAAACGATGCCTATTACCAGTTGAACAGAAGAGAGCAGGTCGTGGTCTTCAGACTTCGCACTGGCCACAATAGACTGAGGTACCACCTATTCAAACAATTGAAGATAAGTGGCACTGACGAATGCATGTGCGGTACTGGGTAAATGACCGCTGAACATCTGCTGCAAAACTGCCCGACATTCGAGGATCAGAGAAAGCAGATGTGGCCATCACCAGTGGCAACACTAGACAAGCTCTATGGCAGTGGCGACAGCCTCAGGATGACCGTTGCTTTTTTCGAAAAAATAAAGGTTGACGTCTGACAGCGTACGATGAAGGTCACTGTCCCAGGCGCAAGAAGTTAGGTATGATTGCTGTATCCTGTCAGCCCATTCACGTCTACATTTTCAGCCATCATTAAGTGTCCATCTATAATGATATGACTGCCTGAAGTAATAGTAGGATACACCCTGTAACAAAATGCCAGCTTATCAACTACCATCACTTCCAACGACAGAGTGCAGGTCCTACAGTACTAGGAAAGCTAACTGTCAACAGAGAAGACTCTGGGGGCTTGACAACAATGACCTTGACCTTCCCCAGGAATTGAAAGCAGGAAGAAGGAATCCATCCTAATCTTACTAACATAAAGTAAAGTTTTTTCTACAGTAGCTGCACTACTGTCGGAAAATTTAGTTGCTGGAGACTTCAGTACATTAAGCTAAAGGTAAGATTGTCAGTTTCTTTACTAGCTTACCTTATCTTCCCCAGTTCTTATACCAAATACTTGGGGACTCAGTGATCTCGAGGTAAGAAGTCGCCCTCTTTGGCTGGAGGTCGCGGGTTCAAATCACGGTAAACTCTGATTTTTCACACCTGGAACTTTTTAAACTTTCTCAAATCTCTGGGTAGTAGAGATCGGGTGCCTGTGTGCAGTGTTGCGCACGTTAAAATCCATTAGTAGTTGAAAATTGAAAAGAGGGCAAATTTAAAAATGATGTTACAAATCTACCGAATCTATTGCGGAGTCCTCGCCGGTGCGACGGAGTTCGTGCATTGTGCTGAGATTCTCCGAACATATGGAAAACAACAGAGCACTTATGGGTTCAACCGTATGCAATGATGTTAACTCTTTGACTGAAACTATACTAAAAAGCGTATACCAGATTCCCTTTTACAGCTGGGTCGACTGCAGCGTGACAGTCCTGACAAGTAAATACCGTACCATAGACGTTTTTACTGCTTCAGCAGATGACGTTTTACTGCTTCAACAGATGACGTTTTCACTGCTCCATCAGATGACATTTTTACTGCTTCAGCAGATGACGTTTTCACTGTTCCATCAGATGACATTTTTACTGCTTCAGCAGATGACGTTTTCACTGTTCCATCTAATGACATTTTCACTGCTCCATCAGATGACGTTCTACTGCTTCAACAGATGACGTTTTTACTGCTCCATCAGATGACGTTTTCACTGCTCCATCAGATGACGTTTTCACTGCTCCATCAGATGACGTTTTACTGCTTCAACAGATGACGTTTTCACTGCTCCATCAGATGACGTTTTCACTGCTCCAGCAGATGATGTTTTACACACCTATAATAAATGACGATTAAATAAAGTTTTAATAGATAACCTTTTACAAAAATTGAATAATTTAAAACAAATTGTTTTCTATTACGCAGTTCTGTAAATGAAAAATTAGATACGTAATAAATAACATATTCTGAAAAGACAAGTAAATACCATTTGCTACAGTTGTATTAGAATATGTTTTCTTGCAGAACAAATAGCTTACTTTTGTGTGCTGTAGTTCCAACATATTCCATTCTACAGCTGCAGTAGATGCTGCTTTCTACGATGTCAATATATATTGTTTGGCTGCAGTGTCAATAGATAGTAGCATGCAATTTCAAAAGATACAGTTATTTTACAATTTCACTCAATACCGTTTTGAAAAAATTCGACAGGTTACAGTTTAATTTAAAAAATTCAATAGAAGCCGTTTATGTACAATTTTGATGCACATCGTTTTGGTTGAATTTCAATAGAAACCATTTGCTACAGCTTTGATATCGCCGTTTGGTACAGTTTTGATATAAGCTGCTTTGAACAGTTTTGTTAGAAACCGCTTCGTACAGTTTTGATATAAGCCAATTTGTATAGTTTTAATATAAACCCCCTTGGTACAGTTTTGATATAAGCCGCTTGGTACAGTTTCAATAAAAACCGTTTGGTAGTTTTGATAGATGCCGTCGAGTAGAGGTTTGATTGAAACCGTTGTGTACAATTTTGATTGAACCCTTTGGTACAGTTTTGATAGATGTCGATGTGTTTTATTTTTTGTAGATTCTCTTCTACAAGTGGATTCAAAGATCATATAATAATAAACCAATTCTATTTTGCAAACAGTTTACTGACCTGCTGTGTGCTTGTCTGATGCACTGTAATCTATCGTTCAAATGGAGTCCATTTTGTATATCTTTAATGTACAGTTTTTCATACTTTGAAAATACACCGTTTGGGACAAATTCAATGCAATCTGTCTAGTACATCTTTAATCCATGCTGTTTTGCGAACTTTCAACATTTTCAAAACTTTCTTATTCTTTTACTTCTTCCTCTTGTTCTTGTTCTTCTTCTTCTTCTTCTTCTTCTTCTTCTTCTTCTTCCTCTATCAACTGCTGTTATGTTTATGGCCTGATGAGGTTCACGAAGGAGACTACGCTTCAGATCTTCGTCTGTTCCCCATAGCTTTTCGAGCATGATCGTTCACCGGGTCAGACTGCTTCTCTTTCGGTCTGTATAAGTAGGGCAGTCATGCATGATCTGTTCTGGTGTTTACATGGATGGTCGACAATCGCACATGGCAGTGTCTCTAAGATTCATTCTGTGTAGGTGAGCTTTGAGTCTGCAATGTCCTGTTCTGAAACTGAAAATCTTTGTCTGCCAATCTCTGCCAATTTTGTCCATGCTGTCATTTTCGGGCTAGTATACTTTGTGCTGATCTCTCCACTCCGACCACGTGGATCGTTTGATGAGTGTTTTTGCTTCTTTATAGTTCTGTGGATGGGGTATCTGCGTGCCGTCACTTCCGGCTTTTCTGAACTCATCTGTCTTTTCTTTTACAAGTATCCCACAGTGGGCCAGAGTCGACAGTGGGCCGAGCTACAAAGTGGGCCGGGGAACACAGTGGGCTACGAGATCTCTTTTTTGGGTAAGCAACCCGATATTATATTTCATTTCGTGTGAGAGTCAATCTTATTTGGGGCTTCATATGACTTGGAGTACACTTCTGGAGTCTTTTAGCATTTCTGTTTTTTTTGCTTGTATTTGGGCTTTGGCTGGTAAGAATATGAGTTGCTGTATGGCGTTTCTATTCATGTTATTTTGTACAGTTTGAAAACTAACTAACCTTCCAGTGGCTATCTGGAAATTGTTTGAAAATAGAAAACACAATTATCTTGTCTTCAATCAAAGCTTCTCAGTTTTATAATGTCTCAAATCTGGGGACTGCATGACTTGCTGATGTGTTTTTGAATGAATCAGGGGCGTGACTGTTGTTTGTAAATTGTTGTGTGGGCAGAGGATGAGGGACGCAGTAATTAAAATGTTGGAGCGGGTGACATGACAGTTTGATCCCCAGAATCGGGGATATTAAAAACAAGCAGACAGGCTAGGCCTTCGGGCAGGAATAGTCAGTCTGAGTGGTAACGCCCAGAACAAATATACGGCCTCAAGCACCCGGTGGTAGAGACAACAGAATAATCGCCCTTTCTAATGTCTGCTTGTCATAGTTGTTTCAAATAGTACCGAGACGCAAACATATTTGTGTATATATTATTTCGGTATATATTATTTGTGTATATATTATGTGTGTATATATTATTTGGGTATATATTATTTGTGTATGTATTATTCGTGTATATATTATTTGTGTATATATTAATTGTGTATATATTATTAGTGTATATATTATTTGTGTATCTTTTATTTGTGTATATATTATTTGTGTATATATGTAAATATATGTATATGTATATATATTTGTATAAGCGGATTACAAAAAGAATGCTGGAAGAGCTATAATATTACACAATTATTTAAAAATAAATAAACATTTTTTGAAAGAAAGGAAACAAAGGCTACATAGAGTATTAAGTGAGGTGTTATAATTTGATCTCAGCTGCCAGGTAGTGTAGGCCAATGCAAGAAATACACATATTGAATGTCCTAATCTAGATATTGGACGATCGACAATAGACAGAGTTGCAATAGAACCACTTTAGCGCAGCACAAATATACAATACAAACAGATACACACATATATATTTAATGGCCGACAGGTCATGATATAAACTACAAGACTATATGTCTGAGGTTGAAAAAGCCCGGTTGCCCATTACAAAAGGCACATTCCTAAACAAAACAATAACACATTGTTTCAAACAGAACTCGCTCGCCACTGAACTCGTGTTCTATTCAGATGATCTCTTTCGGCCTTTGGGTGGAAGAGCGGTTAGAGATGCTATCAGCAGAGGGTTATGGTTTGAAATCATTTCACGTCTTCTACAAGTGGTCACGTATCTTTTTAATAGTTTCGTTAATCCTGGGTGCTGAGACCCTAAATGGATAATTTGCCCCGATATAGTCAAAAGTATCATGTCAATGATGGAAGATGTGACGTAACATACAATAGTAAAGTAACTTCAAGAATGTTAGTTAAAGTTTTTGATTTGTTAACAAAGCGAATTGTCGCAATTAAGAAAATGAGAAAGAGTAGAAAACGCAATTTAAAATGACAAAATGGTACGGCTGGGGAACGGGGGTTGAGGAGTGATGGATGTGGGTGTTCGTGCATAGATAGTAAACTGAAGGACTGTTTAGCAAATGATATTTACGCTGTTCTGAAATGTCTCAAGGAAAATAGTTCAAAGTTATTTCATTCAATTTATCTCTCTCTGCCGCCCTCTCTTCCGCCCTCTGGTTATCCTTTTCTATTCATCTTCTTCTTCCATGTATTCTTGTTTCTTTTATTTTGTCAGCATGTACCTATGCCTCACCCTCTCTTTCATTCCCTCCCCCCCCCCTTCTCTCTCTCTTTCTCTCTCTTTCTTCTTCTTCTTCTTCTTCTTCTTGTTTCTGAATGTTTCTTTATTTATCTTCTACTTCTGTTTCTCTAGTGTTCTGTCTCTCTCATTCTCTTTTTCTCTCTCGATTTACCATTCTTAATTTTTTTCTTGCTGTATGTCACTTTCTATATCATTTACTTACTTCTGTTTTTGCTTCTAATTCTACATCTGTCTCTCTCTCTCTCTCTCGCTCTCTCTCTCTCTCCTTCCCTATCTCCCACTTTCTCTTAATTTATCTATTCTTATTTGTCTTTTTCTGTGCCTATTATGTCTCTGCCTCTATTGTCTATTTCTTCTACTTCTGCTTCTTTATATTTCTCGTTTTCTCTCGATCAATTTTCTTTGTCTTCATTTTCTTCTTCTTCTTACGTTCTTGTTCATGTTCTGTTTTTATTATTCTTCTTATTTTTCTTTTGTTTAAATGCCTATTTCTCTATCTATCTTTTCCTTCTTCTACTTTTGCTTCCCGTTCTCTCTCTCTCTCTCCCACACTCTCTCTCTCTCTCTCTCTCTCTCTGTCCTTCGATTTACCCCCTCCCTCCCCTCAACCCCTCCCCCATCCTTCCCCCTTTCCATAAACTACAAAAAATTGTATCTTTCTGACATAAATTCCTACAAAAACTTACATCCACTATGTGACCTTACATATTCTACCATAATAATACAGAACATCCCATTTCTTGCTTAACTTTATCTACATTTGATAACTTACTAGTGCGTTAGTTATGTTTTGTTTTTAAAATAAAATAAAGTGCAGCAAAAGAGATACTTCTACGGACAAAATATATTCTACTTCTTAAAAAAATAAATAATTAAAACATGTATTTATTAAGCAAAATTACAAAACTTTACTTTTTTTCACCTATATTTATTTGCTACTTAGCTCCATCTATACTCTGTTCTTTCTCATAATATATGTTTAATTTTGAAACTCATGTAACGATCTAGAACAACTTTCGCAAATTCCGCCATGGACAACAAAATCAAAATTCCAGAACTTGGTAGAAACCTTTGGTGAATAAAAGAGAAAACAACTCAGACATATTTGGAAAAAAATTATAAAAAAGAAATATCTTCGGAGAATCTATCATTAAGTAGCATGTCCTTTATAGAACGTCGCTTCCATCAGTCTGTCTGAAAGAAACTCCTTCCCTTGTCAAAACTCCAGCAGCCACCAGTCATATCCAGGCATTCCTGGATATCTTGGTGCCATCGTCTTCTTGGTCTACCCCTTCCTCTTTCGCCTGGCACCATACCTACCATCACTGTTCTCTCAAGGCCTTTGTGTCTCTTGATGTGACTAAAGTATTTACATTTTCTAGCCAAAACGGAATTGATAAACCAGTTCTCCTCTATACTCAACTCTTGCCGGATGTCTACATTTGTTTTTTTCTCCTTCTAGGGTATTCTGAGGATCTTTCTGTAACATTTTGACTCGAAGGATTCGATTCTTTGTCAGGAAGTATCGACAATTGTCCAACATTCGCAGCCATAAGCTGCCACAGGAAAAACACAGGCTAATCTATGAGAATCCACCAGACAGAAACATGGATATATGTATTTCCACTTGAATCAGCTAACAAAGCCTCATCCAATGGGAATGATGAAAGATCTGTTTCAGTCTAAGAAACAGAAAGATAATAACACTCTAACACTAACAAGGGAAAAATACTCCTAACTTCCGGGTGATATAATCGGGCCACTAAAGGCTGCTGGTAAGTCAAGCGGAAGTTATCCACCAAGAAAGCAAACCATTTCTGACTGATGCCTCGTCAGTATTCACTCTTTTGTCATTTTAAGAATCGTCGTCATTGCACTACGGACAGACTCATAGGTGCTAACTCCCTGTCAGCAAAAGGCGAATTGTGTGGATACTGATGATTCGTGTAGCTCACAGGTCGGACACACACATGTTCCGTCCTCTCAGGCGCCCCTCTCAACTGGAACCGCCTATAAATGTAAATTTCTGCAACGTGTGCATCGCTGTTTCATAGGCTTCATTGTCTTCATCCAAAATCAGATCGTTGAACAACTTTAAAATGTTATTCCTTATCCATTGCCTATTACCAGCTCTAAAACAACGTCAAGATAGAGGCCTAAAGCAGTGCATGTACTCATTGACACAGTTCTCAACAAAACACTCCCAGTTCGTCATTCATTGGATCCGTAGAAGCGACGTGGTCTAATGGTTAGTGATAACCTGAAGGTGCTGGGTTCGCTCCCCATTACCGGCCAATACCCGGGGAAACAAAGGCTTCTCAAATTGGGTTCCTTTCAGCCAAATTTTCTGCTTGGGGAACAGCCAAAAATCGCAAGAAGCAATGGAGCCGTAGAATAGGGAACCTGGCGAACCAGATGCATTTTGCTTTTGGCCAAGAAAATATCAATCAAATGCAAAGAATGGGTGGGTGCGTCAACATGATGAGACTGCCTTGTTCACAGGTCCGGTCACGATGGCGACGGTTGACCTTCACGTAGTACTCTTTGGTAATGTTTTGACATTGTGGTGCGGATTAGTGATACACAACATGACGGGAGTAAAAGAAAACGGCTAACATTATTTTGACATTTCGTCATTTCGTATTTATTGAAAACCCGATGGGTGATCATTACACACAGCATTGAACGGCTGACTGTCAGCGTCTGACGCTATCTGAGGACAGGACAAAAATTTCCCATTGAGCATGACTGTCCCGTATGCCTTCCTTCCGAAAGACAATACCCATGTTTCTTTTGTTTCCGTTTAAAGAAATTCAAGTCGCAATTTTTGTAACACACCTTACTTATATATATATATATATAAATATATATATGTGTGTATATATCTATATAAATAAATAAATATATATATATATATATATATATATATATATATATATATATATATATATTAATATATACATACAACCATGCGTGGAGGCAAGCATGCATGCATGCCTACATACATTCATATATCTTGTACATACATACATACATACATATATACATACATACATACATACGTACGTACATACGTACGTACGTACGTACATATACAAACGTACATACATACATACATACGTACATACATGCGTACATATGTAATTCATTGTTTAATATTTCATTTTATTCGCATTTTACCTTTTCATATGAACATACGTTACTCTTTTGATATCACTAGCAGTTAATATTGAATGTTTTAATGTCCTACATCCTTAACTCTGACTCATTTCATTATGTGAAGCCACCAAGTTATGGGTCTCACGATAAAGTCGGCTGGACTTAATGTGGTCTACAGTTTGAGACCTTTGTTCTAATATATGTATGAATACACCTGGTAACGGTCACACAGTTCATCTAGAGTATTTGAGCTCATGCCAGGAAAAATAAAATCCTATCTTTTTCTTCTCATCTGTCAACTGATGTCCTTATACGGTGTATGGAGAAATAATGTTCTTTTGTGTGTCCTCCGTGTGAACTGAATCTATTTTGGTTTCGCTTATTTAAAGTGTTTTTTCAATACTCAATACTTCTTTTTCTTGGACTTTCTGTTCCTCTGAAACCGTGGTGTCTAGTGTTTCAGCCTCGTGCAGCGGGAGGGTGTTGTTGTTGTTTAATGCCCCCAATGAGTAAGATTACAATTTTGTGCTCCCTGAAAAGGACGTTTTGGTGGGCTGTAGCAGCTGCCCTCACACCCCGAACATGCTGATGAAGGTAGACCCCGGTTCTCCAGGCGGTTATGCTATGCTTTGCTACATCTGCGTGACGATCACTACTGCATGGATCACATCGATCCCCATCTCGTCAGTCAGGCTGCCTTGAAACAACCTGTTTCCAGGGATCGCTATATAGGATAGAGATTGGTGGTCTTATTCAGTGTATTGTGCCTAATCCAGTTGCGACGTCCTGGTCAGTATATTGTGCCTGACCCTGATGCGACGTTCTGGTCAGTATGTTGTACCTGACCCCGATGCGACGTCCTGGTCAGTATGTTGTGTTTGGCCCTGATGCGACGTCCTGGTCAGTATGTTGTGCCTGACCCTGATGCGACGTCCTGGTCAGTATGTTGTACCTGACCCTGATGCGACGTCCTGGTCTGTATGTTGTGCCTGACCCTGATGCGACGTCCTGGTCAGTATGTTGTGCTTGACCCTGATGCGACGTCCTGGTCAGTATGTTGTGTTTGGCCCTGATGCGACGTCCTGGTCAGTACGTTGTGCCTGACCCTGATGCGACGTCCTGGTCAGTGTGTTGTGCCTGACCCTGATGCGACGTCCTGGTCAGTATGTTGTGCCTGACCATGATGCGACGTCCTGGTCAGTTTGTTTTGTTTGGCCCTGATGCGACGTCCTGGTCAGTACGTTGTGCCTGACTGTATAAGCGCCTCAGTACCCCAACGGAAAGATGACGAACTACTTTCTGCTTTTACCCAGACTAGTGCTGGATGTCTGTTTCCATTTTATGTGTATTTCCTTTCACTTACTATTTCTCTTGTATGGACCCTGTAACATCCTTTTGCAAATAAATAACTTTATATGAGAAGTAGGTCAAACCTTAAAAATATGTAAGATAACACTAGTTAATGTTGATACTAAGTGACAAACTGTTTTTGTATCCCCTATTTACTAATTTCCCAGCCTGAAATTGCAACTAAATGAAAGCGCAGCCGCACTGACCCTGGCTTAGCCTCACGCTGCTTCATAACTTCTCTGTGGGACGTCCAGATTCCCTGTCCGTCGTGGACCGGGGGACTTGGTTCGAGGACAACAGGGTGCGGTCACGTGGTGTATTACCGTAATTACCGCTTTGATTAAACCGAAGCTAGTTTGTTGTGGCGACAAATATTCTGCTTTGCCCTGTTATCGAGCTGAAGGCGACATCCATACGGGTGACAGGAAGTGCCTGATTACATTGCTATCAATCAATGGAGACGTACCGAGCCTGCACGCGGTTCCTAAATGTTATTGGACAGTCAACCAGCCGAGTAACTGGTGGGAAGGAGTACACGGGACGTCTGTCTTGGCATAACAGTTCCATGGGCGGCCGTTTGGGGGAGATTGTTTGCATTCTGTTTATGTTTTCAATAACTACGATCCAATTTAAATAGTATTTGTTTACGTTTCGCCCTCAGATTACAGAGACGAGATGGGAGGGAGATTTGATAGAACGACACTATCTAGAGACGTCATGGTGAGAAAGGTTAAGACGAGGGTAGGCCAATTAGCTCCCATGTATGTAACTCAAGTTATTACACTAATAAGAAAAGAATGGGCCACCGATCTTGTTTGTTACCTTGAGTTGTTTGATAGATATTGCGTGTCTCAATGACCTCAGGAATTATGCCAGGGGATGTGTTATCTTCCAGAAGGATTCTCTAAAGTGGACAGGTCAAGCAGGAGAGATCAGATTAAAATCCCTCAGAGAATGTCAGAAGTATGGCCAAGTAGAGGGATGTGGGCGATTAGATTGGATAGGAGACACTACGGATGGCACCAACACACGTGGCCAGACACGCCCTTATATGGAATCCACCTGGGCAGAGGAAACAAAGATAGACCAAAAAAATCTGGAGAAGAGTCAGTGACAAGGAACTTCGATTTGAATGTGACATAAAGAGAGGCAGAAAGGACAGCTGCTTCTGTTTCTCCTTCTTTGTCCACTTCTTCTTCTTCCTCTTCTTCACCTCCTCCGTCTCCTCCTCATTTTTCTTTTTACTTTTTCTTCCCATTCTTGTTTCTCTTCATCTTCGTCTTCTTCTTCATCTTCTTCTTCTTTTTCTTCTTCTTTTTCTTCTTCTTCTTCTTCTTCATCTTATGTCCTTTTCTTCTTCCTTCTTCCTTCTTGTTTAAAATAGTTTCTGCTTCTTTTTTCTTCGTCTTCTTCTTAACGTAACGTACCTTAATTTAACTTAACTTAACTTAACGTTTTTATACTGGTTTAGAAGACTCATCAAAGTCTGAATACAATCAGTTTCATTTGCATTAGCCTGTTCTAAAATCTATGCGCATCCAATCTATTCTTAAATGCATTAACTGTCCCTGCTTTCACTACCTTCCCTGGCAATGCATTCCAAACATTCACCACTCTCTTACTAAAAAAACATTTCCTAATATCCAATTTGGACCTTTCATTAGTTAATTTGTATATGTGCCATCTTGTTCTCGTTGGTGGTTGTATTTTGAAAAAAAACGTGTTATAGTCTAATTTATCCGTTCCTTTGATTATCATATAAACCTGTATTAAGTCACCTCGAATTCTTCTCTTTTCTAGACACCGTAGGTCGGTTTTTCTGAGTCTTTCCTGATAACTGTAATTATGGAATCCCACTATCAGTTTTGTCGCTCTTCCTTGTATTCTTTCCAGCATGTTTATATCTCTTCTTTGATAAGGACTCCACACCTGTACACAGTACTCAAATCTAGTTCTAACTAATGCTTTATACAGTTTGACTATCACTTGCTCCTATGTTTAATATTACTTTTTATCATACCTAACATTGCATGTGCCTCATTCACTGCTACCTGGACTTGCTCACTCACTATACATGTATGCTCTATTATAACACCTAGGTTTCTTTTATTATCTAACATTCTAATATTGTTCTAGTCCATTCTGTAATTGTGTTCCATCTTGATGACTGTACATTTTTCTATATTAAATCAATTTGCCATCTCACAGACAAGTCTTGAATTGTATCTAAATCCGACCTAAATATATAGACTTCTGCTATAGACGAGACTCTCCCACATAGTTTTGTGTCGTCCGCAAATTTTTCAATCATGGATCCTATATCGAGGGCCTAATCGTTTATATCTTCTTCTTCTTATTCTTCCCCTTTCTAGTCATCTTCGTTCATCTAGAAACAAGTTTTATTAAATAGTGTGGTACTTTAATGCAAGGCGACAATATTTTGGGTCCCATACATCCTTCTTCAGCATACTAACATTTTAGACTTGGTTTGTTTTCCGTCTTCAGCCCTCTCCTCTCACCCAGACTGTAGTGACGCAGCCTGTTCACAGGGCCGGCCTTTTCGCTACATAATAGTTCTTGGACAACTCAGATGCCAGTAGTCGGCTATGAGTATCTGACTGTTGTTACCTCATTGATTGAGACTTTGGCAGCTGCTTTGTTTCTAGTCTCTGAAACAGGGCCATTAATTGTGTACGGTCTTACGTTCTAATCTGCAGGTCTTGTCTTCCTTTCGTCTCACACGAATAATTTGTGGAACACTGCAGCACTCTGTCTCACAGAGACCCTACATCACATACATTCCAGGGCACGGTATGGGCTAGTGGTTAACGTGACATGGATCACAATCCGAAGGTGCTGGGTTCGTTCCCCATCACAGCACCAGCCGTTACCCCGGCAAAGAAAACCCTTAGAAAATGAAGGAGGAAGCAGAACTTACATAAAATGAATGCTGAAGTCGAATGCACTGGACCGACAGGCGCAAAATAAAAACACAGTGCAACACACACAGTCTTGGGGAATGGAAAAATAAGACGAACGCAAAAAAATATAAAATTAAAAAAAATTCTGCCTAATTGCAGCGGTGGTTTCTATAGTCTGTCTTTGATAATTATGAAGTTTCCATCCCTAAGCGCAACTTTCATTAGTTTATATTTTAGGTAAAAGACTAGCGTCTGGTCAGGCATAACATACTGATCAGACCTATTAGTCAGGGTAGAGCAAAATATACTGGCCAAGACCTCATAACCCTCCCCGAGATGTTTTCATGGCAGTCTGGCTAATGGGGCGAGGGATCGACGTAATCCCTGTAGTAGTGAGTGACACGGAAATGAAGCCAATCCTAGCACAACCGCCTGGAGGACGCCGGTTCAACTTCATCGGTACGCACGGGATGTGAGGAAAGCTATGACAACCCGCCACTTAACATCCCTTTTTACGCGCACAAAAGAGTAATCATACTCATTGTACGCATTCAACAACCACAATTTTACATTTTTGACCTGCTAGAAAGATAATCACGGTTCTTTTTGCATTCGATCAGGATTTTTGAATAAAAATTACGATCCAGACAATTGATCAAAGAATACGTTTCGTGCGTTTAATCAAATTGTGCGATTCGGACGTCTGATACAAGTAAACTATCACGTTCTTGATCCACGAATTTTAGTTGCGTTCAAGTAATATCACCGCATCGAAGGTCGAATATAGTTTATCTGCAGTGTAATTTATCTGTTGCCGTAATGGTGTAGTCTGACATACTTTTTGTAGTCCATTTCCTGATTGCATCCGTCTATTTATAACAGTGTCTGCCTCTTGGAAGACTGTCTTCCACTCTATCCTCTACTGCGGTTTTCAAGAAGGATATACGTCATGATAGAAGGGCAAAATATCGTCACTGTTCAACCTTGATCTCTGTCATTAATTATCTTTTTACTAGCACCGTTTTCAATACCTCGACATTTGTTTTCGTCGCTTTTCACGAAATGCCACCGAATCTTCTATGTACCCATATATCGAATGCTTCGATTCCATTTTCCAACTTGTACTTGGATACTTTTTATTCAATGGTCATGTTTCCGTGCCATAAAGAGTATCCAAGTGTACCAACCGGGCGTTTGTTTCAAGTGTACCATCCAGGCGTTTGTTTCAAGTGTACCGTCCAGGCGTTTGTTTCAAGTGTACCAACCGGGCGTTTGTTTCAAGTGTACCAACCGGGCGTTTGTTTCAAGTGTACCGTCCAGGCGTTTGTTTCAAGTGTACCAACCGGGCGTTTGTTTCAAGTGTATCATCCAAGCGTTTGTTTCAAGTGTACCGTCCAGGCGTTTGTTTAAGGTGTACCAACCGGGCGTTTGTTTCAAGTGTACCAACCGGGCGTTTGTTTCAAGTGTACCGTCCAGGCGTTTGTTTCAAGAGTACCATCCGGGCGTTTATTCAAGTGTACCATCCAGGCGTTTGATCCATCCAAGAGTACTATCGGTTCGTTTGATCCAAGAGTACTATTCGGGCGTTTGATCCAAGAGTACCACCCGGGCGTTTGATCCAAAAGTACCATCCGGGCGTTTGATTAAAGAGTACCATACGTTCGTTGGACCGAAGAGTACCATCCGGGCGCTTGATCCAAGAGTACCATCCAGGCGTTTGATCAAAGAGTAACATCCGGGCGTTTGGTCGAAGAGTACGATCGTGGTGTTTGTTCCTAATGCACGCTGCTGGGGTTGATTTAAGGACGTTTCGTTCGTTTTATCTACGAGTACGATCCAGGCGTTTATCTAAGATTGTATTCCGGGTGCCATTTGTTTTACAGTTATGTACATTAAGAAGACTATCTCAACCAATTAAGTATCACTGTTCGAAAATTAGATTATTGTTGTTCCACTCCATTTTCTGATGTATGAAGGTCTGAAATACGAGAAACGAGGAGACATAGATGTTGCTTAAGTGGCAATCCGTAGTTCGGGTTATCGATGGCTTCTCAGTATTGACACGCCGACCTTAACTTCTTTCGTCACTGTGTTTAAGCATCCTAACCAAATAGATGGGGATCGATACTTTGATGACTTCTGTGGTGAGCTTTATGACAAATATTGCTTTGCACTACAGCGAAGAGGATTCAGTCTACCTTCTTCCGTACGCCTCAGGATATAAAAGAGCCAAAGCAAATCGGCTACCTAAGGACATTTATTAAAATGAAAAATTCAGTACAAATAAAATCGAGAGAAAAAAATATCCCCCTCAACTAGAACAAGGAAACGAACGAACATGCGATAAATAAATACCATTTCTTTCTGAGCGAACGATTGGATAGTAATCTTCATGTCTATTTTAATTTGTAAAAATTAAATTACAGCGTCAATGAACGCCCAAAATTAAAAAAACACATACAAACTACAAAGCTTTTGTTTTATTAAATTGTGTTGTAACTAACAGAGAAGCTGCAATATATACGCCCTACCGACCGACATTTCCGTTTTTAGAAAGGCACAATTTTGGGACTTAATTTGTTTCCCTCTTCGATCCATATTCTGGCAGCCTGGCTGCACTTGGAGGCGAAAGAATAGTCTTGGAAAACGGGGGTTCCTTGACACTGACATACCCAGCTAGCTATGATTCGTTGGTTGATATCAACTGTTATACGCAAGTCTTCGGTTCCAACCCTAGACAAATGTCCAGCTGTTAAAAAACATATACACGTAAATACATAACAGAAAGTGGAAAAATATGCGCTTCATAATTTAACAAATTGATAACAATATCATAGAAAGGTATAACAACATAACCACACATAAACAGAAACGACACGAAACATGAGTTAGGGCTAGAACTTGTTGTTTTATTAGGGACAAAGAATAGCATAAATTAAAACACTTAACGAAGAGCTACAACAATAAATAACATAAACACTACAATAACTAATAACATAAACACTGCGATAACTAATAACATAAATTAGATATGAAATACAAACACTACAATAACTAATAGCATAAACTAGATATAACATACAAACACTACAATAAATAATAACATATACTAGAAATAAAATATAACAACTTCAATAACTAAAAACATAACTTAGATATGAAAAACAAACACTACAATAACTAATAGCATAAACTAGTCATAAAATACAAACACTACATTATCTAACATCATAAATTAGATGTAAAATGCAAATACAGCATTAACTAACATCATAAAGTAGATATAAAATGTGAACACTACATTAACTAACATCATAAACTAGATGTACAATATAAACATTACAATAAACTAATGAAATTAACACAACAGCAACTAATAACATAAATTAGACATAAAATACAAATACTAGACTAACAACATAAACTAGATAAAAAATTCAAACTTTACAATAACTAATAACATACACTAGATTTAAAATACAAACACCGAAATAACTAATAACATCAAGTAGACATTAAATACAAACCGTTTTTGGCTACTACGAGCATGTGTTGAAGAATGGCCAGTAATGGGAGAGACATAATCAACGCATGCCAAGTGGGAGTGAGTAGGGTAAATCAAACAATAAAGCACAAAAACTTACATTTCAAATGTGTTTACACTCTACAAACATACATACATTCACACATGCATGTATACATACTTAGAAGCATACACTGTTAAGCATATAAATACATGGATGCATTCAAACATATATGCGTGTATATATATATATATATATGTATATATATATATATATATATATATATATATATATATATATATATATATATATTAATGCTATCTTTCGTCGAGACTCTCCCATCAAAGCGATCTTTTAGAAAAACATGTGGGCTAGAGCGCCGTACTTGTCAAGCGACCCATGTTCTCAAAGAAGGTTAGACAAAAATGTCTGCGTCCTGAATTACCTAAAGTCGTCTTTACGTATGTCTTGCCACTGGCCCTAGGTAGTTCGGGACCAGAGAGTGAGGTTGATGACTAACGCAGTCACTTGCTCAGTGAAATCCAAATACATCGCAAGCTATATCATCAAGACACACCCGTCTGATGGCGTTGCATCATCGCTTCCAGTAGGCTACACACAAATGTGTATATATATAAATCATCATCATCATGTAGCATGTCCTTTGTAGAACGTCGCTCCCATCACAGTCTGTCTGAAAGAAACTCCCTTTCTCTTGCCAAAACACCAGCTTCCGCCATTTTCATACTCAGGCATTCCTGGATATCTTGGTGCCATCGTCTTCTTGGTCTACCCCTTCCTCTTTTGCCTGGTACCATACCTTTCATCACCGTTCTCTCAAGACCATTGTGTCTCTTGATGTGACCAAAGTATTTGTATTTTCTAGCCAAAATGGAATTGATAAACCACTTCTCCTCTATGCGCAACTCTTGCCGAATGTCTACATTTGTTCTTGTCTCTGTCCAGGGTATTCTGATGATCTTTCTGTAACATTTTGACTCGAAGGATTCGATTCTTTGTCTAGAAGATTTGGTAATCGTCTATGCTTCACAACCATAAGCTGCCAGAGGAAAAACACAGGCTCTCAAGGCTTTTACTTTTATCATTTTGTTGGTCCCCTGCCATAATTTCTTCAGGCAGTTCAGTCTTTGCGTTGCCATAGCTACACTTCTTCTGATTTCTTTCGAGCAGTCACCATTTTTGTCAATTCTGGAGCCCAGATATTCAAAATGGCTGACCTGAACTATTTCCTCACCACCCACTGTCAATTTATACTGATATATATATATATATATTGCAGGAGGGGACGGCGTGGCCTAGTAGTTAAGTGACACAACTCACAACCCAAAAGTGCTGGGTTCGCTCCCATTATAGAACCGTCTGTTACCCGGAAGAAGCAAACCCTTAGAAAATGCTGGATGAAGTAGACCATTACATAAAAAGCCTACTGAAGTCAGATGCACTGGGCCGACAGGCGCAAAATAAAAACCACAGTGCAACACACACCGCCTTAGGGAATAGAGACATAAGGTGAACGCAACAACAGCAAAAAAGCAAAAAATATATAAAGGAGGTGTCGAAAGACCCTCGCTACAAAGAGAGCGAATGGTTTAATGAATTGTTTATTTGTATTTTACTAGCATTTGTGTATCATGCTGGTAGATGTTAAATGGTGCCACCACGCCGTTTCATCATTAGGAACGTTTCTCTTGGGTATTCCTTGTACCTGCATGTTAGATGATTATCGTTGTTCAGGAACCGCTGAACCACTTGTTTGTAGGTTCGTTTTGTTACCAGGACCGCACGCGTTTATAAGTTTTGTTTTACGAGAGGTGAAATACAAACCTAGCCTGTACGCTGTATGTTGACTGTAGAGGAAAGCGGTCTTTATTCCTCAGACATATATATCCACCTTAGAGATTGGAATAAACATCGTATTTTTACATACATTAAAAAAAAAAAATACACTCGAAGTGGTTAACCTCGTTTTGTCAAATGTAGACACTTTTCAATCAGAGACAGACAATTTGGTGATATCAGAATTTGTGAGATATGAAAAGAAATGACACTTTTCAACCAGAGACATTTTGGTGATATCAGAATTTGTAAGACATGAAAAGAAATGACACTTTTCAACCCCATGCAGACGTGTTGGTGATATGAGAGTATACGCGACATGAAAGCATAGTCCTTTACCATGAATTTCCTCCATATTAGTATGGCTTATTTCTAAACACAGTAAATTACCGTTTGAACAGACTTTTCTCACTTCATACACTTTCATAGTTAGTTTTTTAACATTTGCTTTTTTAACTTCCGCTCTTCCGTTACCAATCAATTCATGGGGTCATTCGCTAATTATCTTTTGTTGTGTCCTTTATATGTATATATCTGTGTGTGATGTTTTCATCTCTACTTCCGTGATATGTTATCTTCTTCGACGTTCGTCTTTAAAAGAATGTTGTGTCGTTGTTTACAGCAAGGCTGCGATATCTGCGGCGTTTGGCACGACACATTCGATTACAGTTTGCTTTATAGTGTATCTGGTTTGCATTCACACTGCAATTCTTGTCCCTTCGCCAGACTACATTGGAGACTACTGCAGCCTGTTTCCAGGGCCGTCACGTGGAGAAGAATAGGATCTTTGTCACCTATGGTTCGTTGACCTTATGCAAGCAACCAGATTTGAGTCAATGGATGCTGTCAACTCATTCACTCGTACATCTTGGTTCCATTTGTTATCTCATATGTGTATTGTCAGGTGTTCTAAAATACCTTTTGATCGAGGCATGTTTCTTTCTAATTTTGATTCCATTGTAGTGGAAGGGTGCTTATACATGTTTCTATACACTCTTTAGGTAAGACGCACCCGTTTTATTCATAGTTAGTTATTTCCGTTAGATAAATACGCCTGATCTTTGGTTAGCGAGATCGGACTCCCGTGTACTGTGTGAAGCACGTTAAAAATCCTCTGGAAGTTGGAAATCGAAAAGAGGAGGCTTTACGGCCGCTGCCCGTACACAATTCAAAAGTTCTAGATTAAAAATCTTCCAAAAAGTGATTTGTACCTTCCCAAGTGGTTTTAAGACCACTACAACGGTGAAGATCCTTCACACAAAGCTATTTTGGAGTCTTGAAGAACAACCTTTATCCAGAAAACAGCTTCGCTTTTAGACATGATAAAACAATGGTAAATGAGAATAAGAAGAAGAATCTAGACGTGTGGGGTTTCAATGTGTGATGTAGACTGTTTGTGTATTGCTTCTGTTGGTCTGTTCCATAATCCGTCAGTAGTCTCATCTCGCCCTGAGTTGGATGTCTGGTGATATTGAACCTGTTATAAACTCGTGTGTGATTCAGCTTTCATGGTACAATTGTGTGAGATGTAGTTTACCTTGAACAATCGTATGAGATCCAGCTTTTCTGGTACAATCGAGTGAGATTCAGCTTACCTGGTACAATATTGGGAGATCCAGTTTACCTGCTACAATCGTGTGAGATCCAGCTTACCTGGTACACTTATGTGGGATCCAGCTTACCTGGTACAACCTTGTGAAATCCAGTTTACCTAGTACAATCGTGTGCGATCCAGCTTACCTGGTACAACCTTGTGAGATCCAGTTTTCCTGGTACAATCGTGGGAGATCCAGCTTACCTGGTACACTCGTGTGAGATCCAGTTTACCTGGTACAAACCTGGATCAAACTTACCTTCACCTCAACATATTAATGTCCGGACAAATAGTCCGTCTCCATCTGTCTGTTTATTTGTACTATAACTCTTCACGTGCCACTCCAGAGGACCGCCCCATGGGGTCGGGCTTTCTCGAGGCCACGCCCATTGCATTACTGTCAGACATCAAAGAGGCCGCTGCCTTGCTGAGCCGGTCGCGCTATCTCGAACATCAAACACCCCGCGTGCTCATTTCTGACCTCCTTCTGTCTGTCTTATTTTATAATTTCTCTTCTCTTCTTCGTTCAAATCATCTCCACCTCATTCTCGCTCTGTCTCTCTCCCTCTTTCTCTTTTCTCTCTGTCTCTTCCTCGTTCTCTCTCTCTGTCTGTCCGTCTCTCTCCCTCTTTCTCTCTCGTTCTCTCTGTCTTTCTATGTCTCTCTCTCTTGCTCTCTTTCTCTGTCTTTCTTTCTCTCTCTGTCTGTCTGTCTATTCCTCTTTCTCTCTCTCCCTCCTTAGATGTCTCTGTCTCTTTCTCTCTCTCCTTCTTTTTCTCTCTCTGTCTGTCACTGTCTCTCCCTCCCCCTCTCTCCCTCCATCCCTCTTTCTCTCGCTCTATGTCTCTCTCTACCTCCATGTCTGCCTATGTATCTCTCTTCCGCTCTATGTATGTCTATATCTCTCGCTTTCTCTCTCGCTGTCTGTATGTCTGTCTCTCTCCCCCTTTCTGTATGTCTCCCTCTCTCTCTCTGTGTCTGTCTATCTGTCTCTCTGTCTCCCTCCCTCCCTCTGTCTGTATGTCTCTCTCCATATATCTCTCTGTCTATCTGTCTCTCTCTATATGTCTGGCTCTCTCCCTCTCTCTCTCTGTCTGTCTCTGTCCCACTCGGTATGTCTCTGTCTCACCCAACTTCTCCGGCACATTCTGGAAATAATTTAACACATACAATGTACACTTCAAGAACACGTCCGTCACAGATGAATAAGAAAACAGTGGCCCACTCGGAGACTAGTTATTGTTGTTGTTGTTGTTGTTGAATTCCAACAATGAGTAAGTTTACTCTTGTGTACGCTCTAAACAAGGCGTTCAGTGGCAGGTTGCAGTAGATTTCATCCCATCTCGAGCGTGCTGATGAAGGTGCACTAGGATCATCCAGGTGGTTGTGGTATTCTTGGTTTTTCTGTGTGTCGATCGCTACCACGGAGATCACGTCGATCCCCAAGCTCCTTAGCCGAGCTGCCACGAAGAATAGTCCGTTTCCAGACAGAACTGCGAGGAAATCGAGGTCTTGGTTTTGGCCAGTATATTTTGCATGACTCTAATATGTCTAATCTGGGAACTGAAACGCTAGTCCAGTGTCAGGAACAATACACTGACCAAGTCCATAATTTACTTCCCTATAGCTTTCCCTGGAAACATGCTGTTTCAAAACAGCCTGGCTGACAAAATGTGGATCGATGTGGGCTCGTTGTGGGCATTGAATAACAACAACATGTCGGATCAGTATGTTATGCCTGACTAGACGTTAGTCTCCTCTCCACCATCTTGATTGATGTCGGATCAGTATGTTATGCCTGACTAGACGTTAGTCTCCTCTTCACCATCTTGATTGATGTCGGATCAGTATGTTATGCCTGACTAGACGTTAGTCTCCTCTTCACCATCTTGATTGATGTCGGATCAGTATGTTATGCCTGACTAGACGTTAGTCTCTTCTTCACCATCTTGATTGATGTCGGATCAGTATGTTATGCCTGACTAGACGTTAGTCTCTTCTCCACCATCTTGATTGATGTCGGATCAGTATGTTATGCCTGACTAGACGTTAGTCTCCTCTCCACCATCTTGATTGTAAATCCATTGCAAGTAAATCAATTCAAATTTCAAAGACAAACAAACTGATACAATGTGACACATATTTTACACTTATAATTTCATGATGATGATGGAGAATGTTGACCTATTCATGTCTCGAAGGTAACTCTGTAGAGTTGTAAGAAGATGTGTATAGGGTGATTATTAGAACAAAGAAAAATGACTAGAGATGTCAGCCGTTTTCATTTTATGGACCTGTCTTCAGTTTTGAAACGCCATTTTTTATGGCTTGACTAAAGATTTGCCTGTCTGTACTCTACTGACGAAGGTTTGCATTTTTCCACCCCAGACCGTAATCCTTTTTATCGATATCAGAACGTATTTGCCAGTGAGGTTTTCTGTTTGTAATGTGGACGTGTTGGCCAGTGTATGGATGCGTGTGTGTATCTGTTTGTAATGTGGACGTATTCGCCAGTGTTTCGATGCGTGTGTATCTGTAATGTGGACGTATTGGTCAGTGTTTCGATGCGTGTGTGTATCTGTAATGTTGACGTATTGGTCAGTGTTTCGATGCGTGTGTGTATCTGTAATGTGGACGTGTTGGTCGATGCGTGTGTTCATAATGTGTTCTACTATGGCAGTTTTACAGTACGGTTGTCTTATCAATCTATTCTGTATCCGGAAAAAGGGTCATAAACTGTCCGGAAAGAATTTATCTAATTTTGAAATTGTCTGGAATTTTGGGTCTAAAAATTGTCCAACCCTAAAATCGTTCTTTCTGTCCCAAGATTTGAAAGCTTTACTTTGATAATTGTTTTAGGGAGATTTTTTCTTTCCATTGTCAAACAGCAATATTAATTTTTTCATCTCATCGAAAGAACTCCGAACTTGTGTATAACAGTGGAAGATGCCCATACCTTTTGGAGCACGAAAATGTAAATGACACTGGTTGTACACAGACTCTGCAGAGTCTTCAAAACCAATATAAAGACGTTAAGTTAAGTTAAGTTAAGTTCAGAAGAATATTAATAGATCGGGATACACAGATGATGACACATGTGAATGTATCGCTATACAGGACCCAAACCACCCGATGAACTGCCCCAACTTTCAAGAAACATGCAGTAGGTGCGACGTGCTGGAAGCAAATAACGGGCAATCCATGCCGCAAAATTATGTATGCATGTTATATGACCGGGTGCTTGGACACGGAAAGTAAGAAAGTACTCAGTACTATAGACAATTGAAAAGAACACTAATTTTTTAACAGATGTTGTTGAAACTCTTTTTTCTTTGAGAAATAATCTTATAAATATATATATATGGAATTGTCAACAGAAATATCCAGAATGTGTGCAACTGCTGAATACAAGTTTGGACGTGAGTAAAACTATTGAACAAATTTCCTTATTCAGGTGAATGCCTTTAATTAAGATAGTCAGTTCAGTTGGATAGTTTTATTCCACAAACCAGTTGAGTGTGATAGTTTGGATTCCACAAGCCAGTTGAGTGTGATAGTTTGGATTCCATGAGCCAGTTGAGTGGGATAGTTTGGATTTCATAAGCCAGTTGAGTGGGATAGTTTGGATTCCATGAGCCAGTTGAGTGGGATAGTTTGGATTCCACAAACCAGTTGAGTGTGATAGTTTGGATTCCATGAGCCAGTTGAGTGGGATAGTTTGGATTCCATGAGCCAGTTGAGTGTGATAGTTTGGATTCCATGAGCCAGTTGAGTGTGATAGTTTGGATTCCACAAACCAGTTGAGTGGGATAGTTTGGATTCCATGAGCCAATTGAGTGTGATAGTTTGGATTCCACAAACCAGTTGAGTGTGATAGTTTGGATTCCATGAGCCAGTTGAGTGGGATAGTTTGGATTCCACAAACCAGTTGAGTGTGATAGTTTGGATTCCATAAGCCAGTTGAGTGTGATAGTTTGGATTCCATGAGCCAGTTGAGTGGGATAGTTTGGATTCCACAAACAGTTGAGTGGGATAGTTTGGATTCCACAAACCAGTTGAGTGTGATAGTTTGGATTCCATGAGCCAGTTGAGTGTGATAGTTTGGATTCCATGAGCCAGTTGAGTGGGATAGTTTGGATTCCACAAACCAGTTGAGTGGGATAGTTTGGATTCCACAAACCAGTTGAGTGGGATAGTTTGGATTCCATGAGATAGTTGAGTGTGATAGTTTGGATTCCACAAGCCAGTTGAGTGTGATAGTTTGGATTCCATGAGCCAGTTGAGTGGGATAGTTTGGATTTCATAAGCCAGTTGAGTGGGATAGTTTGGATTCCATGAGCCAGTTGAGTGTGATAGTTTGGATTCCACGAGCCAGTTGAGTGTGATAGTTTGGATTCCTTGAGCCAGTTTAGTGGGATAGTTTGGATTCCACAAACCATTTGAGTGGGATAGTTTGGATTCCATGAGCCAGTTGAGTGGGATAGTTTGGATTCCACGAGCCAGTTGAGTGGGATAGTTTGGATTCCTTGAGCCAGTTGAGTGAGATAGTTTGGATTCCACAAACCAGTTGAGTGGGATAGTTTGGATTCCACAAACCATTTGAGTGGGATAGTTTGGATTCCATGAGCCAGTTCAGTGGGATAGTTCGGATTCCACGAGCCAGTTGAGTGGGATAGTTTGGATTCCATGAGCCAGATGAGTGGGATAGTTTGGATTCCTTGAGCCAGTTGAGTGGGATAGTTTGGATTTCACAAACCAGTTGAGTGGGATAGTTTGGATTCCACGAGCCAGTTGAGTGAGATAAGTTGGATTCTATAGCTAGTTGAGTGTGATAGTTTGGATTCCACAAACCAGTTGAGTGGGATAGTTTGGATTCTACAAACCAGTTGAGTGTGATAGTTTGGATTCCATGAGCCAGTTGAGTGTGATAGTTTGGATTCCATGAGCGAGTTGAGTGGGATAGTTTGGATTCCACGAGCCAGTTGAGTGGGATAGAGTGGATTCTATAGCCAGTAGAGTGGGATAGTTTGGATTCCACGAGCCAGTTGAGTGGGATAGTTTGGATTCCACGAGCCAGTAGAGTGGGAAAGTGTAGATGCAATGGCTAGTTGAGTGTGATAGTTTGGATTACACGAACCAGTTGAGTGTGATAGTTTGGATTCCATGAGCCAGTTGAGTGGGATAGTTTGGATTCCACAAACGTGTTGAGTGGGATAGTTTGGATTCCACGAGCCAGTTGAGTGTGATAGTTTGGATTCCGTGAGCCAGTTGAGTGGGATAGTTTGGATTCCACAAACCAGTTGAGTGGGATAGTTTGGATTCCATGAGCCAGTTGAGTGGGATAGTTTGGATTCCACAAACCAGTTGATTTTAAACATAAATACTTATAAAGGAACACATGACCGGGTATTAAACAAAAAAAATAATACAATAGTTCGCTTAGTCGACCAGGATTGGACGCTTTGGATGACTTTAACTTAAGTTAACTTAACGTCTTTATACTGGTTTAGAAGACCCTGCAGAGTCTGTATACAACCAGTTACATTTACATCACCTTGCTCTAAGAGCTATGCGCATCCAGTTTATTTTTAAATGCATTAACTGTCCCTGCCTCTACTACCTCCCCTGGCAATGCATTCCAAGCAGACACCACTCTCTGACAAAAAAACTATTTCCTAATATCTAACCTGGACCTCTCTTTAGTCAGCTTGTAGCTATGTCTCGTGTTATTGTAAGTGGCTGTATTTTTAAAAAAACTTGTTATAGTCTAATTTATCGATTCCTCTGATCATCTTATAAACCTGTATTAAGTCACCACGAATTCTTCTCTCTTCGAGACACTGTAGGCCGGTTTTTCTGAGTCGTTCCTCATAACTGTAATTCTGGAATCCCACTATCATCTTTGTCGCTCTTTTTAGTATTCTTTCTAGCATGTTTATGTCCCCTCTATGATAAGGACTCCACACCTGTACACAGTACTCCAATCTAGGTCTAACTAAAGCTTTATACAGTTTGACGATCACTTCCTTGCTCCTATGTTTAATATTTCTTTTTATCATACCTAACATTGCATTTGCCTTTTTCACTGCTACCTTAACTTGCTCACTCACCTTTCCTGTATGATCTATTATAACCCCTAGGTCCCTTTCCTTATCTATCTTTCTCATTTTGTTTCCTTATACATGACCACGTCTGATGGCCACGTCCCTGGCGGCCTGCAGTTCTTTTGGGGAAGTGGCAGATCTGTTTCAACAAGGTGTTGCGACGGAGCACCGTGGACGTCTCTAGGATACGGTTAGTCTCTTCCCGCCTCTTCCCACCACAGCCAGCAGGAGGATGTCGTGGAGCGTGGCTTCCCGGAGGAGACGAGCAATGTGACCGTAGTGGTGACGTCGATCAGTCATCGAGACAATGTGACTGTAGTGGTAACGGCGATCAATCATCGAGGCAATGTGACCGTAGTGGTGACATCGATCAGTCTTCGAGGCAATGTGACCGTAGTGCTGCCGGCGATCAGTCATCGAGGCAATGTGACCATAGTGGTGACGGCGATCAGTCATCGAGGCAATGTGACCGTAGTGGTGACGGCGATAAATCATCGAGGCAATGTGACCGTTGTGGTGACGGCGATCAGTCATTGAGGCAATGTGACTGTAGTGGTGACGGCGATAAATCATCGAGTCAAAAAGACCGTAGTGGTGACGGCGATAAATCATCGAGGCAATGTGACCGTAGTGGTGACGGCGATAAATCGTCTAGGCAATGTGACCGTAGTGGTGACGTCGATCAGACATCGAGACAATGTGACCGTAGTGGTGACGTCGATCAGTCATCGAGACAATGTGACCGTTACGGTGACGGCGATAAATCATCGCCTGCAAGTTGTGCAGGTTGAATGACTTCACTGTTAGAAATCAGGTCCGTGATGAGTATCCATTGGATGCCCCTCTGGTTTCACCGGCAGAAGACCTCAAGACGCTGCTAGTCTCGCTGTAGTAGTGTCCATGTCTCGAAGCAGTACATGAGGATGGGAACGATGCTGGAGTACTATATATGAAGCCTAGTTTCCAGAAAGAGCCTTCTCTATGACCAGACTCTTGAAAGCGAGTGCATGGATGATGCCTCTAGACCAATCCTACGGGTGAAGTCGTGACTGCTTCGCGCGCCAGAGGACTGCCAGGTAGGCATACTTCTTCTTCTTCTTCTTAGTGGTTCGTTCTCAATCTCCCATTACCAAACCCTGAAAGGGCTTAAGTAGCAGAATGTAGTCCAGAGAACGGAATGCGTTGTGTCGTAGTTTACAGCTTGACTGCAATATTTGCACCTTTCGGCCCAACTCATCCGACTTCAGCAAGCATTTTTTGAGCATTCCCTCTTCGATCCCTTCTCCTTAGCCAGTCTGCCTGTTGTAGTTTGTTATCCAGGATCACCGCGTAGAGGTGTAGAAGGGTCTTGGCAGCTATGGTTCGCTGGCCCTGACGCTAGCAGTCAGCTATGGGTCACTGACCACTGCAGCTCATGCGCTGCTCAGCATCTTGATCCCAGGTAGGCATACGACCTCGGTGAATGCAACAGGGTTGTCTTTCACGGTGATGCTCAACGCAGAGAAGCCCTAGTTGAGATTTTGGATTTTTGTCTTCGCCCAATGAGATATGCAAGCATAGACGGGTAGCCCACCGATCCAGTGCCTCCAGGGTCCTCCTAAGGCCTGAGAATCGTGGTCCGGTATGAGAACATGATCAGCGTAGAATAGATCTGCTACCAGGAGGTCGCCGACATCGACCAGTCCATTGCGCAGCAGAAAAGTGAAAGAAACGAGGGTATTAGAGCGATAAGGTGAATGTAATAATCATTAAAACGGGTAGATCAATTAAGAAAAGAGAGATAGATAGTTAGACAGACAAACAGACATACATACCGATAAACAAACAGACAGACAGACATACACATAGTTGGATAAATAGATTATAAGATAGATAGATAGATAGATAGATAGATAGATAGATAGATAGATAGATAGATAGATAGATAGATAGATAGATAGATAGATAGATAGATAGATAGATAGATAGATAGATAGATAGATAGATAGATAGATAGATAGATAGATATAGACAGAGGAATCGGTAAATGGGTAGAATGATGAATCGATGGATGGGATGGGATTGGATTGAACGGATTTATTTATTTATTGAAAGATTTACTAATTGATTTGATTTGATTGATTGATGTGATTGATCTGATTTGCTAAATTGATTTATTAGATAGATGATGTATATTCGATTTTTTAGATATATTAGATTATATAGATTGGAAAGATTAGATTAGCTTAGATTAGACTAAATTAGTTTAGATTCAATTAGTTGTGACATATTTGATTTGATAGGTTTAGTATGCTTCTTCAAACAATGACCACACTCTTTCATTGTACACGAAGATGAATCATCTCATTATTGTACATCTGTACAAGCAAAAATATAACCGTCAGTCTTGCGACAATCACAGAGGCATCTACCTAATGTCGACATCGGTTCAAGATACGCCTCGATTCAAACTAAACCGTCTGCATGTCCATCTAGAGCGGGACTTACTCTCAGAGAACCAGTGTGGATTAGGAGTGCGTCGTCGAACAGCCAATCTTACATTTACAGCCCGTCAACTCCAGAAGAATTATCAAGTACAGTTTTGTTTCATGTACATACAAGTGTATTTGTGTTGACCTGATTAGCAGGAAAATACTTTGGAAAATCATGGCGAGATTTGGTTGTCCCGTCACATTCATTAGTTGTCTACCAGATGTAGAGCTCGAGCACTTCACAAAAGAGAACTGCCATCAACAGAGGCAAACAGGAATTGTGACAATATTGTGGACAATAACACCCTCTAGCATGGTTTTTGCAGCAGTGCTCTCCGGTGATGTGTTTGGCAATGCTGCGGGCATGCATATCTATTACAGGACGCAAAGTTAGCTGTTCATTCTGAGTCTCCAGAAGTTGTGCAACAAGATTAATGAAGCCACCAATTTGGATCGCGTGATCACTGACGACTGCGCCCTTAACACCTCCTCATAACATGATATGCAGTCCAGCATTACGGATTGTTCAGCTGCGTGCAGTAATGTTGGTATCACATACAACACTTGGAATACTGAAGTACTCTTCCAGCTTGCTCCAGGGAAGCCGTACAGCATTCCAAACATTACCATACAAAACCAACTTCACCAGGCAGATGATAGCTTCCTTTGTCTAGCTGTAACAACACCAGAGAAGCGAAAGTCGACTTCGAGGTCAACAACAGAATTGCAAAGCGAAGATCTGCGTTTGGTAGGCTACAGGCAAACGTCTGGATTAGGCAAGCCATAAGTGTAAAAGTGTAAATTGATGCACTATTTACCACTCTGCTGCATGTCAACAAAACATGGACAGCGTATTGCAGTCGCGACAGACAGCTGAATCGTTTCTTCATCGCCAGTATGCTCTGCTCAGGATGATATGGCAAGATAATGTGCCCAACTCTGAAATTCTTAACAAATCAAACATGTTGGACATCCATACGTTTCTGCAGAAATCCCAGATAAGATGGACAGGACATGTTGTGTGCAGGCATAATGTGCGTCTCCGAAAGTGACTGCTTTAAGTTGAGCTCAGTGTGGACATTTACTCTTCAGAAAATGATGGGGAAGTGAGGGGGGATGATGGAGGGGTGGTGGTCAGAAGAGACCCAACGGAGATTTCTTAAAAGAATAGAATCAACATTGGTGCAAACTAATGGGAGATGGTTGCAAATAACCATTTCACTTGGTGTACTAACACCCTCACTGGAAACGGGATGAGGGATCGACGAGATTCTCATAGTAGTGAGTGACAGGCAGATGAAGCCGAGCATAGCACAACCGCCTTGGGGACCCCGGTCCATTTTCATCAGCACGCTCGGGATGTGAGGAAAGCTACTGCAACCCGCCACTTAACGTCCTTTTCAGGGCGCACAAAAGAGTAACATACTCATTGTGGGCATTCGCAAACAACAACAAGAACAACAGATACAAATCCAAACATCTAGAGAGAGAAACAGACAGACATTCATAGAAGGTGGTAGACATATAAAAATAGTTGCCCTTCGCAAGTGAAGATGGCGACAGTATCAGCACTGTCCTGGGAGATTCGTTCATTTTTCTTCCGTTTCGTCTGATCTTGTAACTGGTGCTTGAACATATTAAAATGCTCCGTCGTCACTCTTTTGTCACCTGCTACCTTAAACCAGTGGCAAGAAGTTGTCGAGACGATTAGAAATAGCAAGAGATACAAGGTTTTCCTCAAGTTTTACTCCGGAAACCTTTCCCGTAAATAAATAATATTGTTATAAGATAGAGAAGAATGCAGACTCGATTATAGAGCGACGTACATATATGTATGTAAGTAGATATACATTATAGAAATAGGCAGCTAGACGGACAGATATACATGATGACCGACAGAGAGGTATACATATTGACAATCTTAATTCACCCCAAACAAATAAAATGTCTTTTATAGAGGTGAATTTGAGGTATTGACGTAATATAATAGTCTATTTTTTAACTGTTGGGGTGTTTAACTTTCTGCGAAAAATGACGAAAAATCATGTATTTGTTGCCGCTTATTCGTGCCGTCTTAGCTATACATTTCGTTAATCTGTCAAAGTTGGTTCATGATAAGGAGAGTAGCATCCCGTTTCTACAGCTGCATAGCGTTATCCATACTGTCAGACGATGTAATAATAACCATGTTACCTAACCCTAACTCTAACTCTAAACGAAACCGTAGCCCTAAACATAACAATGGCCCTAACGGTAACCTTAAACCTAACCATAACCTTCGCACACCTTAAAATAACCATCTTTTCTAAACTTCCGTCTTAATCTAGTTTTCACTTATTTATTAAAAATAACTTTATATTGACATGTCCTTCCGTTAACCCGAAATGGAATGTCCCGTGTACGATGAAACCCAAGGAACTCTGTGGTGAATTTACGCGCAAGTACCAGGGTATGTATACTGACTGACATAAAGACAGGCATACACACAGGCAGACAGAAAGATGTACAGACATACCGGCAGACAGACAACGACCAATAGCCAAAAGTGACAGAAACATGTCAGAAAGTGTGACAGCAACATGGGCGCGACAACGCAGGAAATCTATAATTAGCACACATTTCAGGGGAGACTACAATGCGACTCTGAGACCATCCTGTCAGATTTAGAACCGCGCGCGAAAAAAAAAAAAACCGCACACACACAACACCCCTGGATTCTCTTCATGATGGCAGATTGTACGTTATGATGTCGGTTGCTCTGTCAAAGTGACAGCTCTCTAACGTAGTTCAGCTTTATGAAGACTGCCCGACAACTTGTATTTATAATTTCAGCGGTCTGTTTGTCTTGTCCGGACTAACAAGGTGTCCAGACTGTTCTGGTTATATTCATTCCACGTCTGCACCCTTTTATTAGCAGCATTCTAAATTTAGAACTCATATGACACAGTACCTGGTCACTCATTGTCTGTCTAGTCATTTCATGTCTCCATGACCCTGGTACTAGAATTAAGAGCTCTTGTCTCCGACTTGGTGGAGGTCAATGGTCTATCTAACGTGACAATTGTAAAATCTCTTCCCACTTCCAGGCTGACCCATTAGTCACGTGGTTTTTAAGGACTCCCGCTGACACGATAATGTTTAGTTCATAAAGTTGCAGGATTGTCAAATGGAGGTTTGGAAAACGTTAGAGGCCATAATGAAAGATTGAATGTGAGCTGAATGCACTATAATGGAGGGGCGCTAATGTGGGAGTGTGAGCTGAATGCACTATAATCGAGGGGCGCTAATGTAGGAGTGTGAGCTGAATGCACTATAATTGAGGGTGCGAATGTGGGAGTGTGAGCTGAGCACACCATAATGGGGGGGGGGGTGGTGCTAATGTGGGAGTGTGAGCTGAGTACACCATAATGGAGGGGCGCTAATGTGGGAGTGTGAGCTGAATGCACTATAATCGAGGGGCGCTAATGTAGGAGTGTGAGCTGAGCACACAATAATGGGGGGGGGGGGGGCGGTTATGTGGGAGTAAGATGAATGCATGGGTGTTAATGGAAGATAAATATGAGATCTGGGGCGCTAATGGATGATAAGGATGTTGGACATGGTGTTAATGGGGGAGAAATATGACATCTGGGGCGCTAATGTGGGACTAAGATGAAAGCAAGGGTGTTAATCGGGGGACATTGGACACAACATGCGAGACTTCAATGATCATTGGACACAACATCCGAGACTTCACTTAACATTGGACCCAACATGCGAGACTTCAATGAGCATTGGACACAACATGCGAGACTTCAATGAGCATTGGACACAACATGCGAGACTTCAATGAACATTGGACACAACATGCGAGACTTCAATGAACATTGGACACAACATCCGAGACTTCACTTAACATTGGACCCAACATGCGAGACTTCAATGAGCATTGGACACAACATGCGAGACTTCAATGAGCATTGGACACACCATGCGAGACTTCACTTAACATTGGACCCAACATGCGAGACTTCAATGAGCATTGGACACAACATGCGAGACTTCAATGAGCATTGGACACAACATGCTTGACTTCAATGAGCATTGGATACAACATGCGAGACTTCACTTAACATTGGACCCAACATGCGAGACTTCAATGAGCATTGGACACAACATGCGAGACTTCAATGAGCATTGGACACAACATGCGAGACTTCACTTAACATTGGACCCAACATGCGAGACTTCACTCAATATTGGACACAACATGCGAGACTTGACTGAACATTGGACCCAACATGCGAGACTTTACTCAACATTGGACCCAACATGCGAGACTTCACTCAACATTGGACCCAACATGCGAGACTTCACTCAACATTGGACCCAACATGCGAGACTTCACTCAACATTGGACCCACCATGCGAGACTTCACTCAACATTGGACCCAACATGCGAGACTTTACTCAACATTCGATCTACCATGCGAGACTTCACTTAACATTGGACACAACATGCGAGACTTCAGCCAACATTGGACCGAACATGCCAGACGTCACTCAGCATTTGACAGTACATGCGACACTTCATTCAGCATTGGATCCAACATGCGAGACTTCACTCAACATTGGACCGAACATGCCAGACGTCCCTCAGCATTTGACAGTACATGCGACACTTCATTCATATTGGATCTAACATGCAAGACTTCACTCAACATTGGATCCAACATTCGAGACTTCACTCAACATTGGACCCAACATATCACTTCACTTAGCACTGGATCGTGTATGTATGTCTTCACTAAGCACTGGACCGTACATGTATGTCTTCACTCAGCACTGGACCGTACATGTATGTCTTCACTCAGCACTGGACCGTACATGTATGTCTTCACTCAGCACTGGACCGTACATGTATGTCTTCACTCAGCACTGGACCGTACATGTATGTCTTCACTTAGCACTGAACCGTACATGTGTGTCTTCACTCAGCACTGAACCGTGCATGTATGTCTTCACTCAGCACTGAACCGTGCATGTGTGTCTTCACTCATCACTGAACCGTACATGTGTGTCTTCACTCAGCAGTGGAGCGTTCATGTATGTCTTCACTCATTACTTCACTCAGCACTGAACCGTGTATGTATGTCTTCACTCATCACTTCACTCAGCACTGAACCGTACATGTGTGTCTTCACTCAGCACTGAACCGTGTATGTATGTCTTCACTCATCACTTCACTCAGCACTGAACCGTACATGTGTGTCTTCACTCAGCACTGAACCGTACACGTATGTCTTCACTCAGAACTGATCCGTGCATGTATTTCTTCACTCATCACTTCACTCAGCACTGAACCGTACATGTATGTCTTCACTCAGCACTGGATCGTGCATGTATGTCTTCACTCAGCACTTAACCGTACATGTGTGTCTTCACTCAGCACTGAACCGTGCATGCATGTCTTCACTAAGCACTGAACGTGCATGTGTGTCTTCACTCATCACTGAACCGTGCATGTATGTCTTCACTCATCACTTCACTCAGCACTGAACCGTGCATGTATGTCTTCACTCATCACTTCACTCAGCACTGAACCGTACATGTATGTCTTTACTCATCACTTCATTCAGCACTGAACCGTACATGTATGTCTTCACTCAGCACTGAACCGTACATGTATGTCTTCACTCAGCACCGGACATTACATGTGTGACTAAATGTAGGCTATTTAAAGTATTTAAATAATCAATGAGCACTTAACTTAACTTAACGTCATTATACTGGTTTAGAAGACCCTGCAGAGTCTGTATACAACCAGTTACATTTACATCACCTTGCTCTAAAAGCTATGCGCATCCAGTTTATTCTTAAATGCATTAACTGTCCCTGCCTCCACTACCTTCCCTGGCAATGCATTCCAAGTAGACACCACTCTCTGACTAAAAAAAAATGTCCTAATATCTAGCCTGGACCTCTCTTTAGTCCGCTTGTAGCTATGCCCTCGTGTTATTGTAGGTGGCTGTATTTAAAAAAAAGTTGTTATAGTCTAATTTATCGATTCCTCTGATCATCTTATAAACCTGTATTGTCACCACGAATTCTTCTCTCTTCTAGACACTGTAGGCCGGTTTTTCTGAGACGTTCCTCATAACTGTAATTCTGGAATCCCACTATCATCTCTGTCTGAAACTTAACTGCAGTACAAAAAGCCTTTATTCATTATCCCTGCATATCCTACTGGTGCATCCTCAGCAATCATAGTAGATTAGTTGATAAGATAAGATAAGATAAGATAAGATAAGACGAAATAAATAGTTGAAAAGTTTGATTACATTCACTTAATGACCGACATTTTAATGATGAAATCACAGATACAAGACAGCATTTCTGAGAACAAGACTTTCTTTTTCCAGGTTTAATTTTTTAGCAAAATGGCAGATTGGTTTCTGGCATGATGTTCTTCGTTCGGTGACCTGCTTCGTTTGGTTGAACACGTATGGAGTATTATGCTTGTCATGTGAAAACTCGTTTATAAATTTCTTTAACCGAGACTCTGGATTGGGAGTATGTCATTGTTGAACCTGCAAGAAATACACTTTCATGTTGTGAACAATACAATTTCTGCCACACCTCCAATCCACCTAACCAGATGTTTTCTGTTCAAACCAAACCCCAACATGCGGTGACCTCAACTTGGTTTCTGAGAAATGTAAAAACGAGAGCATGTTTTTCATTACTTTTGTCAAACTTTTCACACCGATTAGGGTCAAAGTTGTGTGCCTTAGTTGTGTCGATGGTCAGGTTTCAATGCGCGCATTACACTGATCATCAAATCCTGTCAATATGATTCCACCCAGTTACTGGCCACCCGATATAGAACAAGCACATCCAAACACAGATACCTACAGATCTGGTCGGGGGTCAGAAGAATATCCTATTGTTCGCGGTCGGTGGCTGAAGAGGTCGAAGCGAACAGTGACACTTGAAAACAATTCACAAAGATGTTTGTATCACACATTGCCACAACCACATGGCACGCGAGTTCTACTTGAACAGAGACATACAAACAGAAAGATCCACACACACAAATAGACATTATCGGTCGCAAATCTAGACCTGGTTTATTTCGCCTCGAGATCCATGAAACTGATGGCACATAATTGCCCTGTTTGCCAGAAAGTACATCTTTATTGGTGGACCATAATGGGCCTTGATTGACAGCCTATGGCCATAAACAGGCTTTAACCAAAAATATTTATTTTCAGAAGAAAGTCCAAATGAATACTCAGTCCTGATCTGTCGAAAGAGTCCCAGCCCTGGTTTGAAACTTGTTGGGGGTCCAATTCTTCCTCTTTATCTAGTTTTATTTGTATTTGTTCCCTTTATTGTCATCTTCATTTTTCTTATTTTGTGTTATTTCTTCTTCTTCATTGTCGACATAAGCATCTTCTCTTTCCTCATCATGCTTTTCTTCTTCCATCATAATCTTTTTCTTCTTCATCTTTTGTTTCTTTTTCATTATCGCCCGCATCATTATCGTAATAATTTTCTTTTTCGTCGTGGCCGTGTTTTTCTTTTTTCTACCACGAAAAAACTAATTATCTACTTTTCTTTTGGTGTACAGTGAAACTGACGATTTCTTTAGCGTTCTTTCAAAATAATTGTTTTCACATGCAGCAGACGTTCAGTTTTAGTGTAATGACTGGCAGGACAATGCCAATCGCTGGAGAGTCGTCTACCTAAAGAGTCAGAACTTACTATTAGCCGGCTATTTCGACATGATATTCCGAAACTGTTATGCACATGAAAACAGATAGGCGTATTGGTAATAGCGCAATGACTGAAACCACAACACGATCAAAGAGAAATTCATGATTCGCTTTCAAAACTTTCGTCAGGGGCAAAGAACAACAGAAAACAACCAAGAAGTCATGAATAATTAAACGTTTTCAGAACTAACAATCGTTCTTTCCTTGAAAAGAAGCATTTTCACACGTAGTCAATTAATATATTTTCAATGCACACTGATCATGAATGTTCACTTAGCACTTGGAGATGATGGTACGTCACTCCGTGTAGCGCAGTGCAGCGTTTCCTGACCAGGGTTCACCAAGATCCTGGTGTGCCATGAGAAATATTAGTGAACAGACTATCCATATGTAAATGAATCTTTGGGTTATTGGTGTAGTTTCATACCGGCAATTTTACTGAACGTGTAGGACATATTCTTAGAATGTTCTTGATTATTATTATAACCTCTAACCTCTTATATCATTTAGAAGTATAGGATCAAGACGCTGAGCAGTGTATGAGCTGACGGGTCAGTGACACATAGCTGACTACATTCGTCAGGACCAGCGAACCATAGCTGCCAAGACCCTTCACCTCCACGCGGTGATCCTAAATAACAGGCTACAACATGGCAGACTGGCTAAGGAAAACAGATCGAAGAGGGAAGGCTAACGTGGTACTTAAAAATCCCTGCTGAAGTCAGATGTGTCGGACCGAAATCTATAAATATCGCAGTCAAGATTTAGACTACGTTTCGTACTCCTGAAAATACCCTTTTCATGGCTTGAAAGTGGAAGATTAAGAACAAAAGAAGAACACGAAGTAGAATTTAGAAGTATAATTGACTCCGAATTAAGTATCTCTATACCAAAAGACAAACGTAGGTTTCTCATAAGAAAAGTAACTGTTGTTATCTAAATTGGCTTTAAAAATAGTATTTCCTAGGCACTAATATTTGTTCATATGACAGCTGACCTTGATTTTCTTAAGTCTTTTCAACATAGTCTGGAGAGAAAAGGAGGCTGCAACAAAGGATTTGCGAAAAACCAGAAAGAGATCTGAGACTAATGTCGACGCGTTTAATGAGATGATGGGGGTCAAACGCAAAGCTACTAATTCCTTATCAGCATTGGCTAGGAAGTGCAAAAGCGAGCGATGGGAGGAGTTTATTACAGGTGTGGGTAATGATATTACCCTTCTTAAGTTCTGGCACATGCATCGGAAGATGATTGGAAAGACTACAAGCCAGCTTATTCCCAATATTCAAGACACCACAGCAATTCCGATGAAGAGGGACGAAGAGAAAGGTCTGGCATTTTTCAGTCCATATTTTTGCCCAGACTGAGAAAGGCGACATAGATGCCATCCAGGAAATTAGGAAAGGCATTTTAGACGCAGCTATCAGAAAAAAGGCTTATGTAGACCTTATCACCGAGACGAAGGTCGCAAATAGATTACGTATCCACAAATTCACTGCCCCAAGTCCTGACGGAGTACAGTATTGCCCCATCAAGCAGTTGTATGAGACAGAGATACAAATGTGGTGAAGAAGTTCAATCACACTATAAAGAACCCATATGTGCCTGAGGACTGGCTTCATAGCTATCTGTGCCTGAGGACTGGCTTCATAGCTATATGTGCCCACTGCCTAAGCCTGTTAAGGATTTCACGCTTCTCGGCAGCTATCGAATAATTACCATACAAAATGTATATGGCAAATTGAACGAGAAGATAGTGGCCAGGAAAATAATGGCCTACCTAGAACAGGAGCACATCCTACCCGATACGCTTGGCAGCTACAGAACAGCGACGGAGACCTGGGTTAACGCTTGAACTTTCGCGTATGTGTATGAGGGTTCTCAGTCAAAGCAAGAAACGGTTGCTGTGGCACTCGACCTGGAAGACGCATACAACCGTCGATTTTGAGACTTTAATTACATGTCTGAAGCAGTGTAGTTTTAAGACCGTGGCTGGTAAGTCGGATATCAGCTGACCTGGTGGAAAAAACAGTTTGAACATCATTCTTGGATATCAGAACCGAGGCCAATACGTACACGGGTCTCGGCTCTCACTAGAGTTGTTCAATATCTTCACAATAAGAGTGGTCAATATTCAACCCATAGGAACAGAGCGAACGTTAACATTTGTCGATGACATCCTAACGTACAGGACTGGCTCAGACAGGCAAGAGTTGGTCAAAGACATCCAGGAAACCTTGCAAGCCATCTCGCAGTGGTGCTGCGACTCAAGCTCCATGATCAATCCGAACAAGGCCTGCATGATGTGGTGCATGATGTGGAATAATTCCATAGTAAAGACTGAACTCCCGGGCATCGCATTGGATGGTTGCACCAATGAAAGATGTGACAGGTTGAAATATTTCGGAGTGACATTTGATCTCAGTCTCTCATATAATTGCAATGTTGACCAGATCGTACAAAGATGTAAGCGAGGTTTAGGAGCAATCAAGAACATGGCTCTGTCACATTGGTACAACCCCTCCTGTTCATTCTATTTCGTCAGATCGTGTTGTTGTTTATCGATTACGGACTAGACATCCTCACAATATCAAGAACACAGCGTGAAAAATAGTAACGCATCCAAAATAAAGGTATGCCACTGGTTCTTGGCTGCACTAGAGATACCTCGATTGTGATGATGCGTTACATGTTGGGATTGTTATCGGTGACATCCAGACATAAGCTTGTATCTCAGATATCAATGGATCAAAAATCAAAAGAGGGGCGTGATGGATGGCACAGGAAGAGACAACAATCGTCCATATCAATCCAGCTAAGACGATAGCCAAGAGGGAAGAATGGGACCACACTAATGATTGAATGATAAGTACCAGAGGGTAATCATAACCTTAGACACATAATGCAGAGAAAGGAGCAACGGGAGAGCAGAGCACGAGGGGAATCAGCTGATAACTATGAATACGCAGGAGAGTGATACCGTCATATACACCGACGGATCAGTACTGTGCCGTGTGGTTGGGGCCTCCCGGCTAGAGTGAGAAGACAGGTCGCTGCATGAGCGCAGTAGGGCACACATGTCAACAACCCACAGTTTGAGAATGGAGACAGAAGCAGTGACCTCAGCACTGAAATGGATATCTGAAACTTCTATAACTTGGGGCAGTCATCGTGACAGACGCGCAAGCCGTACTTCAGAAGGTAAAGAAGGAATGGATTAGGTACGAGTGGATCGCAGCTGTTGAGGCATCAAACCTCCATGTTTTTAGGGCAATAAAAGAGCTTCACAAGCTCTTATCATGGGCACATTAGTGATGGATTGAAGTGGCATTTTGAAATCAATAAATAACCGCCTGTTAGATGAAGGCACCGCAATAGATGAAGCAGAATCCACAGGCTGCAACATTTAAACATACCCTAAGCCATTTGCTGAGAGAGACTGAGGACATATGGATATGCCCGGAGTGCAGTAACGTCAATTCTTAGAAACATAAACAGAAACAATATAGCCAATAAACGGCTAAGTTATTTCAGTAGTTATTATCTGTTTTGTTGCTGTTTATATGTTGTTGGTGTTGTGTTGTTATCTCATTACTGCCGAACAAGCCTGTTCTTGGCAGCCCAATGCCATTCTTAAATAGTTACAGGTATTCTTCTGTTGTTTCACTGCATCGTACAGTGTGCTAGCAATTATCAGCAGGGCTTGTAAGTATCTGTTTCTTATGTCCGCAAATGCCTTGCTCTCATTGTGAGTGTATGTTTCATCAGTGTGAGAGCAATGTCTGCACAAGGGCAGATGCGGCATTTGGTGCGGTTCAAGTGGCTATTGACTATGGTGTGTCTTTTTTAAAACTGAAAGATGAGACTTTGATCTCTTCTATGTAGGTTATTTATGTCATCATTACTTTTGGTTGTGACATTTCACTAAATACATTACGACCTGTTGTTCCAGTCGCCCACCTGTTCATCCATATGTCCGTGGTATTATTTTTAATAATGGGTTTTGCTTTGGGGCTACTGCAGGGTCTATTCAATTGTTGTTTGGAGGCTACTGCTTTTGTTAATCGGTTAGCGTCTCATTTTATGTCCAGGCATCCATTTCAAAGTGATATTAATCCGGAGACTAATGACAATGTTCTTGAATATATCTTTTTTGTTGTTGTATGGGGTGTGCTTCAGTGCCTCCAGAACCGACCTGGAGTCACTAAAAATCAGTGTCTATCGTCATCATTTCGTCTAAGTAAAACTGTTGGTGCAAAATTTCAACTGCTGTTTCTTTTAAGGATCGGCCTACACTTCATCATTTGAAAAGTTTTGGCTCCCATGAATAGCAAAACTCATTAATGAATTCATCCGAGTATTTCATTTAGTTAAAATACCCTGCAAAACAAGTCGATTCGAATGCTGATTCTTCCGCATAGACCAGGACTACCGATTCTGGGCAGGTACAGACTGTCTCCAAGGCCGATGTCATAAGGATGGTAGGTGTAGTCTCCTTGGTGGTCGCATTTTCTCGGTCAGGTGTGTTTTAATGACTGGCAGGCAAACATTTTCCAAATTCAGGTGACCCAAAAAACCTATTTTCAGTCCCTCTCACCTCTGGTAGATGGCGAATATGGCTTTCCTCTTCTGCTATATCCAGTAGAGACAGTTGCCTCAGTCTTCTCGTTTGTTGTCAAATGTTTGTTTATACCCTTTTTAGGTGACAATTTTCTTCTGTCTTCCAGCTCTCTACAATTTTAGACAGTGCTTACTTTCTTCTGATATCTAACGGTGGTGTATTATCTTCTATATTGTAAGTGTGATCGGCTGTGAATTGATACTTAATTAAGTCTAAGAAACAAATTTGATGTTGTCGTTGTGAACTTTAAGTTTACAAGGAGAAAGGATGATATTAGAATTGAAATATAATAATTGTTATGTAGGAGTTCCATGAGACCCATATTATTTCAATGTTCAGTGAAGGTATATAGGTTGAGAAGGCTGGCGTGGAGGTTATGACAATGGCAGAGTACATAATTTATACTGCTGAGTAGACAAGATGTCAGTAATACGTCATGAGACTGGAACACATCTCCTTCCCCCTCCACAGTAAGCCGCTCCAGAAAGATACCACCAACAAACGTCATGAGACCGGAGCAGATCTCCTTGCCCTTCCCCCCCCCCCCCCCCCGTGCCAGTAAGCCGACCCAGATAGACACCACCAACAAACGTACTACTTTTAGTCAAATGTGAGTCCGAAAGCTGACCAGGCGAAACAGGGGATGCACTTTCTAAGGCCCAACCAGAAAGACTTGCAGAACTAAATGAAAACTGTCGACTTGTCATCATGAACTGGTATGTTTGGTTAAATACCAGGATTTCATCATTCCAGACCAATGGTGTAGAAGTAAAAGATGCCATGCAACTACTAGACGTTGCAGCCGACTCCAGCAAGTCAAGCCTCTAGTACTACAGCCAACCATTATCAAGGCCAAGGCCGTATGAACGACAAAAAATAAGACAATATTAATAAAAGCAACAAAAACAAATACGCTCACGTTTTACTATGATAGAACATCGATTTGTCTTACAACACCAAGTGGAACTTGATGCCACCACTTCAGATGGGCTCTAGCAGGAAGAGGGAATCCGAGACTTGGCGGTTCAGGTGTCAATAGTAATGGTTCTACATGATGAGGCTGCTAGTCCCATATACAATACTTTATAGAGACATATTTAGATATACTTAGAAGGTTACATTGGTGCTATTCTTCTAAACCTTGGTGCAGCTGGTGGTAGTAACGAACTTAACACACAATAAAGAAAATACTGCTAGGTCCAAATAGTGTAAGGTAACACGTTGTCAATTACCAAGGTTGAACAGGTCGTGGTCTTGCATGAGCTGGCAAATTTACCAAAAAACAACATGGCCGACATTCGGTTCTTCATAATCAATCCTTTACTAACTTAACGCAGGCCATCCTTACAGAAAATCATCATGTAGAATATATTTTTCAGAATGTCGATCTCATAGCCGTTCGACAGAAGGACTTTTGATCTTTTGGCCAGCCTTCACACAGAATGTCGCTCTCATAACAGCCGTTCTGTAGGAATTTGATCTTTTGGCCAGCCTTCACACATAATGTCGATCTCATAACAGCCGTTCTGTAGGACTTTTGATCTTTTGGCTAGCCTTCACACAGAATGTCGATCTCATAACAGCCGACCTGTAAGACTTTCGATCTCTGGCCAGCTCTCTCACATAATTTCGCTATCATAACAGCCGACCTGTAAGACTTTCTTTGGCAAACCGTCCCTCCTCTGTCCCCGTCAAGTTCAGAACCTTTCTAATATCATTAATCTCATCTTCTCTTCGGTCTGCCTTTTCCTCGCTTGTCAGATGCCATACCCTCCAGTATTCTTTGTTCCAGATAGTTGTGTTTGATGTGACTAAAATATGTTAGTTTCTTAGACGTAATATTGTTTACGTGTTAATGTTGTTCTATTTTTAGGATTTCTGTATTTTTCTGTCTAGCTACCCATGGTAATTTGAGCATTTCCACCTAGTCTTACGCACATCAGCGATTGCCATGTGCCTTTCCGCAGCGGAATATGCAGCCCCAATCTGGAAAAACTCCGCCCATGCAAAACAGGTTGATACAGCAGTGAACGAGATGGGCAGGATAGTGTCGGGGTGCCTTGAACCCACCCCCATAAACAAAATATATCCCTTAATTGGCATTGCACCACCTGATATAAGAAGAGGTGTAGCTGCGGAAACAGGAAAACGACCCTAGACACCCGATGTTTGGCCATCAGGAACAAGCCACAAGACTTAAATCAAGACACATATTCTTAAAATCGACAAAGACCACCCAGACAAGCCCGGAAGGTCCGACACATCGAGAGGTGGCACGAAACAATGCAGGATCCATGGATAGAGCTCAAGGAAGAGGCTGCGTCTGGACACCACCTGCCCTACAATGTGTGGAAGGCGATGAACAGACTTCGAACTGGTGTCTCCAGATGCAGAGTGAATTTGAAGAAATGGGGATACTCAGATGTCGACACATGTGAATGCTGCGCAGTTCAGGACCAATATCATCTGATGACCGGCCCAACCTCCCTGAAACCTGTGACATGAACGACATGATGGAGGCGAACAACAAGGCAGTTCAAGTTGCTGAATACTGGACGGATGCTGTGTGACATGGTGTTTTGACACGGAAAGTAAGTAATTATAGGTATGTTGCCACTAGGATGATGCGAGCCCTCAGGATCTTTAGTTCTGTAATTTTGTTCTGCCAGAATTGTTAATTTTCATTAACCTCTGCAATGTTACGGCCATTCTTGTTCGTATTTATTTTTTCGCAAACTCCGTTGTTGCTTATAATGTAGCATATATATTAAAAATGTGTGAAGATCTTACGAGATGGACTTATACCAGCAAATAGTGCCTTTTGAAGACCTCTTGGCAATTGTCAAAAGAAGGAAACTCGCTTGGTACGGTCACATGTCGAGGTCAAATGGTCTTGCAAAAAAGATCCACGGAAAGGTGCACGGCAGACGACGAAGAGGCAGTCCCAAAAAGAGGTTGAAGGATAACATAAAATAATGGACCAATCTCCGACCAGAAGAGGCACAGGCAGCGGCCGCTGACAGAGTAGGGTGGCGTGATGTTGTGAGGATGCCCCAACAACCTCACCGGTTACGGAATGACCTCACCTGACGATCGTAACCTCTTGCTTCACTAAGATAACTTTAGGTCTAGTAGTTGCTTTAAAAGTGATCATTTTAGCACATATTTGGGAGAAGATCTTGTTCCATGCCCTTTATGCGACATGTTCATCTCTTACAGCTCTGCATCACTCTTCGAAAGGACATCAATATGATCTGTATATCTTAGTTCTGTACAATAGATTATGTAAATCTTAGTTCTGTACAATAGATTAGGTAAGTCTTAGTTCTGTACAATAGATTAGGTAAGTCTTAGCTCTGTACAATAGATTAGGTAAGTCTTAGTTATGTACAGTAGATTAGGGACAAGTAAAGATGAGGGTGGTTCGTCTGTTTTACGTTGGCACTTGCACTGAAATGAGGTTTTAGTGAATAATTGTGTTGCGCTGTTGTCAACTTTATTCTCTCGTCCTGAAGTAAATTGACGTAGTGCGAGAACATACATCAGTACCTTTCACCTTACCTCAATTACTACCAAGGTAAATAAATAAATCTACATCTTGTAGGGCCGTGTAAACCAGTATATTCCGTTTGTCGAGATGTGATTTTAATGTCAGTAATGGCTGACTATAGGATGATGTGACTTGGAGTGGTGAACAACAATAATATGCTTAGCATTTGTTCTTCTCTCTTCTTGCTGCGTTGTATTTTCACGTATCTGTTGCACAAGCTTCTCTTCATTAAGCTTGAGGACGGCCCTTCAGGGTACTTGTACTTCTTCTTCTTCTTACGCTGTCAGACGTCAACCTGTATTTTTCGAAAAAAGCAGCGGTCATCCTGAGGCTGTCGACACTGCCATAGAGCGTGTCTAGTGTTACTACTGGTGATGGCCACATCTGCTTTCTCTGATCCTCGTATGTCGGGCAGTGTCAAATGTAGCAACAGCTGTGTGTACACTCAAGCCAAATTACAATGACAATTGAGTATAATTATTGAGCATTTGGTTGTGGTTGTGAGACAGAAGAGTGAAGTCATCAACAACGACATATCATGAGACAGAAGAGTGAAGTCATCAACAACGACATATCATGAGACAGAAGAGTGAAGTCATCAACAACGACATATCATGCCATGAGGTATTTTCTTCAGAATCCGTTGAATTCCATTTTCGTATTCTGTATGAATTCCATAATTTTTGTCAAAATGTTATTTTTGGTAAGACAGCAGCTAGCATCCTGCTCACTTGAATGTTCAACTGCCAGAGGTTGTTTTAAGTTATCAGGACGTATAAGTGATCTGCAAGTTTATTGCCCGTCTCCGAAGAACTTGGCACAAAATGGTCCCTTACTTGAGAGCCCGTAGCGCTTGAAGGCTGCATGATTTACACCAACCATCTCATCACGCTTTCGTTTCTTGAGAGACGAGCACATCACTTCCCAACTGTAGCGATCCCTTTTGTGTTAGGTTGTAGGGTATGTCTGAGGTGCAAAGAACACTTAACCTTTCTGGCTGATTTACCTTTTTGTAACTATAACTCAGGGATCCAGTTACATATGAGTAGACTTGTGTTTGTGGAGAAAATGCCTCATGATTGCGAGCGACAAGTGCTAATATTAAGATGTCACCGGCAACCTCTGTAACAATATATTATTTAATATATTACTTACAGGTTCATCATCATCGTCATCAGGTGCCCTGCCGGTTGACTTTGGCCATCATGGACCTCCATCCACTTCTATCACGTGCGGGGTTTATCAACTCTGTTGTTGATTTTCGTTAATGCCCATTCTAACTTAACTTAACTTAACTTAACTTAACTTAACTTAACTTAACTTAACGTCTTTATACTCGTTTAGAAGACCCTGCAGAGTCTGTATACAACCAGTTACATTTACATCACCTTGCTCTAAAAGCTATGCGCATCCAGTTTATTCTTAAATGCATTAACTGTCCCTGCCTCCACTACCTCCCCTGGCAATGCATTCCAAGCATTCACCACTCTCGGACTAAAAAAATATTTCCTAATATCTAATCTGGACCTCTCTTTAGTCAGGTTGTAGCTATGTCCTCTTCTTATTGTGGATGGCTCTATTTTTTTTTTTAAATTGAGGATATATATACAGTTTTGATCAGTAGGTGGACCAGAGGATACAAGGAAACATATACAGTTGTGGTCAGTAGGTGGACTAGAAGTTTGTATTATAGTAGTGGTCAGTATATGGACAAGAGATACATAAATATTAGTGGTCAGTGCATTAATTATTATATAAATAGTAGTGATCACTACACGGACTAGAGGTTTATGTACAGCAGTGGTCAGTACATGGACTAGAGGTATATATATAGCACTGGCCAGTACATGGACTAGAGGTATATATATAGCACTGGTCAGTACATGGACTAGAGGTACATATATATCACTGGTTAGTACATGGACTAGAGGTACATATATAGCACTGGTCAGTACATGGACTAGAGTTACATATATATCACTGGTTAGTACATGGACTAGAGGTACATATAAACCACTGGTCAGTACATGGACTAGAGGTACATATATATCACTGGTTAGTACATGGACTATATGTACATATATTGCACTGGTCAGTACATGTACTAATACATATATAGTAGTGGTCAGAACACGCACTAAGACATATATAGCACTGGTCAGTATATGCACTAATACATATATAGTAGTGGTCAGAACACGCACTAATATATATAAAGCACTGGTCAATACATGCACTAATACATATATAGTAGTTATCAGTACATAGACTAGATGTACACATGTCTGTTGTTTGTCCATCACGTGTGAAGAAGATCACTCACTTTGTTCAACTATGTAGACAGTCTTTTCATTTTGTTATGTCCGCTGAAATGAGTGACTTGCGCAGTGGTTTTGTTTAAAGTGAAGAAGGTTTGCGCAATATGTTAACCTTGCTCTCTCGTCCCGAGCTGCCATTCGCCAGTGACAAAACATTATCGAGACGACTATAGATAGCGCAATATGCATATTTTTTCTTCAGTATTTACATCCGAAGCCTTTCTCGCAAACAGATATACCACGAATCTGCAGGCTTGTAACATCTAATTGCTTGGGAAAGTAGCATGACCAATACCAAATTTTTATGTTCATAACGAATGACACAGAAATAATGTTCCTGATATTCACAAAGAGTTGTCACAAGGTGAAAGTCAAAGCCATCCATACTATATCTATAGTAGTGGTCAGTTCTTGAACTAAAATCAGATATATAGTAGCGGTCAGTTTATTGACTAATACAAATATAATAATGGTCAGTACATAGACTAGCCGTACATATATAGTAACGGTCAGAACATTGACTAATACGTGTATATTTATGGTCAGTACATGGATATATGCATATATAGTCGTGGTCAGTACATGGATACTGTACATACATAGTAGAGGTCAGTACATGGGCATGTACATATATAGCAGTTGTCAGTACATTGGCTAGAGTCCATAGTGGTGAATGCTTGGAATGCATTGCCGCGGGAGGTGGTGGAAGCAGGGACAGTTAATGCATTCACGAATAAATTGGATGCGCATATCTTTTAGAGAAAGGTAATGTAAATGAAACTGGTTGTATACAGACTCTGCAGAGTCTTCTATACTAGTATAAAGACGTTAAGTTAAGTTAGAGGTACGTATATGACATCTATAGTAGTGATCGGTACATAGACATGCACATCTATAGTAGTGGTCAATACATGGACATGTACGTATATAGTACTGTTCCTTACATGTGCTAGAGGTACATATATAACGAAGGCTTGTGACAACAAAACATTCTTATTTATGCTATCACAAACAATACATTTATATAAATATCAACACACACACAATACTTCTGTCTATCCCAACCCAAACAAAACGTATACGTATCTCAACACAAACAACAAATTTAATTTTCCCATAACAAACAATACGTTTATATTATCTCAACATAAACAACAAATCATATTTCCGGTTATAAACAATCCGTTTAGATATCTGAACACATTCATCAAATCCATTTATCTCAAAATAAACAATACGTTTACAGATCTAAATACAAACATCAAGCCCATGTATCCCAAGATTAACAATACGTTTATAGATCTAAACACAAACACCAGTCCAATTATCCCATCATATACAATATATTTTAGATCTAAACAAACAATAAGTTAATTTATCACAACATAAACAATACGTTTTAGATCTAAACAAACATTAAGTTCATTTATCCCAACATAAACAATACGTTTTAGATCTAAACAAACATAAAGTTAATTTATCCCAACATAAACAATACGTTTATATATCTAAACACGAACATCAAGTCCAATTTTTTCTTAGATAAACAATTCCTTTATATACTTCAACACAAGCACCAAGTCTATTTATACAATGATTATCAATAATTCTACATATCTCAACATGAACATTAAATCCAGTTATCAAATAACAAGGATTATGTTAACGTGACTCAACGCATACTTTGCCTTTATTTATCACAACGAAACAATACGTTTGCTATTCTAATACAAAAAATAGGTTTGCTTCTCCCAATACAAACAATAAGTTTGCTTCTCTCAAAACAAACAATAATTTTGCATGGCTCAATACAAACAATACGTTTGCTTCTCTCAAAAAAAAACAATACGTTTGCATGGTTCAATTCAAACAATACGTTTGCATGGCTCAATACAAACAATAGGTTTGCATGGCTCAATACAAACAATAAGTTCGCATGGCTCAATACAAAAATTAGGTTTTCTTCTCTTAATACAAACAATAATTTTGCATGGCTCAATACATACAATACGTTCATGGCTCAATACAAACAATACGTTTGCATGCTCAATACAAACAACAAAATAATTTGCTTCTCTCAATACAAATAATGAGTGTGCTTCTCTCAAAACAAACAATAAGTTATTCAAAATTAAAAACGTAAACGGAACATGTATATCTTTCATCTCAAAAAATAATTATATTTACCTCAATTAAAAAAAAAGGTCATCATATCTCAGCACAAACAATACATTTGATCCCTAACATAAACAGAAAGTTCATTTAACGCACCACAAACAATAAGTTTACTTACCACAACACAAATAATGTTTCTTTTTAAAAATCTCAACTCATACGATACTTTTATTTACGCCAACACATACAAATTGAATAATTCCGCCACAAGCAATGCGTTTATTCACCCCAGCACAAAGAAAAAGTAGATTTTTCAGCGACAAACATTCCATTTATTTACACCATAGAAACAATAAGTTAATTTACCTCGACACATATTCTTATTTTTTTTTAAAAATTCAACATAATAATACTTTTATTTATCCCAGGAAAACAATAAGTTCATATAATACCACCGCCAACAATTTGTTTACTTACCTCAATAACAACACTATTTTCACTAAGTCAACAAAAACTATGTTTTTTTTTCATTTTAACACAAACAATATGTTTACTTACCTCAACACAAACAATGTTTACTTACCTCAACACAAACAATGTTTACTTACCTCAACACAAACAATATGTTTACTTACCTCAACACAAACAATATGTTTACTTACCTCAACACAAACAATGTTTACTTACCTCAACACAAACAATATGTTTACTTACCTCAAGACAAACAATATGTTTACTTACCTCAACACAAACAATATGTTTACTTACTTCAACACAAACAATGTTTACTTACGTCAAGACAAACAATATGTTTACTTACCTCAACACAAACAATATGTTTGCTTACCTCAACACAAACAATATGTGTATCTACTTCAACACAAACAATATGTTTACTTACCTCAACACAAACAATATGTGTATCTACTTCAACAAAAACAATATGTTTACTTATCTCAAGACAAACAATATGTTTACTTACCTCAAAACAAAGAATATGTTTACTTACCTCAACACAAACAATATGTTTACTTACCTCAACACAAACAATATGTTTACTTACCTCAACACAAACAATATGTGTATCTACCTCAACACAAACAATATGTTTACTTACCTCAAGACAAACAATATGTTTACTTACCTCAACACAAACAATATGTTTACTTACTTCAACACAAACAATGTTTACTTACGTCAAGACAAACAATATGTTTACTTACCTCAACACAAACAATATGTTTGCTTACCTCAACACAAACAATATGTGTATCTACTTCAACACAAACAATATGTTTACTTACCTCAACACAAACAATATGTGTATCTACTTCAACAAAAACAATATGTTTACTTATCTCAAGACAAACAATATGTTTACTTACCTCAAAACAAAGAATATGTTTACTTACCTCAACACAAACAATATGTTTACTTACCTCAACACAAACAATATGTTTACTTACCTCAACACAAACAATATGTGTATCTACCTAAACACAAACAATATGTTTACCTACCTCAAGACAAACAATATGTTTACTTACCTCAACACAAACAATATGTTTACTTACTTCAACACAAACAATGTTTACTTACCTCAAGACAAACAAAATGTTTACTTACCTCAACACAAACAATATGTTTGCTTACCTCAACACAAACAATATGTTTACTTACCTCAACACAAACAATATGTTTACCTTCCTCCACACAAACAATATGTGTATCTACTTCAACACATGGTGTACTACCTTCCATGGTTAAGTGGTTTGTTTAGAGCACAATAGATGGCTCCTAACAGGCTGCGGGTCTACTTTGCTCTAGTGTTTGAGTCAATTGAGATGAGCTTGCACATCGGTCAACCAACTTCCGTAAGCGATTGTCCAAACGTAGTGGAGTATTAAGCTGCTCGATTCTAGTCTGCTAAGCAGAAAATCTTTCTCCTGATTACATCCAGCTCATACCAGATCTGGGATCTGCACAGGGGCATTTGCCACTGTAGAAGTACAGGTCGACTAAGAACATAAGAACCAGGACATAAACAATACCTTTACCTACCTCAACACAAACAATATGTTTACCTTCTTCAACACAAACAATATGTTTACTTTCCTAAACCCAAACAATGTGTTTACCTTCCTAAACCAAAACAATATGTTTACCTTCCTTAACACAAACAACATGTTTACCTACCTCAACACAAACAATATGTTTATCTATCTCAACAAAAACAATTTGTGTACCTTCCTCAACCCAAACAATTTGTTTACCTTCCTCAATCCAAACAATATGTTTGCCTTCCTTAACCAAAACAATATGTTTACCTTCCTCAACCCAAACAATATGTTTACCTTCCTCAACATCAACAATATGTTTACCTTCCTCAACCAAAACAATATGTTTACCTTCCTCAACCAAAACTATATGTTTACCTTTCTCAACCAAAACAATATGTTTACTTCTCTCATCAGAAACTATTAGTTTATACAAACTCAACACAAACAATGTATTTACTTACCACAACATCAACAATATGTTGTTTTACTTCAATATCAACAACACGTTGTTCACCATATCTCAAGCAATAATTGCATTTATATCAATACAGACTGTATGTTAATTTATTTTGAGGTAAACATACATGAACTATGTCTCTCTTCTTTCACATCAGGCTCCAGTTTATTCAGTTGTAGATGGGTATCTGACTAACAATTATAGAACACTAAGAAGCGAGGAAGGGAACTGGTATTCCTTACTCACAAACACTGAGATCTCGTTCAATTTAGTCTCCAATATTCACTTCGTCGGGAGTCTCCTTTGTGAGATTACGTTTGTTATTTTAAAAATAATTTTAAAACAAAGATGTGGCAAACCGTTCACGAATTATGGCATATGGACAGTCGACTCGTGTTCCATTAGGGATACTATTAAAAGGTCAAGGACACGTCACCATCAGACACGAAGAAAGCCATGAAGTCAAGACAAAGAAGCCTGGAAGAGCAGATATTCGAGGTCCTATGTCATGTTCTAGTAGGTCGCATCGACATTAGGCATGTTTTTGCACGAAAGCACATATTTTCTTATTAATGACCTCCCCTTGATTCGCGGTCAAGGCTGTTTTTATAGCCAATCAGATGTACAGGTCTCACGATCTCGCGACAATGTAAACACATGTCGCCATGTTTTCTTGTACTCCTGCTAGATACGGCTTCCTGCTAGACGTCCCAGAATTCGCTCCAAATGTCTGGCTCTGTCAAAGCCCACGTGGCCAAGCCAGTTGGGCACACACAGGCACTTAGTATTCATGGGCTTATAGAGCATCCACTTCCCTTCCCCTGACCTTTGTCAAGGCAGACATTAAACCACAGTTATAACTGTTTATTCGATTGTTTGCTTTCCACTTCTGAACAAATTTATCCGAGTGCGCCATTTTAACAGATGGTCTTAGAGCTGACAGCATGTCTGTTTTAGTAAAAATTTGCACGTGGCAAAAAAAGAGAACCATCCTGACTTTGTGCCCTAACATTGGGGGTGAGGGCGACGTAGGTGGAATACTCTAGATGAATCTTGATGGAAGAAATGATTGGAAAACACATGTTCCCATTAAGTGACATAAATGATGATTTCAGACTTCACGATATTCCTGCTGTTTTGTGGCACCAAATGTGCAGCCCAGTGTTTTTTGACAATACTTTCAGAAAATAACGAATTGCTTGCACGTGTGCCAGGCGTTTCTGCATCTCCAGCTCTCGTCTTTGGATTTAGTTCTACAGCATTGTGTCTCAAATTTGAAATTGTATGGAAAACTCGGCGGCCATTGAAGTACGCACTACAATTTGTGGAGTTAACGGTACTGAGAACAAGGAGCCAGCAGGCCATGCCCAGTTGTTTCTCACCACGCACGTGGATCGAGCTGAGACGACATGTAAGCCACCCTTTTTGTCGCTTCTCCCCCATAAAAACGATCGTTTTCAATGTCCTAAGTGGTTCTCCATGTATCACCTGCTTATGTGAATGTCCCTAGTGATTGTCACCTGCTTGTCTCATGCACATGCGTTGCTCGTTATTACAGCAAATCAAAGATAAGGACCGGAACTGCAAAGAAAGAAAATGCCGCAACCTGTCCCAGGCAGTGCTTTCTTTCGGCCAGAGGGCCCGTCAAAGACGAATGAGCGCCTTTAAAACAAAACTGCTCTTTGAATTCGAGAATAAAGAGAACTGCCGTTCTGAATAGAGCACAATAACCATCTGAGGAAGCATGCGACCAGGCAGTCTTTTCTGTCCTGTAAGCACCGTTATAATCGCTACCCACATGAATTATTCATTCCTGTTAGCAGACGGTGCTTGGAGGACAAGAGCTGCCAGAGGGGAGGTGAGCTGGGCGGTAGGGTTGGGGGGAAGAGAACGGCATCAGAAAACATTGGAACTGTTCACCAGATAATGTGTCCGGTGTAGCAGGCAGTTGCTGATCAGAAGAGAGCTTTTCTGGCGACAGTGGTTCGGGTTAGCGAGGGGATAGAAGGCTTAGACCAGGAGGGGGTAAATTGTTGATAATCATCTGAGATTGCTATATGTTACGTGATGAAAGCCACAGATGATGTATCCGTTAATATGCTCGGAGAATATAGCATCTGTTCTCGTCAACTAACAAAACACGAGACGCTAAAAATGGGATTCCAAGCAGCCTCACATTGTCTGTATTCCTAATTATATTTCACGTACATAAACGCTACGAGACATGCCCGAAACAACAGGCTCAAGTTTTAATCCTACCGTACACTCACACACACTGACAACGTGTACAGTATCATTACATCACTCAACCTGTGCACACTATGGACAGACCGTCTGTTGATGTAACATTTCTCAATAATCATGATCGTTCTATCTAAAGAATAGAGTACGCCTTCTAATGGATAGTTGAAATACAACAGGCTTCCTGTGTCTAACAAGTAAAGCAAATGGTCAGTACATGAACAAGAGACCTCTGCTTGTACTGCTTAAGTTAACCAGCCCCAACATCAAACTGATCGCTTTCTATTTCGTTTTCCCGTCTATGCCATAAATATAATGCATTTTTCCGTTGTCCCAACCCCTGTGTACCCACCACATTCACCAACGATATACAACCTGATCATTAGATATCAATAATTGTATCGATACGTTGGCAAGACCAGTGATCTGTTGACATTCACGCAAGCTCACTGTTTCCCGCCATATATTTAAAATCACCGGAAGCGGCCCGCACTGCCATCTTGTAAACATGCGTGTTGTGTGCAGCTGGGCGGGTTCGATGCACGTTCTGCATGCTCTCGCTCGCTAGCCGGGGCGCGTGACATGTGCGCGCGCTCTTATGCTCTCGTGACCCCCCTATGCACCATATTTGCGCGTGATCTTGTCGGGCTCTTGAAATTCGCGCTTGTGAAATTATCATTTTTAGAGGACTCTGTACGACAGCTGAGGACAATTTACTTGCGAGGGTTTCGTCCGTAGATGTGCTGCCGCGGGCGTGTTGTGTTCATGTAACTGAAGGCCAAATAATGCGATAGGGCAATGACGATCAACCTACGGCGAAAAAGATGATTCAAGTCTACGCATATCTCTTAACCTACACCTTAATCACCTACAACTGACCACAAATCGCACATATACAACACCATCATCTCCATCTTCCGGCTAAATATGTATATGGCATCATTTATTTCAAACTAACCGCAGATATCTCCATGTTACCAAACATTTGCTACATATTTCAAGACATTACCCAAAAATAACCACAAATCGTTTGACCTATAATCAAATATTACGTAAAACTATTGACATATCGTATGACCTATAATCCACCATTACAGAACACTTACCACGTATATAATGTCTAAAATCTACTCTTGCTTAGAACTAACTACAGATCGCATGGTCTATAATCTACTCTTATCTAAAATTAACTCCAGATCTTATGACCTGTGATCTACCCTTGCCTGATCTATCCCCAAATTGCATGACCTATAATCTACCTATTAATAAACCTAACTACATATCTCATGACCTATAATCCACCCTTGCCTAAGACTATCCCCAGATACCATGACCTATAATCTACTCTTGTCTAAAATTAACACCAGATCTCATGACCTACAATCTACCTTTGCATAAAACTATCCCCATATCCCATGGACCTATAATCTACCCCTGCCTAAAACTAACCCCAGATCTCAAGACCTATAATCTATCCTTGCCTAAAACTAACCACATATCACATGTCCTATAAGTGACCATCAGATTAAACTAACAAAATATCTCGTTGCCTGCATTGCACCATTACCGTAATCAAACATTATCTAGACACCGATAACCCACCATTTCATAAAACTAACCACTTGTCGGAACAATATATAACCCATCCCTATTTTTAACTCACCAAAGATCACATTAGCTATAATCTACATTTACCAAAAGAACTGACTGCATGTTTCATGACATTTACGTTTCTATTTCACAATACTGAGCACATATGGAGTGAAATATAAGCCCCTCACACAAAACTTAATAATTATATGAAGACCATTAAGCCACGAAGACAGCAATACTGACCTTTAAGCCACCGTCACTTACATCTAACCACGCGTTTCTTGACTTGAAAGCCGCTGGTTAAACAGTAAATGTGTACCCATATCAGGCAGTGATCTGTTTGTCGTTGTTCACATCTACTCGTAATGATGTCTTCACTACTGGTAATGCTTTTTCTTAAAGCATGTTAAAGTGAGCTCTTCTTATAAACAGAGGCGTACTTTAGAAGGCGAAACTTGGTCCTCCTAGCTGTAGTGCGTTCTGTGGTTTCTTAGTAGGCTCACAAATACGGTGACAACCACCTCGCTCACCGCCTTGATGGTCCGGCAACTCTAACAAAATTAGTTTCCAGTAATACGAGGGATTGAGATGGGGCATGTTGCAGTGTATTTCACCTGAAACTAATATTGCCTTGGCTTCAACTAGTTGTCAGATATTCTAAACTTTACTGCACTCAGTGTCTTTGCTTTCTGAAATATTGTTGAATGGCCATAATTAGGAGTTTTACTCTTTTATGCGCGCTGAAAAGGACGTTAAGTGGCGTTTCGTCGTAGCGTTCATGATGATGATGATGTACTAGGGGACTTCGCAGTTGTGCTATGTTTGGCTAGATCTGCGTGTCTCTCGCTACTATGGAGATCATGTCGATCCCTCAACTCGTTACCCAGGCTGCCATTAAAACAGTCAGTTTCATGTGAGGACTACGGGGAAGTCGAGGTGTGGATCTTGGCCAGTATATTTTACCTGATCCTGACTAACATGTCTGATCAGTATGTTGTGCCTGACCCTGACTAACATGTCTGATCAGTATATTGTGCCTTATCCTGACTAACATGTCTGATCAGTATGTTTTGCCTGACCCTGACTAAAATGTCTGATCAGTATATTTTGCCTGACCCTGACTAACATGTCTGATCAGTATATTTTGCCTGACCCTGACTAACATGTCTGATCCGTATATTTAGCCTGACCATGACTAAAATGTCTGATCAGTATATTTTGCCTGACCCTGACTAACGTGTCTGATCAGTATATTTAGCCTGACCATGACTAAAATGTCTGATCAGTATATTTTGCCTGACCGTGACTAACATGTCTGATCAGTATATTTTGGAACTACGCCAGGAACTACGCACACATAATTGTGCAATTACACACACACACACACACACACACACATACACACACACTTACTGACACGTTTTGTTGTTGTTATTTTTGTTGTTGTTGCTCGTCCATCGTAATGGACGAGGACCACTCTGTCAGCATTAATTGTTCACATAAGTTCAAATAAAGGCTAGATAAGCCAATCGGATCTGTGAACTGTCTGTCGTATTTAGTACACGGAAATATGACACGTTGAGGCAGGGTCGATGTGAACTGACAAGCAAAACGAACGTTTTTATATAACCGCAATTACCCATATTACCTCATGTCTATGACCACCATCTGAAATAGTGCTAGGCCAGTCTGTGCTATTGGTAGCGATTTTTTAACAGTCTTCATGGTTAATACGGCACTTGATCAGTGATCTCTTAATCGTGTTCTTGTACATAATCCGCTGCCCACCGCTTGCTCTCCTTCCAGTGTGCAGTCCATCACAGGGTAGCTCTTTGGGTAGACGTTGATCCGACATGCTTACCAGCCTATCTCAGCTGTGATGTACATACCATGGTGACTGACATGCAAACAAATTGACACACACAAATTTTAAACACACGGATGGGGACGGCGTGGGCTAGTGGTTACGTGGCACGGCTCACAACCCGAAGGTGCTGGGTTCGATCCCCATCACAGCACCGGCCGTTACCCCGGGGAAGCAAACCCTTAGAAAATGCAGGAGGAGGCAGACTCTTACATAAAATGGATGCTGAAGTCGGATGCGCTCGCCCGACAGGTGCAAAATAAAAACACAGTGCAACGCACATCGTCTTGGGGATTAGAAAATAAGGCGAACACAAGGCGAACCCGGGGACTTACAAGTATGCACATATAAGCACATACCCGGGGACTTACAAATATGCACATATAAGCACATACCCGGGGACTTACAAGTATGCCCATATAAGCACATGCCTGGGGACTTGTAAGTATGTATATATAATCACATACAAATATACAAAGGTACACATAAGTATTTACGGACACACACATTACATACACAGACTCAGGGAAGCACGCATACAAATACTCACAAAAACACACACGCATTCACATACACACATGAATATACACGGGCACTCCCAGACATCCACACACATATAACTAAATATGCATCTAGACAGACACGACATGCACATACATATAAATAAATATGCATCTAGACAGACACGGCATGCACACACATATAAATAAATATGCATCTAGACAGACACGACATGAACACACATATACATAAATATGCATCTAGACAGACACGACATGCACACACAAACACAGAGACACAAGTACACACAAATATACACACAAGTACACACACAAATGCACATATGGACATAACATACACAAGTACACATCTGGATACACACATATATAAATAAACACAAACACACGCAAGAACAGACATTACTGCAATGGTTTCACTTTGTTTCCACGGCCGCCACTTTAAGGCAGAACAGAATCATGGTCAGTTCTGGTTATTTCAACCTAAAGCAATCATCCATCTATGAGTCGCTGGCTGCTGTCAGCTCATTCAATGCAGCATCAGAATAATTTCATGCACTGAAGGTTTGAGAAGACGTGAGGAGCAGGCTACAGAAAGAGCGCGTCCTTGACAAACATAAATGTGAATAATTTACCAGACATGTTTTTCCAAAACGTTTTTTTTTAAATTTCCATTTCTGGACTTTATTATTAACACAAATAAATGCATGTAACTAACAAATAAACGGTTTCTTTCTTCTTCAATTTTTAAACTCCAAGTAAGTAAGTTGCCCATCGCAAGCGAAGATGCGACATCATCAGACTGTCCTCGTCCTGAAGATGTAACTTGCGCTGAATTTGGATTATAGTGAGCCAGAAGCTGCGCTGGATATTAATTTCAGTCTTTCGTTCTGAGTTACCGGGAACCAGTGGCAAGACATACAATGAAGACGACTGGAAGTAGCTCAAGATGCAGACATTTAGGTCCTGTAATCTGTGAGATCAGGCGTCGGTTCAAACTTGTGGGAGTACCTCTCGACAGTAGCATCCCCCCGACCCCTGTCCCTGCGCCCCCTGCCCCTGCGCCCCCCCCCCCCCACGCGTAGACTAGAAGACGCTGCTGCTGACCAGCGCGAACATCTGCATGTCTAGGTGAGTGATCATTAACCCATGGCTGAGGGGAGATTCCGGATGTGGCATCCACTGAAAATGGATTCATTTTCAAGTAGGTCGTGCATACCAAACAATGACGGTGCGCAATCTGTAGCGAAGTCCTTTCCAACAACGTGTATTCTATAACACATCAAGAACAGATCGTGTTTTCTCCGAATTCTGAGGAAAATTACACAAATAGGCTTCCTGTGAATAGTGAAGGACATGCTAGAAAAAGATCGGCGCTCCATACATTAATTGGAACGAATAAACCACACGCCATCTTGCCGGAATTCTAATCTGTAAACAATTTATAGGTCACACTAAAGAACTGTTTTGTCACGACAGCGTTACACAGAAGGAATCAAGAAGAAGAAAAGAAAAAAGAAGAAGTAGAAGAAGAAGAAGAAGAAGAAGAAGGAGAAAAAGGAGAAGAAGAAGTAGGTAAATAAGAAGAAGTAGAGGATGAAGAAGATGATTAAGAAAAATATGTTTTTTTAGTTCTTGTATGGTGCTAAGAACAAAAGAGCCACGACAACATTAAGATGGCATCAGAGGAGCACATGATGGCAAAACTTACAATGAACGAAATGAATGAGGTCATGAGAACTTTAAAGAAAAAGAAATCGCCCGGAAAAGATAGGATAACAAATGAAATGCTGATGGGGTTGGGCCAAACAGCAAAGAGGAAGTTACTTTAAGTCCTGAACCAAAGCTGGAAAAGGGGAATTGTACCGCAGGAATGGAAAGATGCTGTACTTATACCAGTACCAAAGAAAGAAAAAGATAGAACAGATCCAAATGGATACAGGCCTGTCAGTCTACTGAGCTGTGTAGGAAAACTAATGGAGCGTATGATAAACATCAGACTGTTGTGGCACCTGGAAGAAAAACACAAATTAATTCCACAGCAAGCAGGTTTTAGACAGCACAGATACACTGAGGACCAGATCACTCTCATAGCCCAGGAAATAGAGGATGCTTACCAAGAGAAAAAGCATACAGTAGCGGTTTGGGTAAATTTAGAGAAGGCATTTGACAAGGTGTAGAAAGAGGGACTTGAAGTCAAGCTACAAAGAAGTGAAGTTTGTGGAAAAATGTACAAATGGATCAGCCACTACCTCGAAAACAGAACAGCCAGAGCCCATGTACAAGAGCAGATGAGCAAAAAAGGTGGCATTGGAGCAAAGAGTACCCCAAGGGGGAGTACTGTCACCCACACTTTTCCTTATGTATATAAACAACATCATAGAGAATATACCAAGAGGAGTCCACAGCTCCATGTTTGCAGACGATCTGGCTATGTGGACCTCTGAAAAAAACCTCACCGTAGCAAACACTCGGATGCAGCAGGCCCTAACATCGTTGGAAGGAGTAGGCAAAATCATGGCTGGTCATAATAAATGAAGAAAAAAAACAACATATACGATATTTTCCCTTTTAAATAAACTCCAGAACACCAAAATAAATCTTAACGGTCAATATCTGCGGCCTAATGACAACTCAAACTACTTGGGAGTCACATTAGATCGGTGCATGACATGGAAAAGTCAGATCGAGAGAAACCGAATGAGAGCCAGACAAAGAATGGTAATCATGAGGAAACTTGCTGGCACAAGCTGGGGAGCAGACGAAAGAATACTAAAGAAACTGTGCACTGGAAGAGTGAGACCAGTTCTCGAGTATGGCATTGCGGCATGGGCAACAGCAGCAAAGGCGAACTTTGATAAAATTAGCAAACTTCAAAACCAAGCCATGAGAGTTATAACAGGAGGTATGAAGTCAACACCAATTGTAGAACTTGAAAAGATTACAAATCTGCAATCCATGACCGACAGAAGAGACTGCAGAGCCCAGCAGCAAGCAGAGAAACTAAGAAGACTGACAGACCATACAATGCAACAGAGACTAAATAGATTTGGAAAAGGGAAACTAAAGCGGAGAAACTTTGCAGAAATAGCCAAAGCAAAGATGAACGAAGACCCTATGAACACCATAACAATACCAAAGCCCATCCCTACTATACGCAAATCCACATGGAAGCAGAATATCATTCCGGAGGGGGTAGAAAATATACCAGGTATTGGAAACAAGAACAGCCAGACTGAACAAGAAAGGAGAGACTTAACTCTGAGGTACATAGCGGAAACCTACCCAAGCATGGACTGGACCCATGCATCCACCGACGGTTCTGTAACAAACACAACACAGAATGGAGGGGGAGGGATATTCCTGAGCCTACCAAATGGTAGAAAAATAACACTGTCAGTGGCAACTGGAAAATTCTCAAGCAATTTCAGAGGAGGCACTGAAGGCTGCAGTAGAAGTAATGCTGACAGGCAAAAGCAATGAAAGCCAAATAGTCCTGTTTACAAATGCCGTGGAAGTGGTTACAGCACTAAAAAGCCAGAAAAATACTAAACTTAATGATTTAAGAGCAGTACTCTGTCAACTATGCCAGCAGTCCGCACCAACAAGAGTAGTGGTACAGTGGGTCCCATCCCACTGTAACATTAAAGGCAACAAGGAGGCAGACAGACTGGCAAAAGAAGGTGCAAGATTACCACAACCAGATTCTAGTGTGACCTACGAAGAGTCCAAAAGGTTTATTAGGGCCAGATACATGGCCAAATGGGAAACAGAACATACTGGCTACACAAAACATGATGCCTACTATCAGCTGAACAGAAGAGAGCAGGTCGTGGTCTTTAGACTCCGCACAGGCCACAACAGACTGAGGTACCATCTATTCAATAAATTGAAGATAGACGGCACTGATGAATGCACCTGTGGAACAGGGAAAATGACTGCTGAACATCTGCTGCAAAATAGCACATGTGGCCATCACCAATGCCAACGCTAGACAAGCTCTATGGCAGTGTTGACAGCCTCAGGATGACATCTACTTTCTTCGAACAAATTCAAGTTGACGTCTGACAGCGCACGAAGAAGACGAAGAAGTATGGTGCTGAGGTCCATAGTCTAGCTTTCTCGGATTATTGTTCTTCTGAGTGATTCCTTGGGTCTCCCATCTTTTCCGAACGTCCCTTGGTGTCCATTCGAGCGATTGCAATCGAAGACGGTTGTTGTTCATTCTTAGGACATATCCGATGTATGGCCATCGTTTTTTCCTGATGATGGTCGACACGTATAGTTGCTTTGTGTCTTTTTTTTTATCGAGTCATTAGTTATGAACTGGTCCCAGCGTATTCAGTTATGAACTTGTCCCAGCGTATACTCAACAAATTTCTTAGACATTTGTTTTCAAAGACATGCAGTTTGTTTTCTAACGCTTTTGTTGTCTTCCAGGCTTCACATCCACATGTCAGGACTGATATTACGATTGAGTTGAACAGTCTGCGCTTGGTATGTTTGCTCTGTGTCGCTGATTTCCAGATGTTGATGAGCTGATTAAAGGAACATGAGGCCAAAGCAATTCCAGTGAAGATTTCTTTCGTGGCATTTCCATCTTGTGTCATTGTGCTTCCCATGTATGTGTTGTGTTTGATATTTTGTAGAGATTTCACCTGTAGTTTGGTATCAACTGCTGTGGAGGTAGAAGTCATGACTTTCATCTTTGAGGCGTTGACTTGAAGTCCTATCTGTTCTGACAATGGGCATAGTTTATCTATATTTTCTTGTGTTTTTTAATTAGTGTTACTTTGTAGCGCTAGGTCGGATGTTAGATCAAGTTCCTCTAAGGTCGTGTTCTCTGTCCCTTCTGTGTTTAAATGATTATCGTCGGCAAAGTGTTTCATAATTCAATCTATAGCTATGCCAAGTAGTAGAGGTGATAAAATACTTCCATCTGTCACTCCTATTTTCATGTTAAGCCATCCAGTGTTGTCTTCAGTTGTTCGAACACAGTATCGTGAATTATCATATAAGGTTTTGAAAATATTTTTTGATTTTGAGAGTATTCCATACTTCTTTAGAATTTTCCATAAAGTTGGACGGTGGAGGCTGTGAACGGCCTTCCGGAAGTCAATAAAGGTGATACTTATTTGGGATTGCATTTCTACTGATTCTTCTATGATTGTTTTGAGTGTGAAAATTTGATCAATGCAAGAAAGCTTTGATCTGAAGCCAGCCTGTTCTTCTCTTATGGTGGAATCTACACGTTCCCTGAGTCTTTCTAATATCATGCTGTAGAGTACTTTCCAAGCACTGACAGGAGTGTTATACCACGCCAGTTGCAGAGTGCTTTCCAAGCACTGACAGGAGTGTTATACCACGCCAGCTGCAGAGTATTTTCCCAGGCACTGACAGGAGTGTTATACCACGCCAGCTGCAGAGTACCAACTATTTTGCTGAAACGTCCTCTCTCTGTTACATTCCCTGTGTATATGTATAGTCTTTTTATCTTCTTCTTCTTCTTCCTCTTTTTCGGTATTCGTCCTAAAAACGACGTTGTATTGTAGTTTATAGCGAGGCTGTGATATCAGCCTCTTTTGTCCTGACATATACAATTGCTCTTGTTATTCAGTACAAGAAATTCCGACTGGTAAAAGTCGTTCTTTCTATATTTAAACAGACCGCTGCGTAAATAAGGCCTTGGGTTTACACACATATAGAAATAAAAGGCAAGGTTACATTCATATAGGAATAGAAGGCAAGGTTACACACAAATATAGGAATAGAAGGCAATGTTACCCACATATAGGAATTGAAGGCAATGTAACACACCTATAGGAATAGAAGGCAATGAACTTGCAGATAAAGCAGGTGAAGAGAGACGAAATGGAAAGCTTACAATTGAAGTTGTCCTTGGGCAATACGGACTTATGTCTTATAACGATTGTCTCAATGTGTCTACGTGTTTAGTTATACCGTTTTCCAGGTATGTATCCTTTAACCAGTTATGGTCCCAAATTGTCTACATGTATAAGTTATATTTCAGGTCTGTGTCTTATAACCAGTTATGGTCCCAATTTGTCTACATGAATAAGTTATATTTCAGGTCTATGTCTTATAACCAGTTATAGTCCTAATTTGTCTACATGTATTAGTTATACTGTATTCTAGATCTGTCTCATAATGCTCCTATTTTGTGTGCATGTGTTAGATATATTTCATATATGTTTCTTATAACCAGTTATGTTCCTTATTTGTCTATCTCAAATGTTGAAAATATGATAAACTAGGATACATCATTGCACACAAGAGACGACATACAAAAACATATTACGTTACAGCCAAAAGGTCATCGTCGGGAACTAAGGACAACATGAATGGAAATATCTAAGGAATCTAATTTCTTAACATAATAACGAATTGAGGACTAAAGTCCTCAACAGAGCATTAGAAAGATCCAAGGGGACTTATTCATCTTCGTCGCTCATTCAGAACGTAATCATCTTTCTCAGTCAAGCGTGACTTCTTTCCCTTTAATTCTCCCTCACAACCGAAGTTCTCAGTCAGAAAACTAACATGTGATTCTTCAGGTTGTGTGTCAGAAAGCAATGAGATGTGTCGCTACACACAATTGCTATCCTTGTACCAAGCTGCAAAGGGCCATCAAAGAGTAGGAATTGCTGACTGTTACCTGGCCCGCCCGCCTGTCATTCACATAGCTGTACCTGGTCTAGAGATAATGGATGCGACTGTCATCTTAGAAATATCAGCTGTCGATGTTATTCCTCCAGTTAGTTCATCCTTGTGCAAAGCTAAATGCTTTTTATGCTGTTCAAGTGTTTCTTCTTGCTCTTCTTCTTCTATTCTTTCGTCATCTTCTGTTTTAACGTCTTTATACTGGTTTAGAAGACTCTGCAGAGTCTGTATACAACTAGTTTGATTCTATTTCGAACATTTTCACGAGCAAACTTGGATATACCTAAATAAAGCTGAGTTCCATGTGATGTAATTATACATTACCGTACAGAACCAGCGTCTTCAGGCAGTCGCAAGCTTGACCTACCTAGCAGTACCCTCACTAGATACGCAAAATCGACTGTAAGGTCAATACATGGATTGCTCAGGCGGGCTATGCATTTGGGAGGCTCCAAGCAAAGGTCTGGAGTCAACAATGCATCAGTGTCGCCACAAAGATAAAACTGCATCGTGATGTGGTGTTATCCACTCTGCGGCATGCCTGCGAGACATGGCCAGTGTATAGTAAATATGCCAGATAGCTCACTCATTTCCACTTAGGTTGGCTGCGTAGTCTGCTCAGGATGAGATGGCAGGATAAAGGACATAACTCTGTCATTTTTAGCAATACTAACATGTTGAGCTTCCAGCCACTTCTGAAAGTGGCTCAACTAAGATGGACGGGACATGTTTGCACACCAGAGGAGTGCTTCCTCAAACATATGTTATACGGTGAACTCCGACCGGGCAGACGCTCACGGGGGAGGGGAGGGGGTGGTTACAAGGACTCCTTGAAAGTGTCTCTGAAAAACGTCAATATTGCTGTCACCTCCTGGGAGATGTTTGCATAAGACTGCACACAATGTCGCGTTAGTATCGCCGAAGGTGCTCAGATCACAGAGAGTATAGCCTTGGCAGAGGCTCATCGAAAGCGTACTGCCCGACAAAACAATACAACGATTCCATAGCCGGCTGTCCTGAATGTGATGGAATGTGCCGTTCTAGGATTGGTTTTTACAGCCATTATAGAACATATTTCGCAAAGGTAGTCAGATGCTGTTGCCATCTTGCTTGCGATGGGAAACTATAATTTTTTTGGAAATATCCATTGGAATGATATTTGGGATGGATGGACATAGATTCTTCCTGGCATATTGGACAAGTTGTAACAGGTGCCCAGCAATAATATGCCAGTGCAGACGCATTTATCGATCTTACCTATTTTTAGTTTGTTGAATATAATCATCGATTGGTCATTCCTAAGACTGGTTATAATGTTTTCTGAGCAAGTCTTTCCATTTGATTCACTCTTCTGGTTGATCAATTCTAAGACTGGTTGTAAGGTTGTCTGAGCATGTTTTTCCATTTGACTCACTCCTCTGGTCGATCAGTTCTAAGATTGGTTATAAGGTTGTCTGAGCACGGCTCTCCATTTGACCCACTCCTCTGGTTGATCAGTTCTAAGACTGATTGTAAGGTTGTCTGAGCACGGCTCTCCATTTGACCCACTCTTCTGGTCGATCAGTTCTAAGACTGGTTGTAATGTTGTCTGAGCACGTCTCTCCATTTAACTCTCTAAGTCTGGTTGTACGCTCGTCTGAGTACGTCTCTCCATTTAACTCACTAAGTCTGGTTGTAAGCTCGTCTGAGTGTGTCTCGTCATTTCACCATATCCTCTGAAGCTCAATTCTTTGCAGCATATGCACACACTTTAATATACGGTATCTCGATCTGATTTCGCTTGTACGGGATCTAATGATATATCAGTTTGTTCCTCTATGTTGAACAACTGGTAACATGAGTCGTTTGGCTGTTGGTGTTGTCCTGAATATTCTGCTTCCTTCTAATTCATGTATCTACATCTGGTAAACCTCTTTACCTCCAGACAAATTATGCTTATATCACCTTGACCTAGGTTTCTATCTTCCCTGGATAGTCTGCCATACTCTCGATTGCCAGAGATGTCGTAAATCGCTGTCCGAGACCAGAAATCGGTTATTGTTAGCTATCCCTTCTTAATTGAATCTTCTAATGCCGGATCTCTAGGCTATCTTTATTGCAGATCTTTTCTGTCGACTCTGTACTGCGAACCTGCACTGTATAATCAAATACCATCTGAGGCTGAAGATGCAGTTAAGTGAATGAACTGACAGCAGCAAGCGACTCATTACTAGCTGCCTGCATTATGGTCAGCTGATCAGAGTTGATCTAGATCCGTCTCCAAGCGACGACCCTCGAAACAGTAAACACAAGTCTAGCCTGGCTAGGAGAATTGGCATCGATCGCAATGGTACGGCATTTCTGGTAGACAACAAAGGGAATGTTTTGGACTAAATGCTACAGACGTTACAGCATCGCTGTAAACTATAACACAACGTCCCTTTCAAGACGAGCAGAGAAGAAGAATAAAAGGAATTAAATGAAGAAGAATAAAAGGAATTAAATGAAGAAGAATAACAGGAATTAAATGAAGAAGGATAAAAGGAATTAAATGGATAAGAATAAAAGGAATTAAATGAAGAAGAATAAAAGGAATTAAATGGATAAGAATAAACGGAATTAAATGAAGAAGAATAAAAGGAATTACATGAAGAAGGATAAAAGGAAGTAGAGGAGGAAGAAGAAGAAGATGAAGAAGAAGATGAAGAAAGCCCTTGTTGTAGGACAGACTAACAGAAGGCTATAGACTTCATTACTGCCCCCATGAGGTAAGGTGCGTGACAACATGGCCCAATTCTCCCATGCTCAATGATAAATAGTATAGTAACAAGAGCCTTTTTAGACAGACACCCAGATTATGAGAGAAACATACGTGATACAACGTTAAAGTTAGTTGTCCATTGCAATCGATGATTACGACATCATCGGACGGTTTTGTCTTGATAATGTAACTTGTGTTGTATTTGGTTTACTTAAATGAACTTAACGTGGTTATACTGGCTCAGAAGTCTCGAGACCGTGTACAATCAGATTATTTTACTTCTCTTTATCTTTTTTTATTTAAAAAAAAAATATTTTTACGTTTGCCTGATTTCTCTTTTCCCAAAGGCGGTGCGCGTTGCACTGCGGTTTTTATTTCGCGCCTATCGGCCCAGTGCATCCTTCTTCTTCCTCCTCTTCTTCTTCATACGCTGTCAAACTTCAACCCCAGTGCATCCGACTTCAGCATGCATTTTATGTAAGGGTCTGCTTCCCTTCCTCCTGCATTTTCTAAGGGTTTGCTTGCTCGGGCTAACGGCCGGTGCTGTGATGGGGATCGAACCCAGCACCTCCGGATTGTGAGCTGCTTAACAACTGGCCCACGCCGTCCCCACATTCACTCCATCTAAAAATAACAACGCGCATGAAGGTTTATTCTTAAATGCATTTTTTGACTCTGCCTTCACTATTTCCTGTGGCAATGTATTCCAAGCATTCACCACTCTCTGATAAAATAACGATATTTTCTGCTATCTGATCAGAATTGTTTTAAAAATTAATTTGTAGCTTTGTCCTCTTAGTTTATGTCAAAAATTGTTCGGACTTGTCATGAGGAGAAGCGGGTTGGAACACAGTGACAGCGGGCAGAATCGCTGGCAATAAGACAGGAGGAAGGCAAATAGATCAACTATTGAACAGCTCAAAGGCACGGCGGGACAGGTGATCAACTGCAGAACTGCAAAATGACACACGTGATAAGAGGGTATGGCAGTTCATGTCACCAACGTCAACCGGCAGGACACTTGATGTTGATGATGGTAATGGATGCCATGAAATAATCAAAAGCACTCCAATTACGTTGTGACATAAATATTGAGTGTCTTCTGTTAACAGAGCTACATGGGATATTGGAAACACTAAGACGCAACTCAAACAACGGTTTAAAACATATATACACATAGAGACTACAATAGAAAGTAACATATACACATATAGAGACTACAATAGAAAGTAACATATATACATATAGAGACTACAATAAAAAGTAACATATACACATATATAGACTACAATAGAAAGTAATATATATACATATAAAGACTACAATAGAAAGTAACATATATACATTTAGAGACTACAATAGAAAATAACATATATACATATAAAGACTACAATAGAAAGTAGCATATATACATATAGAGACTACGCTAGAAAATAACATATATATAGAGACTACAAAAGAAAGTAACATATATACCAATAGAGACTACAATAGAAAATAACATACATATAGAGACTACAAAAGAAAGTAACATATATACATATAGAGACTACAATAGAAAATAACATATATACATATAGAGACTACAATAGAAAATAACATATATGCATATAGAGACTACAATTGAAAGTAACATATATACACATAGAGACTATATAGAAAATAACATATACACATAGAGACTACAATAGAAAGTAACATATATATAGAGAGACTACAGTATAAAATAACATATATACATATATAGACTACAATAGAAATAACATTAAACGCAATACTAGAAAGAAAGGGTCTGCATGTATAGACGTGGACGTAAAAGACAGCCGTATTCAATAAAACAGAACGCACAATAAATGTCCTATTGAAAGACAGTAATAAATAATTAAAGGAAAATAGAGTTAAATACTGTAAAACCTTTATCTCGCGTCTTTACAATTCATGGTGCACTCATTTGCAACCCTTAAGTCATTCTCCGCACTTCTTGTGTCACTCTTTCATCTTGAGCAGCCACCACAGTTTACTATTGACGGCCTTTGCACACGCCACTCCTCCCTGCTCCAACAATGCTTTTGAGGTCGGGCTTCCCAGCATCCACTACTGCCATTCACGCTGCACACAATGGTAACACCTCGCCACAGGTTAAATGGTCTCCTGGCTTTCTTGAAATGAAAGAGACGATGGCGCTGGTTCAAAGTTTAGTGTACGTCACACACTTTCAGGGGCATTAATGACACGTTTGATTATTGTACTCCTTCAGAGTTCAAACTTCTTTTTACCAAACTCCGTCTTATATCTGAGTATCAGAGTGGGTAGAGCGATTGCTTCACGTAGCAAGGGTGAACTGATCAATTCCTAGACTCGGCAAGGTTCAGTCTACGCAGCTGTTAATGTGTGCCTGACTTTATGTTTGAGCAGACAATACAACTTCTTTTTTTCATTTTCTTCTTCCTCTCATTCTTCTTCATCTTCTCCATCTTCTCCTTCTTATTCTTCATCTTATACCTATTCTTCCCATTCATTGCCTTCTTCTTCTTCTTCTTCTTCTTCTTCGGATTTTCCTTCTTCTTTGATCAACCGATGATATACTTCTGACCCGGTGAGGTTCACGAAATAGACTGGTTTTTCTGTCTTCACTGGTCTCCTACAGCTTTTCAAGACAACACAGCGGCGAACAGAACTGTCCACCCTTCGCAGTTTGAAAAAAGCTGACACCTAGTACAATGAAGACTCCAACACTTCATCTCCATAAACATTTTCTGGTTTTATATCACTTGGACCTGTTCTGCTACGTTTGTATCCAACTGCATATAAAGCATGGTTGGATTTATTAGGCGCTTGAGCCATTAATAGTTTGTATCAAAGTCAAAATTCTTCTGCTGTGCTGGAAAGAACTACATCCTGAAAAAGTAAGTAAGTTGCCCATCGCAAGCGAAGATGCGACATCATCAGACTGTCCTCGTCCTGAAGATGTAACTTGCGCTGAATTTGGGTTATAGTGAGAAAGAAGCTGTGATGAACATCAATCTCACTCTCTCGTCCTGAGTTACCGGGAACAAGTGGCAAGACATACAATCAAAACGACTGGAAGTAGCTTAAGATGCAGACATTCAGGTCGTACAATCTGTGAGACTAGGGGTCGCTTCAAACTTGTGGGAGTAGATCGTCAATAGTTTCCTTGACGATTTGAGAGGCGAATGTCGTACCTCTCGACAACAGCAGCCCCCCCCCCCCTTCCGGTCGTAGACTAGAAGACGCTGCTGCTGATCAGCGCCCACATCTGTAGGTCAAGGTGACAGATCAGTAACCCATGGCTGAGGGGAGATTCCGGAAGTGGCATCCACTGAAAATGGATTCATTCCAAGTAGGTCGTGCACACCAAGCAAGGACGGTGGGCAATCTGTAGTGACGTCCTATCCAACAACGTGTATTCTATAACACATGAAGAACAGATGGTGTTTTCTCCGATTTCTGAGGAAAATAACACATAGGCTTCCTGTGAATAGCGTAGGACGTGCTAGGAAAGGATCACCGCACAACACTGCGCTCCATACATTAATTGGAACGAACAGAGCACACGAAAATCGCAGACCAATAGAACAGCTGTTGCTTGGTCGCCATCTTACCGGAAGTCATGAAAATGTACTGCACCATAAACACAACCACATAAATGTATAAAGTAGACAGGTTGTAAGGCTGACATACCTGTTTGAGCACGATACAAGAATTGTCCATCAAATGTGAAGATCTATCTATCTTCAGTCCATTTATGTATTTAGACGTCGTGGGGACCTCCTTTGTTTCATATTGTTTGGCAAGGCAAAATCCACTGGTGACTTGCCAGATCAATCCCAGCCTCTATTAGTCTCTGGAATAAACGATCGCCTATTGTTGAAACTGGGGATGGGGGGGGGGGGGGGGAAATCATAAATTAAAGCAAGGTAGACCTGCAGGCTGTCAAGTGCCATCTAAGCAGCTCGGCTAACCACAGAACCAAGACCTGAGGGAATATTTACCGGATGATCTACGTGAACAAATTCCCGATGTTAACTCACTGGACACTGCCGACAAGGAGAAGGTGCTTGCTACTGCACTGTCCACGGCTTATTAGGTTGAACGACCAACTTCCTTCCTCGCTGCCTTACCTTTCCTAATAGTTAACTAAGCACAAATTTATAACTAGATTGACTGCAGCGTGTTGATAATGAGGCTCGAACAGGTTGCCTTTGCATGTGAGGCAAGTGTTCTACATTCTCCGCTGTTGAGGACTCCTTCTCTCATATATTATCTTACGTACTATTTTTACCAGATACTCAAATTCACCCCTTGTCACGGCTACATCTGTCCTTAATACATCTTCTATTGCTTAAAAAGCTTGTCTCGTCTGAGTCTGCTCTTGTGTACGCCAACTTGTAAACTGTATGTGTTCTTCTGTTGTCATTGGTCTAAATATGTATTCCAAACCTTTTATCTTTTGTTTGTATTTGTGTTTTAAAAATTGCATTCCCAAATTTAACGTTCTGTGCGCTTTTTCTTCTTTATTGCCTCTCTACTGTCGTTTCTTTTACAAGATTTATATAAATATTTATCAATTGAACAAGGTACTCATGTTTCGTTGCTCATGTCACTGGCCTGTTGTACTTGATTTTTATTAATCAGATTCAATATCTATATAATTACATGTTAGATCCATTTCCTAAAAAACAAAACTTTTGTCACATTTTTTTCACATGGATTTTCTTGTAAAACTTCCTCTGATCTCTGGGTAGTGAGATCGAACTCCCGTATACCGTGTCGGGCACGTTACAAATTCATTGACAGTTAGAAATCGTAAAGAGTAGGCTTAATGGACGCTGCCTGGACAAAATTCAAAATTCTAGCAAAAATTCGACTCAAAAGTTATTTGTAAATTCCCACATGTGGTTTGTTAAGAGCAGCTATTGATGGCGCCTAACTGGCTGTGGGTCTACTTAGCTCTAGTGTCTGAGTCTTTTGAGATGGACTCTCACATCGGTTAGATTCACCCTCCAAGATACTGATATTCTAAACCAGCATACAGACGTTAAATTAAGTTATTACATTGACGGAGTCTTAATACCAATCAAGAAAGTGGATGTGATTGGAGCAAACGACTTAAACTTATTAGTTATATAGTCTTATACCACAATAGACTGAGGTACCACCTATTTAACAAATTAAAGATAGGTGGTACCGACGAATGCCCGTGCGGTACCGGTAAAATGACCGCTGAACATCTGCTGCAGAACTGCCCGACATACGAGGATCAGAGAGAGCAGATGTGGACATCACCAGTGGAACTGCAAGACAAGCTCTATGTCAGTGTCGACAGCCTCAGGATGACCGCCGCTTTTTTCGAAAAAAATTATGGTTACTGTCTGACTGCGTACGAAGAAGAAGAAGATATAGTCTTATAGAGTTGATTGTATTGGAATGTATCTCTCATATAGCTTTATAGGCGATTTTACTATATTTCATCTCTCGTATAGTCTTAGAGACTTGATTGTACTAGATTTCAATTCTCATAGATTTGATTTGCCATTTATTTCATCTGTCATAGACTTCAGTTTACCTGATCTCATCTCATAGATAATTGATTGTACTTGATCTCGTCTCTCACATATAATTGATTGTACTTGATCTCATGTCTCATAGACTTTTACTATATCTCATTTCTCATAGAGACTTGATTGTACTTGATCTCATCTCTCATAGAGACTTGATTGTACTAATATCATCTCTCTCTCTCTCTCTCTCTCCCTCTCTCTCGCTCTTTATTTCTCAGAGGGTTAGATACTGGACTACTAGATGTCCGCTCTATCGTACTCTGCCCCGTTTTTTCTCAGAGTGTTACAGACTACACCAGCTATCGTCTCTCTTCTTCTCTCTCTCTTTCTCGTTTTCTCTCAGAGTGTTACAGACTGCACCAGCTATCGCCTCTCTCTCTCTCCCGTTGTCTGAGAGTGTTATAGACTACTGCACCAGCTATCCTCTCTCTCTCTCTTTCTCTCTCTCTCTCCCGTTTTCTCTCAGACTGTTAGACACTTGGTTTGATCGTACTAGATCTCATTTCTCTCTTTCTCTCTCTCTCTCTCTCCCTCTCTCTCTCACACATAGAAACGCTCTGTCTCTCGGAGTGTCATAGACTTGACTGAACAAGATGTCACCTATTTCGCTCTTTCTACGTTCTCTCTCTTTCTAAGTGTGATAGATTTGATTGTACCCGACATCAGCTCTCTCTATCCCTCTCTCTCTTTCTCTCTCTCACTCTCTATCACTCTTTCTCAGTGCAGTGTTCTAGACTTGACTGTAATAGATCTAATCTCAGTCAGAAGACCAGTACCCAGTTATTTTCATCGCCGCCATATAATCTCTAACATTTAGCAATACATCGCCGCGCATATAATCTCTAACATTTAGCAATACATCTTCTCGTTTATAGTATGGAAACTTCAGCATGCCAAGATTAAGGATCGAGCCGTATCCATTTGTTGTGTGTAATAGACTTGATCAAGAAGATGCCAGCAGTGCATGAGGTACAGCGGTCAGCGACGTAAAGCTTACTGCTAGCCTCAGGACCAGCCACCCAGAGCTGCCAAGACCGTTTTCCATCTCCATGTGGTGATCCTGGAAAGTAGGATGCAACAGAGCAGACTGGCTAAGGAGAAAGGAAAGCTAACCCAGTATCTAAAAATGCCTGCTGAAGACGGATGTGTAGTTTCGGAAGGTGCAAATATCGAAGTCAAGCTGTAAACTACTACACAATGCATTCCGTTTTTCTGACTACATCTTGCCAAAGCCCTTTTTAGGACTTTGTAGCGGTAATTTGAGAATTAAGAAGAAGAAGAAGAAGAAGAAGAAGAAGAAGAAGAAAAAGAAGAAAAAGAAAAATCAGAAGACGAAAAAGAAAACGAAGAAGAAGAAGAAGAAAAAGAAGAAGAAGCAGAAGAAGAAAAAGAAGAAGACGAAGACGAAGAAGAAGTAGAAAAAGCAGAAGAAAAACAAGAAAAAGAAAACGAAGAAGAAGAAGAAGAAAAAGAAGAAGAAGCAGAAGAAGAAGAAGAAGAAGAAGAAGAAGAAGAAGAAGAAAAAGAAGAAAAAGAAAAATCAGAAGACGAAAAAGAAAACGAAGAAGAAGAAGAAGAAGAAAAAGAAGAAAAAGAAAAATCAGAAGACGAAAAAGAAAACGAAGAAGAAGAAGAAGAAAAAGAAGAAGAAGAAGAAAAAGAAGAAGACGAAGAAGAAGTAGAAAAAGCAGAAGAAAAACAAGAAAAAGACAAAGAGAAAGAAGAAGACGAAGACGAAGAAGAAGTTGTGTAAGAAGAACAATATTTCAGTATGTGTGGTTGGTTTAGTTGTTTCTGACACAATTGTTGTAACAATCATGTTGTCTTATTTGTCTAATGTACTCATTGTTTCCCGTAGATGGGCTTACAACATCATTACCATCATGATTATGACTATTATTATAATCATTATCAATATTATCATCATCACTATAATCATCCTTAGCATTACTATCACCGACATCGTCATAATCATCGGCATAAATATTATTATCATCGTCATTAAAATAACCGGCACCATTATAACTATCATCATCTTTATCATTATCATCACGACGACCATCATTTCCAACATCATCATTATTTGTATCATCATATGCTCTCTCCAGTAGAAGCATAGGGTCATCAATTCAGTTGACTACCTTACAAAGCATTGGAAGGCACTTTGAAAGTTTGTTTCTGGGATACGTTAACTTACACAGTGAATTTGCTACATCAATGAACAACTCTACTAATTCCCCTTTCACGACATGCAAGGCCTGCATCGGTGAATGGAAACCTTTCAGCGCCATGGAGCATGAATTCAACACATACGCGTCAAGTTATCCGCTACTGTGTTTTCCGACCCAGCAATGTCCACATCTTACCCGTCCTCTTAATGTTTGTCTCTTCTAGCAGTGAACGGGTAAGTCAGCATACAGCTTCCTAGTGGTTTTCTGTACAGTTCGTCATCTGCCCTTTTGAGACAGAACCTGCTTTTGTTTGTATGGCTCGGTTTAATTGTTCTTGTGTGTCGACTTTTTACATGTTTTACAGGTTTTACATGTTTGTTGAAGTTTTTGTGCCTTGAAAACTTTACGGACGTGTTAGTCAGAGTGAGACAAAATATGCTGGCCATTACTCCCAAGTCGACTTCCCCGCAATCCTCCCAGGAGACGGACTATTTTCGTCGCAGCTTGACTAACGAGGTGGGGATCGACGTGATCCCCGTAGTAGTGAGCGGCACGCAGAGGAAGTCAAACGAATTACATCCGCCTCGAGGATCCCGGACCACCTTCATCAGCACTCTCGGGATGTAAAGAAAGCTGCAACGATTCGCCACTAAACGTTATTTTCAGTGCGCACAAAATGAGTAATTCCACACAGTGTGGGCATTAAACAAGACCAACAACGGAATGAGATAACCAGCCACATGCCCAACCTTCCTTATTCGCCTCTTACGACATGCTTGGCTGGTTTACAGTATTCTTTGCTCCCATTTTGGTCCCCAACAACACATTGGCTTACATACTAATAATTTATCTTAACGCTAACAAAGATTCACGGAGCAAGCTACAGTCCTGATTGGATCACAGTCACAAACAAGGGAAGAAATTCTATGCCTGCATGACCAGAATGTGGGGTTCTCCAGTTTAGTAAGTTTGTCACGTGCCTGGGACCTCTTCAGCTCCACGGCCACAAACAAGAAAATTATAGGAGGAAGAGCTAAACCTGAGTGCTTGGACCCTCCCCTCCTGCCAATATAATCAATACAACCGTGGTTAAGGATTAGCTCTGGCAAGACAGGCAGCTGTTGTCTGTATCGGGGGAAAGTCTTCAGTTCTCAGCAGAGAATTCTGGCACGCGGTCTGTCAGTGGCGTCCTCGCATGGGTCGTGGAGCAAGTGAAGTCAAGTGATGTCACATGGACGTGGTGTTTTTCACACTTCCAGAACGGTCTGTAATGAGTGTCGAACGAGTTGAAACTGCGGACGTGACTAACCGCTGCAGCTATTATGAGAACAGGGCTTGGCGAGACAGAAGGAAGAGCAAAATGGCTTCCGGGGCGGGCCATTTGTTAGTCACGTGTGACATATTACACGGATGTTAGAGCGGCGAAGTGATGACGTGATCTAGTTGTTTGATAACGAGGCTGGACTTTAAGGTCAAGGTTAAGCAGCGCTGGCCTATCACCCACCGTCATAGAACGACTAACGTACTGCAACTTTCCACATTAGGGCATGGAACGTACATGATGTACAACATACAACATCATTGCGTGCACAACCACAATGTAGACTACATTCTGTCCATGAACTTACACAGAAACCCCCACCTACTACAGCAAGTGGGGTTTACCTGTTGAAAACGTGTGCTCGACAGGGAGCTCGAACGTTTTCATTTTATTCTTTCATTCTAACTGATTTTAATTCTGAAAAAATTCGTTATGTCGCAGTTTACAGAGGTGATTCGATATTCTCAAACTTTTGCAGAACACATCCGGTGTCAGTGGGTTATTTTTGCGATGTCTCTCGAAGACAGGCTACACGAGTGCAGTCTGTTTCCAGGGTCGGCACTAGGAAGCGGAATATACTCTTTGTCAGCTCTAATGCGTTGACTTTGATGTATGCAGCGAGATATGAGTCGCTGGCCGCCGTTTAACCTTTTTCCATGCTGTATCTTGTCCGATATGTTTTGATTGATCACAGCAAGTAATGTATCTGTCTCGTGGTCTAAAATAACAACCACAACACAAAGTACTACGAAGAGAAGATGGTACCAACATATGAAGCGTACTCTATCTACATAATAGAAACATATCGTAGTTCTTTGATGCCGGAATGGAGTGAGACAGCACGGGGCTGTCTCTTACCATCATTCCTTGTACCAATGACTATTGACTGTATTATGAGGAACACGACTTCTACATACGGACATAGAATTCAATGCGTTTGACGAAAATATTTGATCAAGTGTAGGCACTCTCTTGATTGGCATCTTGTCTCTTCTGCCTCACAGCCACAACCAAATGCAAAATTCAATAAATAAACTTACTGAAAAGTCACTAAAATTAGATCTGAGGACACACATAGATAAAACAATCATGATTGTGAGAATAAAAGCACATATCAGCAATCAGATTGTGATGGGAGGTACGGTATTACAAAGGTTCCATTCATTCATTCATTCATCCATTCATTCATTTATCGTTGCTGTAATATCGACAAGGTCGTATGTATTGTTAGAGATATCAAATGCAGAATACAAAAGGCAAGAAGAACATTTATTGCGTAAATGTGTTTGTGAAAATCGAGAAAACAAATTATGTCAGGCACATAAATACAGATTTCAACTCCAATGTCAAGTTCGTTCTTTTGTTTTGCTCTTTGGTGGGGAGAACAAAGAAAGGTACAACTAAAATGGCGCAAGCTTCCATTTAATTGAAGTTTATGGTGAAATGAATGAATACAATGGTAAGTCTCTCATATAGAACTGAGGGAAAGAATAGAAAAGATACCAATGGGACTACAGGTAAAGTGAAGGTGTTCACGTGGAAATAACACAAATAACTAAAACAGGATGATAGATTTACAAGGCAGTAACTGTTTAGGAATCTTCACAGAACAATAAATAGGGGCAGACCTAGAGACTCATGGAGAAGGGAAGTTAAGATGGACCTAGAACCCCCGGAGAAGGGAAGTTCAGATGGACCTAGACATTCATGGAGAAGGGAATTTGAGATGGACCTAGAGACTCACGGAGAAGAGAAGATGAGATGAACATAGAGACTCACAGAGAAGGGAATATGAGATGGACCTCGAGACTCATGGAGAAGGGAATATGAGATGGACATAGAGACTCGTGGAGAAGGGAAGAGGAGATGGACCTAGAGACTCATGGAGAAGAGAAGATGAGATGGACCTAGAGACTCATGGAGAAGGGAAGATGAGATGAACCTAGAGACTCATGGAAAAGGGAAGATGAGATGGACCTAGAGACTCATGGAGAAAGGATGATGAGATGGACATAGAGACTCACGGAGAAGGGAAGATGAGATGGACCTTCAAACTGCTGGAACGACGTGGAAGAAGCTGGAGATGATGGCGCAGGACAGGACGACTTGCCAAATATTTGTTGAGGATTTATGTTCCTCGGGAAGGTGATCGATATTGATTTCTTTAACTAATTAATTGGCACAAATGGCCATAATATGTCAAAGATATTGCATAAAGCAATAGCAGTCACAACTACCTGCCATCAATATCGAATATTTTATTCATCAGCAGAAATTATAACCTCAAATTATATATATATATACACGGTAACCACCACAACCACCACACGTATCTCAGTCCATCTGTCAACATTGTCGTTCACATTAACAAGTATCTCAGTCCATCTGTCAACATTGTCGTATACATTAACAAGTACTTCAGTCCATCTGTCAACATTGTCGTATACATTAACAAGTACTTCAGTCCATCTGTCAACATTGTCGTTCACATTAACAAGTACATCAGTCCATCTGTCAACATTGTCGTACACATTAACAAGTACCTCAGTTCATCTGTCAACATTGTCGTACACATTAACAAGTACCTCAGTCCATCTGTCAACATTATCGTACACATTAACAAGTACCTCAGTTCATCTGTCAACATTGTCGTACACATTAACAAGTACTGCAGTCTGTCTGTCAACATCAGGACACACTGCAATCACTTACACATCGATCAGAATTTATCTGTCAACAGATGGTAAACAGTATATGGTACAACATGTTCCACATCTACTAACAATCAGTTCCTCACGTACCAGAGTATTTCTTTAGAACCCTCACATGTACTAGAAACTATTCGTTAAAGCACCACACGCAGAGCCACTGTAACCAACCATTAAGGCAGATTTAAATCAAAATTTTCGTTAACTCAGGTACTAATTGCTTCTACAACAACAATATTCATATGCCTCTATACAGCAACTCGTGCCCCTCCCACGTATACGCTGTCTGTATGTTGTTGTCTGCATGAAACGCTGAATAGTTTCTTGAGATGGTGTTTGTGCTTTCATTTTAACCAAACGGAAACAGAAGTAATGTTTCTACCCTCTCGTGTTAAGCTTTGATACGAATCTAACATCACCCAAAAAAAGGACTAATATCAACAAGCAGTTGATAGCTTTCCCAACCATGGTAGCATAATCTACAGAGAAGCGCGTATCCACTGAGATCCACAGCAATATTTCCAAGAAAGTGCTGTTTTTGGTAGACTCCAACAAGCAAATGTTTGTACCTGCAACGAATCAGTGTTGCCACCAAATTCATGCTCTATCGCGCTTCTATACGTATGTCAAACGAGAAGAGTCTATATCTGGCATCACAGGAAACAATCATTTCCACAGAAGCTGTCTCTGCAGACTGCTCGATCGGCTGTCGTTATCGAATGTCAAACTCTGAAGGCCTCCACAGAACTAGGCTGTCAGGCGTCCATATGCGGATGTAGAAAGCTCAGACCAGATGGACTAGGCATATTGTTCCATTCCCGATGATAACCTCCATAAACATTTGTTCTACGGTCAGCTCAAGGCTGGTAATGTTCTTCAGGGGACAGAAGAAGCGACACACAAAGTCTATATGAAAGTATATCTAAAAAAAGAGCCCTGCACGAAAGTCCCTTTGCTAAAATAGCAATCCAATCTCAGAGGCTGTCCACGTTTGCCTCACTGTACAGTCAAATAACGTCACATCTGAATACACGTGTCTGACACTGTCGCCTTCTTCGTTTTCAATGGAAAAATCAACTGACTAACTAACTAACTAGCAAACTAACTAACTAACTAGCTAACTAACTAAACAACTAAGTAACTAGCTAACTACTAACCAAGTAACTAATTAACCGACTAACTAACTAACCAGCTAACTACATAACTAACTAACTAACTAACTAGCTAACTAACTAACTAACCAACCAACTAACTAACTAGCTAACTAACTAACTAACTAACTAGCTAGTCAGCTATTCAACTAACTAACTAACTAGCTAACAAGCTAACTAGCTAACTAAATAACTATCTTTCTGACCGACTAGCTGACTAACTGACCAATAAACTCAACAATTCACTAATTAACTAACTAACAAACTAACTAACTGAGCCACATACCATATATCATGTCATAAATCTAAAGAAGATGAAACGTATTCTAAAAGTATGTGTCACTGTGCCAGTGTTTTACAATATTGTATTGTAGTGTTGGTTACGGGGTGTTCTAACACCATATATCGTTGAATGTGTAATCAATAACCTGAAATTGTTTGAATCCAGGCATGAGTCGATCAAGCAGAAGCGACTGCAATGGCCGGACACGAGTAGGTATACTCAACAGCCAATACAAAAGCAACATCACAAGTATCGATACACTTTGCAATTGACTCTTGATCTGTTTTATGAGCAATAATCTTCATTACCCTTTTCATGACCTACCTTCATTTTTTACTGTTGCTAACCAGGTGTTATTTGACCTCAATTTGCCCTACCTTCATTTTTTACTGTTGCTAACCAGGTGTTATTTGACCTCAATTTGCCCTACCTTCATTTTTTACTGTTGCTAACCAGGTGTTATTTGACCTCAATTTGCCCTACCTTCATTTTTTACTGTTGCTAACCAGGTGTTATTTGACCTCAATTTGCCCTACCTTCATTTTTTACTGTTGCTAACCAGGTGTTATTTGACCTCAATTTGCCCTACCTTCATTTTTTACTGTTGCTAACCAGGTGTTATTTGACCTCAATTTGCCCTACCTTCATTTGTTACTGTTGCTAACCAGGTGTTATTTGACCTCAATTTGCCCTACCTTTGTATTGTACTGTTGCCTATCATGAATTATTTAACCTCAAAGTGTCCTACCATCATGTTTTACTTTTCAATATGTTATCTTACCTTCATATTTTACTATTGTCCATCACGTGTTATCTGCCTCAACATGCCCTACCTTTATATTTTACAGTTGTCCACCCTGCTTTATATGACCTCAATTTGCCCTACCTTCATATTTTACGGTTGTCCATCAGGATTCTTTGAAACTGTACATACTATATCGTTATATTTTACTGTTGTCTGTCATGAATTATTTGACATCAATTTGCCCTACCTTCATATTTTAATGTTGCCTATCATGAATTATTATGACCTCAATTTTCCCTACCTTCATATTTTACTGTTGCCGATCATGAATTATTTGACCTCAATTTGCCCTACCTTCATATTTTACTGTTGTCTGTCATGAATTATTTGACCTCAATTTGCCCTACCTTCGTATTTTACCGTTGCCGATCATGAATTATTTGACCTCAACGTGCCCTACCTACAAATTTACTCTTGTACGTCAAGTGTTGTTTTACCTACTCACTCCTGACTTCCAATGTGCGCACAAAGCAGTACAGGTTTGGCTCTTTCTTCAGTTATGTCTCTGCATGTAAGTTTTACCCCTCTTTAACTGTTCGTTAAAGCACCACACGCAGAGCCACTGTAACCCACCATTAAAGAAGATTTAAATCAATACTTTCGTTAACTCAGGTACTAATTGCTTCTGCAACAACAACAACAGTTACACCCATATGGCTCTATACAGCAACTCGTGCCCCTCCCACGTATTGCGAATTAGGTTGCCTACAACATCGGTCACTGTTATGTCATAAACCTCTGCTCACTATTATTATATCTATACAACTGATACGATACTTTCTTTCTTCAACTTGGTCCAAGGCATGTACACTTTGTTTATGGCTCTACATTATAAGTCCAAGTGTTTATTTATTATGTTTTAACAACATTTTCTTTAACTGGACACGACCACTGTCCGTTTGCGTGAACTTAATTTTGTCTTATTTCAACAGACTTTCCGATGCCATAGATAGCTGTCATTGTGTGCACACCTCTACTGTTGTGATCTGTTAATCGATCATATTTTGACATATCCAGTTCAGGTTATTGAAAAACTTTAACCGTAAATCTAAGTTTTAAAAAACACATTTACTTGAATAGGCAGCGAGATCAGCAACGTAAGCCGAATTCGAACAGAAACCTCTGTTCTTAGAGTTGTAAAATCACGAACGACTCGGTATAAATATTGAAGATTACGCAGGTTAAGAAATCGACATGAAGACCACTACACCAAAGAAACACTAAAATAGATGCACAATTACATTTCTGTTGTTTCAAAACAAACAAACAAAAACATGTCTTAGTATAAATATAAGCTTGCACCACAAAATGTAGTTTATTAAAAAAAAATATTGGCTTGTTTCTTCAGCAAACAAAATGTTTGGTGTAATTTCATTTCTGAAATCCGCATGTTTGACGTTATGTGCATGTCTGTTATTTGAGGTCAGTCGAATTGAACTTTATCAAAGTGATATGAGCGTCATTGCCTGATTTGTTTCACATACTAAACGGCATCATTAGCCTTCTGAATGTTCCATACCGATATTCACGAAGTATAGAGGGAACTGTGGAGCCCGACCCATACAGGAAGTATAGAGGGAGCTGGAGCTCGACCCATACAGGAAGTATAGAGGGAACTCTGGAGCCCGACCCATACAGTAGGTATAGAGGGAACTGTGGAGCCCTACCCATACTGGAAGTATAGAGGGAATTGTGGAGCCCGACCCATACACGAAGTATAGAGGGAACTGTGGAGCCCGACCCATACAGGAAGTATGGAGGGACCTGTGGATCCCGTCCCATGCAGAAAGTATAGAGGGAACTCTGGGGCCCGACCCATACAGTAGGTATAGAGGGAACTGTGGAGCCCTACCCATACTGGAAGTATAGAGGGAACTGTGGAGCCCGACCCATACACGAAGTATAGAGGGAACTGTGGAGCCCGACCCATACAGGAAGTATGGAGGGACCTGTGGATCCCGTCCCATGCAGAAAGTATAGAGGGACCTGTGGAGCCCGTCCCATACAGGAAGTATAGAGGGACTACTGGAACCCGTCCCATACAGGAAGTATAGAGGGACCTGTGGAGACCGCCCCATACAGGAAGTATGGAGGGACTACTGGAACCCGTCCCATACAGGAAATATAGAGAAGCCACTGGAGCTCGTCCCATACAGGAAGTATAGAAGGGCCACTGGACCACGTCCCAAAGAGGAAGAATAGAGAGACCACTGGAGCACGTCCCAAACAGGAAGTATAGAGGAGCCACTTCGAGCACGTCCCATACAGGAAGTAAAGAGCGGCCACTGGAACCCGTCCCATACAGGAAGTATAGAGGGACAACTGGGGCCCGTTCCATACAGAAAGTATAGAAGGGCCACTGGACCACGTCCCAAAGAGGAAGAATAGAGAGACCACTGGAGCACGTCCCAAACAGGAAGAATAGAGGGACCTGTGGAGCCCGTCCCATACAGGAGGACTCATCGATGCGCGTGTGAAACGTATTGCAGTGATTGCTTTTGTAGCAAGTAGGTTTGACATGAACAAATAGCTAGGCTCATGCACAACCCTCTGTAGTGGCTTTTGCGAAATAAATGGACGGTTATATATCTTCACGTTGCCACTCAGGTGGCGTTATCAGCGTTACGGGAAAAAAGTAATCTGTGCAAAGGACCAAATGAAAAGCCACGTGTACTAGGAGCGAAATAACGTCATGTGTAATAGGGACAATATAACGTCATGTGTAATAGGGACAAATAAACGTCATGTTTTAATAGAAACAAAATAACGTCATGCGTAATAGAAACAAAAGAACGTCAGGCGTAATAGGAACATAAGAACGTCATGTGTAATAGGCACATAAGAACGTCATGCGTAATAGGAACAAAAGAACGTCATGTGTAATAGAAACAAAAGAACGTCATGCATAATAGAAACAAAAGATCGCAATGCGTAATAGAAACAAAAAAACGTCATGTGTAATAGAAACAAAAGAACGTCATGCGTAACAGAAACATAAGAACGTCATGTGTAATATAAACAAAAGAACGCCATGCGTAATAGAAACAAAAGAACGTCATGTGTAATAGAAACAAAAGAACGGCATGCGTAATAGGAACATAAGAACGTCATGCGTAATACAAACACATAACGACATGAGTAATATGGATACAAGAAATGACTTTATAATAGGGACAATGGACGTCATGTGTATTAGGGACATAAGAACTTCATGCGTAATGTTGTTAAAAGACCGGCCTATAAAATAGGGACCAACGAATGTCTTGTGTAATAGGGACAAAATAACGTCATATGTAATAGGGACACAATAACGTCGTATGTACTAGACACACACAATACGTCATGTGAGCTAGGGACACAAGAACGTCGTAGGTACTAGACACACAAAACGTCATGTGAACTAAGGACACAAAAACGTCGTATGTACTAGACAAACAAAAAACGTCATGTGAACTAGGGACACAAGAACGTCGTACGTACTAGACACACACAAAATGTCATGTGAACTAGGGACACAAGAACGTCGTATGTACTAGACACACACACAATGTCATGTGAACTAGGGACAAAAGAACGTCGTATGTACTAGACACAGACAAAACATCATGTGAGCTAGGGAACAATTTAACGTCGTATGTACTAGAGACACAACAATGTCATGTGCACTCGGGACAAAAGAACACCATGTGCACTCGGGACAAAAGAACACCATATGAACTAGGGACAACACAAGTCATGTCAACAAGGGACCAAAAACCCCATGTGCAGTAGGGACAAAAACGTGATGAATTCTAGAAACAAAAAAGGCATGTGTACTAGGGACAAAAGAATGTCATGTGTGATAATGACAAAATATGTGAACTAGGGACAAAACAATGAATATATGAAATAGTGACCAAAAAAAAAAATTGGTTACTAGTGTTAACAGAATGTAATGTGGGCTAGTATCAAAACAGAATCATGTGTACTGGGAACTCAAGAACGGAATGTGTACTTTGGGACAAAAGAACGCTATGTGTACTGGGAACTCAAGAACGCTCTTTGTACTTTGGGACAAAAGAACGCTATGTGTACTGGGAACTCAAGAACGCTCTTTGTACTTTGGGACAAAAGAACGCTATGTGTACTGGGGACTCAAGAACGCTCTTTGTACTTTGGGACAAAAGAACGCTATGTGTACTGGGAACTCAAGAACGCTCTTTGTACTTTGGGACAAAAGAACGATATGTGTACTGGGAACTCAAGAACGCTCTTTGTACTTTGGCCAAAAGCACGCTATGTGTACTGGGAACTCGAGAACGCTCTTTGTACTTTAGGACAAAAGAACGCTATGTGTACTGGAATCTCATTAACGCTCTTTGTACTTTGGGACAAAGGAACAGTATGTGTACTGGGAACTCAAGAACGATCTTTGTACTTTGGGAAAAAGAACGCTATGTGTACTGGGGACACAATAACAGTATGTGTACTGGGAACTTAAGAACGCTCTTTGTATTTTGGGACAAAAGAACGCTATGTGTACTGGGGACTCAAGAACGCTCTTTGTACTTTGGCACAAAAGAACGCTATGTGTACTGGGAACTAAAGAACGCTCTTTGTAATTTGGGACAAAAGAACGCTATGTGTACTGGGAACTCAAGAACGCTCTTTGTGCTTTGGGACAAAAGAACGCTATGTGTACTGGGGACACAAGAACAGTATGTGTACTGGGAACTCAAGAACGCTTTTTGTACTTTGGGAAAAAAGAACGCTATGTGTACTGGGGACACAAGAATAGTATGTGTACTGGGAACTCAAGAAAGCTCTTTGTACTTTGGGACAAAAGAACGCTATGTGTACTGGGGACACAAGAACAGTTTGTGTACTGGGAACTCAAGAACGCTCTTTGTACTTTGGGACAAAAGAACGCTATGTGTACTGGGGACACAAGACCAGTATGTGTACTGGGAACTCAAGAACGCTCTTTGTACTAAGGGACAAAAGAACGTTATGTGTACTGGGAAAACAAGAACGCTCTTTGTACTTTGGGACAAAAGAACGCTATGTGTACTGGGAACACAAGAACGCTCTTTGTACTTTGGGACAAAAGAACGCTATGTGTACTGGGGACACAAGAACAGTATGTGTACTGGGGACACAAGAATGCTATGTTACTGGGGACAAAAGAACGCTATGTGAACTGGAACACAAGAACGCTCTTTGTACTTAGGGACAAAAGAACGCTATGTGTACTGGGGACACAAGAACAGTATGTGTACTGGGAACTCCAGAACGCTCTTTGTACTTTGGGACAAAGGAACACTATGTGTACTGGGGATACAAGAATGGTTTGTGTACTGGGGACACAGAACGCTATGTTACTGGGGACAAAAGAACGCTATGTGTACTAGGGACAAAAGAACGTCATGTGTACAAGGAACTAAAGTAGGTCAGGTGTACTAGGGACGAAAGAACGTCATGTGTATTAGGGACACAAGATCATCATGTGTACTAGGAACTAAAGAAGGTCATGTGCACTAGGTCGAATTAACATCATGTGTAACAGGAACAGCAAAACGTCATGTGTAATAGGGACAAAACGTATGTGGGCTAGTGTAAGAGGAGAGTTATGTGGGCTAGTGTAAGAGGAGAGTTATGTGGGCTAGTGTAAGAGGAGAGTTATGTGGGCTAGTGTAAGAGGAGAGTTATGTGGGCTAGTGTAAGATGAGAGTTATGTGGGCTAGTGTAAGAGGAGAGTTATGTGGGCTAGTGTAAGAGGAGAGTTATGTGGGCTAGTGTAAGAGGAGAGTTATGTGGGCTAGCGTAAGAGGAGAGTTATGTGGGCTAGTGTAAGAGGAGAGTTATGTAGGCTAGTGTAAGAGGAGCGTTATGTGGGCTAGTGTAAGAGGAGAGTTATGTGGGCTAGTGTAAGAGGAGAGTTATATGGGCTAGTGTTAGAGGATAGTTATGTGGGCTAGTGTAAGAGGAGAGTTATGTGGGCTAGTGTAAGAGGAGAGTTATGTGGGCTAGTGTAAGAGGAGAGTTATGTGGGCTAGTGTAAGAGGAGAGTTATGTGGGCTAGTGTAAGGGGAGAGTTATGTGGGCTAGTGTAAGAGGAGAGTTATGTGGGCTAGTGTAAGATGAGAGTTATGTGGGCTAGTGTAAGAGGAGAGTTATGTGGGATAGTGTAAGAGGAGAGTTATATGGGCTAGTGTTAGAGGATAGTTATGTGGGCTAGTGTAAGAGGAGAGTTATGTGGGCTAGTGTAAGAGGAGAGTTATGTGGGCTAGTGTAAGAGGAGAGTTTTGTGGGCTAGTGTAAGAAGAAAGTTATGTGGGCTAGTGTAAGAGGAGAGTTATGTGGGCTAGTGTAAGATGAAAGTTATGTGGGCTATTGTAAGAGGAGAGTTATGTGGGCTAGTGTAAGAGGAGAGTTATGTGGGCTAGTGTAAGAGGAGAGTTATGTGGGCTAGTGTAAGAGGAGAGTTATGTGGGCTAGTGTCAAAGGAGAGTTATGTGGGCTAGTGTCAATGGAGAGTTAATAGGGCTAGTGACAAAAGAACGGAATGTTGGCTAGTGACAAAAGAACGGAATGTTTGCTAGTGACAAAAGAACGGTATGTGGGCTATTAACAAAAGAACGGAATGTTGGCTAGTGACAAAAGAACGGTATGTGGGCTATTTACAAAAGAACGGAATGTTGGCTAGTGACAAAAGAACGGTATGTGGGCTATTGACAAAAGAACGGAATGTTGGCTAGTGACAAAAGAACGGTATGTGGGCTATTGACAAAAGAACGGTATGTGGGCTATTGACAAAAGAACGGTATGTGGACTATTGACAAAAGAACGGAATGTGGGCTAGTGACCAAAGAACGGTATGTGGACTGGTGACAAATGAACATTGTAAGTTCTGGTGACAGCCCAATGTTTTTAGTAAAAGGAAATCCAGATCGTCATGCGTGCAAGGGGGAAAAGAACGTATGTTAGAACTAGTGACACAAGAACGTATGTTAGAACTAATGACTAAAGAACTGTGTTAGAACTAGTGACAAAAGGACGGATGTTAGAACTAATGACTAAGGATAGCATGTTAGAACTGATGACTGAATAACGTATGTTAGAACTAGTGAGAAAAGAACGTATGTTAGAACTAATGAGAAAAGAACGTATGTTAGAACTAGTGAGAAAAGAACGTTATGTTAGAACTAATGACGAAAGAACGTATGTTAGAACTAGTGCGAAAAGAACGTATGTTAGAACTAGTGACAAAATAACGTATGTTAGAACTAGTGAGAAAAGAACGTATGTTAGAACTAATGACAAAATAACGTATGTTAGAACCAGTGAGAAAAGAACGTATGTTAAAACTAGTGGCAAAAGAACGGCATATGTACTAGGGACAAAATAACACTGAAAGTACTAAGAGCAAAATAAAATTAATACTACTGAAAGTATTACAAAATTCGCCATACACAAAAGGGACAAAACTAGATCATTTATGTTAGGTACATAACGAGGTATTGAGTACTATGTACATATCTACGTCATACGTGCTAGGGACAACACAACTCCATGGAAACTAAGAGCAAAATCGTTGTAAGCACTAATGGCAAATCAGACCGACAACATACATACTAGTGGTATAATAATGTAAAAGTGACAAAACGTCCCCGAAAGAAATGGATGCAAATTGAGGTAAAAGTATTGTCAAAAACTAAACGATAGCTACACGTCGCAAAACCGAATTCTATTTTTTTTAGACAATACAACGGCATGAAGAGTAGTGGCAAAAACTTTTCAACGAACTCATGTCAAAATAACAATTCATATATTTAGAGTCAAGTCAAGTACAGTCAAGTACTCCGGAAACACATCACAATCATTTGACATAGGCAAAAGTGTGAAACGAGGCTGCGTTTTAGCGACAACATGCTTTGGAATTGTCTTTGCTGTGCTCCTACACAGTGCTTTGAAGAATGTGTCTACATACCAGGTTGGATGGCAGACTGTTTAACCTTGAAAGATGAAATGCCGAAACTAAGGTCAGAAGTGTCACCATAAAGGACCTACTCTTCGCTAACGACGCTGCAATTGTCACATACAACAAGAAAGAGCTCTATACCTTTGATACCTTGTTTCTCTAAACCGCATTGACTTTGACGTCACGATAAGCCCCACGGACAACAAATGTGATGGATCAAGACGTGACTGCTGCCAAAGTTATCTACCTCAACAAATATGTATTGTTACCAGTGCAACAATTTACTTATCTATGGCCTACCATTAGTGATACCCTCTCCATAGACCAAGAAGTGAACAGTCGGATTATCAAAGGCGCAACTGGCTTTGCCATTTTCAAGTCCAGTGTTTGGGGTAAGAATAAACAAAAAGCCTGCAGTATATCATAACTACGTCACCAGTGTAATTCTCTACGGCATCGAGTCTTGGATGAGCAATCACACACGGAAAGGAAACGCAACACCTACGACGCGGCATAACATCAACGGTATTACGGAGAAGGACAGTGACGAATCTCTAGGTGTTGACCAGCGCAGACCACATAACATCAACGGTATTACGGAGAAGGACAGTGACGAATCTCTAGGTGTTGACCAGCGCAGACCACATAACATCAACGGTATTACGGAGAAGGACAGTGACGAATCTCTAGGTGTTGACCAGCGCAGACCACATAACATCAACGGTATTACGGAGAAGGACAGTGACGAATCTCTAGGTGTTGACCAGCGCAGACCACATAACATCAACGGTATTACGGAGAAGGACAGTGATGAATCTCTAGGTGTTGACCAGCGCAGACCACATAACATCAACGGTATTACGGAGAAGGACAGTGATGAATCTCTAGGTGTTGACCAGCGCAGACCACATAACATCAACGGTATTACGGAGAAGGACAGTGATGAATCTCTAGGTGTTGACCAGCGCAGACCACCGGAGTATTTATATATTGCTAAGGTGGGTAGATTGCAATGATTCGGCCATGTTCGGCGAATGGACTATGGGCATATTCGTAAGGATGTTCTCTACACCCACCTGGCGGATGGCAAGAGGACATTCTGGAGAGCGCAGTTAAGATTTTTCTCCGTCTTCTCCTTCTTCTTTTTCTCCTTCTTCTTCTTCTCCTTCTTCATTCGTTCTCAATCTCCCTCTGCCAAGCCTCGAAGAGGTGCTTTGCAAGTAGCAGGATGGTGTCCAGAGAACGGAATGCTGTGTGTCGTAGATTACAACTTTACTGCGATATTTGCACTTCGGATAGCGGAATGCGGATTAACGTAGTTTTCAGCTTGACGGTGATATTTGCACCTTTTGGTTCAATACGTCCGACTTCACAATTCCATTTTTGCGTACAGAGTTAGCCTTCCCTCTTTGATCCCTATCCCTGAGCCACTTTGCCCTGTTACAGGTTTTTATACAAGATCATCACTTAGAGGTGGTGAGGAAGGGTCTTGGCAGCTCTTGTGTCGCTGGCCCTGACGGTAGCAGTCAGCTTTGGGTCGCTGACTGGTACAGCTAATGCAATTTTCATCATTTGATCGATTTTAATGTTTGATTTTGGTCGCTTACATTAGCGATGTCAAAGTCATTGGATCTTCTTTCTGTCCAATTCTCTCGTTCTGTTGGACGATATAACAACATTTAAAACGCTTCCAAACTGTGTTCCTCCGTCTTTGTTAGAGTCTATGTCAGGTTGGACAACATTGAAGGATCATTTCTTCAAGTGTTATCTTTGTTCTTCTTTTAAACTAGTTCTAGTTAGTTCTTCAATCTAGTCGTAATATCTCTTGTAGCTAATTTGCTATAAGTATTTGTTGTTGTTGTTGTTGTTGAATGCCCAACATAAGTAGGATTACTCTTTTTTGTTCGCCCTGAAGGAGGACGTTAAGTGGCTGGTTTCAGCAGTTTTCCTCACATCCTTGCTGTTGAAGGTGTACCGGTTTCCTCCATGCGGTTGTACTGTGATTGGCTCCTTCTTTGTGTCGGTCACTACAACGGGGATCAAGTCGATTCCTCACCTCGTAGCCAGAATGGCATGTAAACCGCCAGTTTCCATGGAGGACTGCTAGGAAGTCGAGGTCGTGGTCTTGTCAGTTTAATTTGCCTGACCCTGAATGACATTATACAATCAGTATGTTTTGATGACCAGACATTATAATTCTTCCCTATAGTTCTTGGTAAATCCCAGGCCGTACTGGAAGTCCACATAATTCCTCCTGGCAATGGAGCAATGAAAGTCATGCCCCTACAACTGGGACTGCATTTCGGATCCAAACGTCGCAGGCCATGGTACTATACCAACGGCTAGCACGACAATTATCATCATGTTCAGTATTGTTCATCTTCGACTGACGTTAGTCATGTGTACCGAACATATTTAACAGATAATTATTGAACTTCCTCTGCATTTATCATCATTATGTTTCAGGTCAGGTCAGGTTATCCCGTAACCGGTGAGGTCGTTGGGGCATACTTGAAGACATCCTTACAACACCACGCCACCCTTCTCTGTCAGCGGCAGTGTCTGTGCCTCATCTGGACGGAGACTGGTCCATTCTTTTGTGTTGTCCTTCCACCTCTTTTTGGGCCGGCCTCTTCGTCGTCTGCCTTCATCTTTCCGTGGAGGATCGTAATTGCAAGACCATTTGATCTCGATATGTGACTGTACCAAGACCATTTGATCTCGATATGTGACCATACCAAGACCATTTGATCTCGATATGTGACCGTACCAAGACCATTTGATCTCGATATGTGACCGTACCAAGACCATTTGATCTCGATATGTGACCGTACCATGACCATTTGATCTCGATATGTGACCGTACCAAGACCATTTGATCTCGATATGTGACCGTACCAAGACCATTTGATCTCGATATGTGACCGTACCAAGACCATTTGATCTCGATATGTGACCGTACCAAGACCATTTGATCTCGATATGTGACCGTACCAAGCGAGTTTCCTTATTTTTACAGTTGCCAAGATGTCTTCAAAAGGCCCTACTACTGTTGTAATTCTATCTCGTATTTTCTCATTTGTAACTCGATCTTTGTACGTGACGTTTAAAAGTCTTCGGAAACATCTCATCTCCAAGGCCTGTATCCTTCTCTGATGGTCAGCTGTAACTGTCCATGCCTCACAAGCAAAGAGGAATATTGACAGGACCAGTATACGCATTAATATGATTATGTTTAACGTTCCAAATATGAATGTCTTATCACATAAGTTATCTGAAGCGAAGAATACTACGGAGAGGTGACGTCAAGCAAATAAGAAAACGTGATACTCTTAGTTAAATATCATATTTCCGATCCACGCAGCTTTCAACCGTTAGCAATATAAATAATAATAAGTGAAATTAATCTGGCAGATAATGATTGTTAAATCAATCGCAAATAACTGAATATATTCAGTGATCATTATTTTCAATATGATCCACACGGTTTATATTCATCAACAATGATTAACTGTAAAGTCAATCATTCACAAAATTATGTTGATTGAACGATCGATAATTTCAGATGTAATCACCCGCATACTAAAGTTGAATGTCTAATCTAGGTCACCCAAGCAAGACTGACTCCATTGTTTGTCTAAGCACCATTGTGATTCTACAATCATTGATTGCCAAAGTTGATTGAGGTATTCACACAGTCATTCAGTGTTCGATGTTGTTTATGTTTTCTTCCAGTTGTTTGTTGTCCAATTTGATTAAGTTAGTTCTTAATCATTGATTGTTCAACATGTTTAGGGTATTCCTTTAATTATTAACTGTTCAAGGTAGTTACTGTGTTTCTTCAATCATTGATTGTTAAAGGTAGTTAATTGGGATCAAGACGATGAGCAGCGCATGAGCTGCAGTGGTCAGCGACCCATAGCTGACTGCTAGCGTCAGGGCCAGCGAACCAGAGCTGACAAGACCCTTCTACACCTCCACGCGGTGATCCTGGATAACAGACTGCAGCAGGGCAGACTGGCTAAGGAGAAGGGATCGAAGAGGGAATGCTAACCCGGTACTCAAAAAGTGCTTGAAGTCGGATGTGTTGGACCGAAAAGTGCAAATATCGCAGTCAAGCTGTAAACTACGACACAACGCATTCCGTTCTCTGGACTACATTCTGCTACTTAAGCACTTTCAGGGTTTGGTAACGGGAGACTGAGAACGAATGAAGAAGAAGAACAAGAAGAAGAAGAAGAAGAAGAAGAAAGGTAGTTAATGTGTTTCTTCAATCATTTATTATTCAAGCCGATTGATTTATTCCTGAAATCATTAATTGTTCAAAATAATGGACGTATTTCTAAACTGATTCATTGTTCATCGTGGATTATGTATTCCTTCAATCACTGATCGTTCAATACAGCTCATGTATTTCTTCAATCATTTATTGTTCATGGCGATTAACGTATGGAACAATCATTAATTATTCATTGTGGTTGAGGTATTACATCAATCATTGATTATTCAAAGTAATTAATTTGTTTCTTCAATCATTGATTATTCATGACGATTGACGTATAACAACACTCCCTGATTGTTAATCGTGGTTGAGATATTTCTTCAATCCTTCATTGTCAAAGGTGGTTAATTTATTCCATCAGTTATTGATTGTCAAACCTGGCTGAGGTTTTCCTGAACAAATTTAGTATCAAAGTGATGCCGATGATTCAACAGTCATTGTTTGCTCAGTGCAATCCCCCAAACACATGGCTGAAACTATTCAACAACCATAGAATTGGCCAAAATTACGAGTACATTAAAGAACGCCGGCTAAGGAACGGCTTGTTCCATCTCTTGTACTCACACTCAACAAATATTATTCATACCTCTTCTAACCTTCTGCCCGCAATGAATATAAATGCGATCCTAATGACCTGGCACGGAACATGCTCTCTGAGCCTCATTTACGGCACAACCAACCATCCGTGACGATAACTTTTATTGGTTGCTGCCACGCATGCATCTGTCACTTAAAAGTTGATATTCTGATTATCCGCCCCTACCATCGCCGACCAATCCAGCTACAGTGGGCTTGCCTGGCACGCGATTCTGTTCTTATCTTAAGTCAAGGAACGAAGGAGAACCCAGGCGCGGGTGAGTGAACTCCAAGTTCACCTCACTCACTTCGGTCACGCGCAGTGTACAAATACATGATTAGATGGGCGTAACCTGTTTGAATTGTCTCAAAGTAAGCCCTTACAGTTCTGCCCCCCTTCTGTCTCCCTTCTTCACTTGCTGCAGTATTTGTCCAATTTCCCGACCCACCGCCAATTTGCCTCTACCCTCAACCCTCAACGTGCGAACGGCCGTGAGACAGACACAGATCGACGAATCAAAGAGCGAGTTCAGAAACATCCACGAGGGATACTCAAAGTCTAATTGCCCGCCCCACTGCCCCAATCATCCCTCTGATCCACGAGAACACCCTGTAATCTAATCGCCACCCTGGGGAGAAGAGGACAACAAGGGGCTGATGGATATAAAAAGTGTCTCGTTGCCAGAGATGAGATTCATTGAGGTCCCGACCTCTTGCTCGTCTAGGATACAATGATAACCGTTGATCTGTAATCTTGATGTGCATCTTCAATCTTGCATCCGGACATAAACATCAAGTCTATAACGTTATATAGACGTCAAGTTTCTACAGGGACATAGATAATATATCTCTATTTGGAATACCAGCAGGCAGATACTGAATATATCATCAAGACGGTATCAAAACATTGACTTCGTGTCAAAATCAGAACATATTAAGATTCCAAGTCTCAATCTGGACATAGATTTCAAATCTTGTGTCCTGACATAGACCTCGCGCATTTGTCAAGATATATATCAAGCCTTTACATAACATACACATCGAGTCTATAACGGGACACAGTCCCCCCGCTCGTTTTAGGATAACAAGGCGCTATCAGTACACATGCATACCTCAAGTCAGAAACAGTATATCCACGTCAAAGATCTGTGAGGACAACACTTTGAGCTCATTTCAAGACATTAAATAGCAAAACGACCAAATACAACTCCATTAGAGTGGACTGTTTTGTGCTTCTGTGGACATCTGCACGTGTTGTTTTTCACATTACGGTTTAAAGACATTTTAACATTTATTTGAAACAGCATACATTACTGGGTGAAGTTCTCGAAAAGAAATAGGTAACTTATGTGGGTGAAATTATAATCTTATACACAAGTAGACATTGTGTGACCAGAATTCAATCTTGACTCCGTCAAAACAAGAACACAATCCAACAATGTCTCGGTCATTCTTTATGGATTCACTAATTGTCAACAAGACAGGAAGCCAGGACTGCCCCCCTGCAGGAAGTCCACCGTCTCATCTATCAGCCATATTGACCCCACACCCAGCCCTGCTGACCAGGGCGCACCAACCCCCTCACACCAGCCATCACCATCACCACCATCACCCTGTTCCTACCCCAGGTATTGCTTGCTACACACGTCACACAGCTGACCTTCTGGGCGCCCTATGTTGTCCCCTTTGTTTGCACGGTCCAGCACCTTCCGCTCACAGTCTCGCCGCCCACGGCCTCACCACTGCTCAAGTAATGACTTCAGCGCATGTCCTGACGTCACATCCGTCGTCACCTGTCATCACAGGGCACAGACTGGCCAGGTCTTCTACTCCACCTTCGCTCTCCTCCGTATACTCATCTACACCCTTCTCTGCCCACTCGCCCATGAAATCATATTCGCTTGGCCACGCTCGCCTCCCCGACCATATCCACACAAGAGAGTCTCCGGTGACCCTTCAGTTATCACCACAAGAGTCAAGAAAGAGAAGCAAATGTATATCAAGTGAGTATCAAACATGTTCTTGCTTGTAGTAAATGGTCAGAGAGACATGATGTGGAGTGTTTTTGTTGATGGAGTTTGGTGATTTATGTTTACTTGTGCACGGTGTTTTGTGGTGTAGTTATAGATGGTGTATGATGGTGTAGTTATATATGGTTTTTGATGGTGTAGTGACGGTTCGCGTTCAGTGCTGTAGATATAGGTGGTGTTTGGTGGTGTAGCTATAGATGGTGTTTGAGGGTGTAATTAAATGTTAGTGTTTGGTGAGGTAGTTATAGATGGTGTTTTTGGTAGTTAATTTTTCAGTAGACATTTATTTGTATATTAGAAATGGTGTTTGTTGGTGTAATTAAGGTTGATGTTTGATGGTGTAGTTAAGTTTGGTGTTTGGTGGTGTAGATATATATGGTGTTTGGTGATATAGTTAAGGTATGCGTTTGGTGGTGTAGTTCAAGTTGATGTTTGGTGGTGTAGTTATAGATGGTGTTTGGTGGTGTAGTTAAGTTTGGTGTTTGGTGGTATAGTTATAGTTGGTGTTTGGTGGTGTAGTTAAGTTTGGTGTTTGGTGGTGTAGATATATATGGTGTTTAGTGATATAGTTAAGGTATGCGTTTGGTGATGCAGGTCAAGTTGATGTTTGGTGGTGTAGTTATAGGTGATGTTTGGTGGTGTAGTTATAGATGGTGTTTGGTGATAGAGTTAAGGTATGTGTTTGATGGTGTAGTTATATTTCGTTTTTTGTTGTTGTTTTTAGTGAGTTTTTTTTGGTTTTGGTAGTGAATTTTACACTAGACATTTATTTGTATATTAGAAATGGTGTTTATTGGTGTATAGTAATAAACAATATGTATCCACTAATGGTGTTTAGTCCGTAATGCTTTTAATTATAAGATTGCGTAGTGTTATTCTTTTCCTTAAATTACTATACAATATCACAACAAGTCTTCATCTGTATTCCAGTTAGCTTTCCCAAATCCAGCTGTTCATTCGTATACTAGAAACTCTCAAAGAATGTTGGTCTTTTCGACTCGGGCATATGGCTATTAAGCTAATCTCACTTGCATGTATAACCCTCTAATTTATGTTTTAACTATGATGCTTCTATTCTTCGTATTGTTTTATTATGTGTTGTTAGTTAGTTGTGATGGTGATACTTTGCTAAAAGAATTTAATGGATGCCTCCAATGTCAATCTTCTGCCATTTGGTGGAAAGTAACGAACAAATCACAAATACATTATTATATCACTCTGGCGATAACAGCATCAGCATGGATAGAACTCTTGCAACATTATAATCATATGAGAGCTAATGATGGTTATCGATGGGGCTGGTAACCTCAACATGTAGAAGTTGTATGATGTGAGAATAGTATATATATATATATATATATATATATATATATATATATATATATATATATATATATATATATATATATATATAAGAAGAACTTAGCAAATCTCGCGAGTAAAGCATTCAAGAAATTATGAACAAGTTGGGATTACACAAAGAGTAAGCGAAGGAAATCAATGTAAAACAGTTTAATTCTTTGTCCATCTAAACATACAAAAACGCGTAGATTTAACTGTGCTTGAAGAACAATTATGGGAATACATGCACGGTTAAGACAATGCTATAACGGAAAATACACCATCATGAGATGGTCCTGCCAGATTGTCCCATCAATGCTAAAGATAGAAGGGTTGGGGATCTATGACAAGGAGCCATCGATCTGGAGAGATCATCAAATTAACGTGATTTGATCTGCTAATTCAGAAAAGACTATATTAAGCTCTGTTTCTGTGTAAGAAAAATCTGTCTTTAACTGTTGATATGTAATTACTTGTCGTCCATCCACTAGTGCCGTGCAGTAATAGATGCAATTTTTGTAAGGACCTTCCTGTTTTTTTCTCTTCGGTCTTTTAGCCATAGGTGCCTGCGTTCTACGTCTGCAGTGGTAGGTGATCAGGGTGCATTCTCATGAGATGACAAACTAAGCTGTCGTATTTTCTATTGTGACATGCATTCAGTACAAGGGGCAGTACTCCTTATATTTCTAATATTTTCATTTCTCAGTTTATCTTTCCTTGTGACACTAATGATTCTTAGATATTTCATTCCACACGCTGGAAATGTATTCTGGTGTTATTTGGATAAGGAGCAAGTTCGATATTTTTGGCGTAGAGTTGGCACAAATATAATGTTTATAAGTTTTTGCTTTGTTACCAAACTGAAGTTCGTGTGTTTAAACAGTGGTAACAGTATAAGTCACAGTTGACGCTTTGTGGCATCCAATTTCAATTATTTTGTCGTTTTCCACCATTTATAAAAAATACTTTCCAGATATTTTAACTCTTGAATCTACTTAGGTTTGGCTATGTTTCATCATCGCGTCTTTCCGTTTTGTCTGACGATATTCATTTGTGCTTTGAAGAAAAGGGATGTAACTACTACAGTCCATGACGAAAATGAATGTGACTCGTAAGACCAATCCGAGCAGAGAAGCTTCTTTCACAGTGTGTGCAACGAAAATCAGGATTGTTTGTGGCATCGCATGGTGTCGCGTGTTGTCTCAAACGCTGAATTCTTAGCATATCCGCATTCAGTATCTCCTTTGTCTGTGTTCCATGCTTAATCCTGCCCTTCCATGTAACACGATCCATGGCGTCCTGTTCTCATGATTCCAAATCAATGCCCGCATAATTCATATCCCGTTTGCATACATCCTTGTACCGGAGTAGTATCCGGACCCGAGACCTTTTCCACAACTATAATTGTGATGACATTGTTAACACTTATGTTTGGTTGACATGATAGTCTGCTAGTTGACATGATAGTCTGCTAATCTTCTTTGTTTCTGTCTTCGATGTACTGGTCTTCTTATTTCATCTATACCATTTTCGTTATTGATCGGGTAAAGCGGGTCGCATAGAAGCTGTGAACTTACAATCCTATCATATCATGTTCAAATCAGGTCGTGGCGAGACCCGAAGTGTCGTAGGTTTTTTCATTCTATAACCGCTTCTCCAGTCGGCTCGGCTGTAAATGGGAATATAGACAAAGACAGGTGGCGATTTCGGAATTGACGCTGGAGCTGCCCAGTTTCTGCTCTGCCTTCGACACTTTCAGCAATGAAGAGCCTCAACACATATGGGGCGCCCAGGTGCGATGTAGTCGGTTCTATAAACCATTTTCCATTTTCCAATTATTGCTAATATTGCAGCTAGGCAACATTACACTAATCATTTGGATTTATTTCGAAGGAAACCTGACGTTAGTCAGTTTTATTATTTTAGAGAACCTTACAGTAATCATTCCGTCATTCTCAGAAGACCTTACATTAATCTTGTGATGCCATATCAGGAAACATTACATTGACTATTGCTGCTATTTTAGAAAACATTACATTACTCTTGGTAATTACCTTAACGGAATTATTTATCCTGTAAATCCTACATTCTGCTGCTACTGTATGCAAAACCTAACTTTAATTATTGCTACTAACTATTTTTAGAAAGCTTACATTAATTATTGCATCTTTGTCAGGAACACATACAATAATCATTGATTATATCTCATGCAATTTTAATTTAAGTATTGCCACTGAACAGGAAACCTTAAATTAATCCTTGTAGATATACAGTATAAATTACAATTATTCACTGATGTAACTCAGGAAATCTTACATTAGCCGTTGCTGTAATATCCGATAATTTTACATTAATCCTTGATTCAAGGGAGAAGAAATGGTAAGGGATGATTGGGGGTGGGGGTGGGGGGAAGAATGACTGACTGACGTCCGTCTCAGACTATGTTATATATACTGATCAGATTATGTTAGTCCGAGTCAGACAAAACATACTGATCAGGCTATATTATTCATGGTCAGGTGAAACATACTGATCAAACAATATTAGTCAGGGTAAGGGGAGCCATACATATCCTATTATGTTAGTCAGTGTCAGGTGAAACATCAGATTATATTAGTTCGTATCGGGTAAAACATACAGATCAAACTGTAATAGTCAGGGTCGGGTGAAACCGCTGATTAAGATCCCTCCTCACTTCCAAGAAGGACTCCCTGGAAACACGTTGTTTTAGACAGTCTGGATAACAAGGTAAGGATCGACACTGATTCCCGTAGTGGAAAGCTTACTGAGTGGTCTGGTATTGCCCTACATTAACCAGGGCCATAATCCACCATTGAAAATACTCCTCTCGATATGATGGGAGCCACTGTAACTTACCACAAAAGACAGCCGCCTCGTGTACCTAATATATATACGAGCGGCAGCAGCAATAACAACCTCCTCGCTGCTGTGTCTCTTTTTTTTTTACATATTTTCATTTCCTGAAATTTGAAAAAAGCAACTCAGATTCAAACACCGGCTCTTTGCATCGAGAGTCTTGCATTCTAACCACTTACGCGCTCATTTTTATTGTAAACCATATTTGTTACCTCCTAACCGAACGTACGTTTGTCTTTCTTCCCAGGTGTCAATGGACCATCGGACGACCTTCCTTCCTCCAAGCGCATGCGCACTGCTTTCACGAGCACTCAGCTGCTGGAGCTGGAGAGGGCCTTCAGCAGTAACATGTATTTGTCCCGCCTGAGAAGGATCGAAATAGCCACATGCTTGAATCTCTCTGAAAAGCAGGTCAAGATTTGGTTTCAGAATCGCAGGGTCAAGCACAAGAAAGAAGGCAGCGATGATTACACTGACGGCTCAAGCTGCGGATGTCAGAGGGTTTGCTCCAGTCACGGCAAGAAGACGGAGTGTGTGGGGGCTCTTACAGGATCTGACACGAAAGAGCCGACACACTCCGAAGCAGATCATGATCACGTGATCAACTTCAAACAAGAAAAATATACCCCTAGAACAAATTCTTTCCCAAGGGCGTTCAGAAAAACGAAATGCGGGCATCATGGTAGCAGCCTGAAGGACGCAGCCTGCCACTCTTTGCCAGGCAGTAACTCGACCCGTGTTGGTAGACCACTGCTTGAAGCTCGTGTCGGCTCTGAAAGTAATGGCGTGCCGGAAAAACTGAACGATTTGGCATCTTCAGAATCGTCCTCTCTCGGACATGAGAGCGCAAAGTTGAGTCCTAGATTGTCTAACCCGCCCATTACTGAATAAGTGCTGCCAACTCTACACTTTCTGCTCACCAACGCACATAAACTATCTGAAGAGCACATGAGAACCACCGCTAGCATTTTAGAAAGTGCACGCGTTTTATTGTAATTGTATTTGTGTACGGAAAGGTAAGGAAGAAAGAGATATAGAAAGAAAGAGAGAGAGAGAGAGAGATGTACTGACATAGACAGGGGGGAAAAGTGAGAGAGTGGGGTGACATAAAGAGTAGAGAGAGAAGTGGGTGAGGGGTTGGAGAAAAAAGATTGAGAGATATGATTAAAATAAGTAAATGACAGAGAGAGGGGAGAGATAAGTGAGAGAGAGAGAGAGAAAATAGAAAATGGTGAGAAAAGGGAATGAGAGAGCGTGTACTGAGAGAGAACGAGTAAAAAGCTGACAGAAAAAGAGGAGTGAGAGATAGAAGAATGAACACGATGTGAGTGAGAAAGGGCAGCGATATGGGGTTGAAAGCGAAGAGTTAGTTAGAGAGAGGAGTGAGATAGAAAGAGGATAGATAGACGCGTAAAAAGGAGTGAGAGAAAAAGATGAATGAGATAGAAATGAAAGGGAGAGAATGGAGAGAGAAGAGAGAAAATGCAGAGTGAAACATATAGGTTTGAGAAAGAAGAATTAGTGAGATAGAGTATAGAAACAGAAAGAGGAGAGAGAGAGAGAAATGTGAGAGAAAGATGACTGAGTGACAGCAGATGGATAGTTGAGCAATGAGAAGCTAAAAGAGTGATTACTGATGTAGTCAATGGATAACATGGATACAGATAAGATTTTTGCACACTGAAAGTCTAAAGCTGTTACCTCCAAGCCACTCGTCCTGTCCTACTAGCTTACTCTTAACGAGTATTCTCTAGTGTTGGAGTTGCTTTGAATCATCTAACATTTCAAGACAAACTGAAGAAAATTATCCTTTCCTCCTCACTGTAGTGCAAATTAGGCCTCGCAACAGACTCATCATTACTTGTATAACATTATAAATATGTACCTTGCTTGTCAGGCTGCTGTAACACAGCTTGTTTCTATGTACTCTCTGTAGTTATGAGGTGCGAGCCTTTGCAGCTGCTGAAATCATGTTGAAAGAGATTCCTGGTAGTTAGGTGTAGAACAGACTCTCATAATCTTGGTCTTGCATATCCGGTCTGGCCGTGGAGTTGAGTTCCGGTCTTGAGAGATGCGTCTTGAAACAATACAGCATATATGAAATATGAATTCAATAGATAATAGCTCGTATTAACAACGATTTGAAGAAAAAGTATGCGAAATGTGTGTAACTGAATGTAAATGCGAATGTAATCAGAAAATACGTCACAAATGGATATTTAAAAAAACATCCCCCAAAAAAACCTACAAAAAATGTAGAAATTCAAGAAGTTTCCACCATAAATGGTCAATTTTTGTCCCGGGTTCATCGAGCGGTGTGTGAAAATCTGAGCAGGATGGCCAGGTCGGGCGACAACTGCAATTCTTGAGCGAACTTGAGAAGCAGTTATCTATCGCTTTATGTGGCAAAGATGGCGCGTTACTGGCTGCGAGTCTACATTGCTCTACTGTTTTGGGTCATTATGGATGCCGCCAGACCATGGATTTGCCTGGAATTCACACTAGTCGACGACTTACACTTGTGTTCACGGATACGTGGAGTTGTTTTCCGTCTGGACTTGTTATTTCGTTCTTTTTTTGTGATTTCTTCCATCCATGTATCCTGGTCTGGACGCCGGCTGAATGGCGCTACGCTTAAACTAGTTATACCTGTGTCGTATCTCACGGGTTAGTTCTGCCGGTTCACCTTCACGAATATGGCGTGTGGGAATTTTAGATGCTACTATGATGAACTGAATACAGCTGGGGTGAGATGCCACTCACACGCTGAGTATTGTCCATACGACCTCTTGTGGTTATCGAAAAGGCACGACAAACTCAAACTGCGTTAGATGCCTTCCCACCTTTCTACCCTGCGGGTTACATGTTTACGGAAAGGCTTCGGTGGTAACCATGAGGCAAAATCTGCATCCTATGCTATCTCCAGTCGTCTCGATGAATGTCTTGCCACTGGCAAAAGGTAGCTTAGGCTCTGTTAGTGAGGTTGACAAAAGGCACATTTTCTTCCTCACTTTAATCCAAATCTTCGCGCAAGTCACCCATTTCAGCGGACACAGCAAGAGATACGACTGTCCACACGGCTGAACAAAGAGAGTGGTCTTCATCACTTGTGATGGACAAACTATGTGGCAAACACTTCTCACCGAAAATAGAAATAATTTCCATTCGAATATATTATTTGTAGAGAACCCCCCGCCCCCCCCCTCCCGCCCGTCACCACCATAAATAAGCAAATAAATAATAATGATAAAAATCCAGAACAATTCACACATCACTCTATTTTTGTTTGTTTGTACAATCTGTGAGTAACAAACATTTATAACTTGAGCTGCCCCCAGCGTCTGCTACCTGTAGCAATTATACAGCTGGATAATCTTACCACCCAAATATATATTTATAAATTACCAACAGCTCTTTTCAGCTATCGCATATCTGCTTATAACCTAATTAATTACCTTGGTATGTGTGTATGTATGTGTATGAGAGAGAGAGAGAGAGAGCGAGGGAGAGACAGAGAGAGAGAGAGAGCGAGGGAGAGACAGAGAGAGAGAGAGAAACAGGGAGACACACACAAGGGAGATTCAAAGAGTCCCATAGACTTTCATTCTCTATAAATTGCTCATGTTATCTAAACGATACAAAAAAAGACATGTGTGTTGTACTGTACATAGCCACTGTGCCTTAATGAACTCCTCTATGGTGTTGTCAACATTCCGGTATACAATCTTCCCTTCCTGGAGAGAAATGATTACATATGTTCTCCAGAATTGAATTGATGACACATGTTTGTTTGTCTGGGATTTGATTAAAATACATTTGATTTTCTACCACAAGTTTGTTCATTTTGTACGGAGATGCATGTGTGCTAGTTGCTGTGGTCGAGAGATAAGGTAATCGTCTCCTAAAGCGATGAACTGAGACGGTGGATGATCGAAACTCGCAAATTTCAAGCCTTCCCTTTTCTCTAAGGATGTTACTAGTTCAGTTCAGTTTAGTTCATGCCGTAACCCATCAGGTCGTTAGGGCACACTTGAAGACACTCCCAAAACCCCATGCTATTTTTCTCTGTCTGCCGCCGCCTGTCGGATCTCACCGGGACAAAGGATTGACCACTCAGTGATGTTGTCCACCCACCTCTTCCTTGGACGTCCTCGCCCTCTCTGTCCCGGTACGGAACCAAAGAGTATCGAGCTGGTAATTCCGTTGGACCTCGCGACGTTACCGCACCAGGCCATATTTCGTCTTTTGATTGTTGTGAACAGATCTTTAAAAGGGCCAATATCGTTTTCAACTCTCTGTCGTGTTTCGACGTTCGTGACACGATCTTTATATGTAACATTTAGAAATGTTCTATAGCACCTGATTTCCATTGCATGTATTCTGCCCTGGATATCTGCTGTAATGGTCAAGGTCTCGCGGGCATACAGAAATGTTGAGATCACCAAACGGCGCATTAGTCTAACTTTTATGCCGAGGGCGAGCAGCTTGTCTTGCCATATAGGTTTCAGCCGAGTCAGCGTCGCTGTTATTTGTGCTATTCTTGCAATTACCTTTGGCTGCGATCCCTCTTTACTGATCAATGATCCCAGATATTTGAAACGTTGTACCACCTCAAGTTCTTGCCCATTTGTCTCTATTACAGATTTACACCTCTCTATGTTTTTAGTCAATATGACAAGAGTGCCTGCATTTTGTGATATCTCCAGTCGTCTTGACTTATGTCTTGCTGCTGGCTCAAGGTAGCTTGGGACCAGAGAGTGAGGTCGATGACCAGCGCAGTTACTTACTCACTATAATCTAAACACAGCGCAAACACGTCTCATGATTTCGCTATCATCGCTTGCAATGGGGAAACTAATATTACATCCTTTTTTGATCAAAGTGGCAGCTGATTGGTAAATACGCTTGCCTATACAGAAACGAAAGGGTGACACGGGGAGGTAGGGGGGGGGGGGGATTGAATCTCACAAGTTTCAAGCATCTTCTGAGCTCAAAGGAGGTGAGACCAGCGTCTAGTCATATTGGAGATAAACGAAAAACAGCTGGGATATAATTTGTACATGATGTACACATTAAAGAACCATTTGTATTTGAAAATCGATAGTAGGCAGTTAGAGGCAGTCTGGGCAGCATTATAAATGACATGAACAGCCAGTCTTCTTCGTTCGTTCTCAATCTCCCACAACCAAACACTGAAAGGGTTGAGGTAGCAGAATGTAGTCCAGAGAACTGAATGCGTTGTGTTGTAGTTCACAGCTTGGCTACGATATTTGCACCTTTCAGTTCAACACATTCGACTTCAGCAAGCATTTTTTGAGTACAGGGTTAGCATTCCCTCTTCGATCCTTTCTCCTTAGCCAGTCTGCCATGCTGCTTCCTGTTATCCAGGATCACCGCGTGGAGTTGTAGAAGGGTCTTGACAGCTATGGTTCGGTGTCCCGGAAGCTAGCAGTCAGCTATGGGTCGTGACCACTGCAGCTCATGCGCTGCTCAGAATCTTGATCCCAAACAGCCATTCAATATGGATCTTGCCTTTCCCGGCATTAGTAAGCCGACGGAAATGACAAATAACTCAACAAAAACCGTACTTCGAATAGCCTTCCAACCAGATCACGACACTCTTCTGTCTGCTCAGCTCTGTACGGAGATCTTGTCTACACTCATGGAAGGTGCAGCTGGGAGGAAAGAAAAGTCACACAACATCAGATCAAACTGTGACCTGGTGCCATGAATAGGTGCGGTTGATTAGCTCAGTGGTAGAGCACCTGCTTTCCCCAACAAAAGCACGGGTTCAACTCTCGCTACCAGCAGTCCCAATTGTAACAGCTAACGCACATGGCTAACGGCTAGAGAAGGAAAATGTAGCGACGAAGGTAACTGGCCATACCATCTCACGACTGCAGTCTCCGATATCGTCCTATGATTACATACATTGTTCTCTCGCTTTATTAGATGCTTGGAGATATACACGGTTAGACCATTGTACCATAACAATTTGTAAAGTAATACTTAATGGAGTCACAGACGCTTATTAAAATAGCTACATGCGTCTCTCTTTAACTTTCTCGCTCTCAAAGATGTTTGCTTTCGCCATTGATGCTCAACATTTTCATGGTCATGAATAACAACAAAAGCCAGCAAATTGCAAAACCAGAAGTGTAATTCAGCATAAGAAGCGAAGTACCCATTTCATTACATGAGCGGAGAAACCATCTTATTACATGAACTAATATATACAGAGGACAAATGCCTAGCTAACATATGACCCAGTTAACTTATATTTAAACAAAATGATATCTTAGAACACCAAAATTCAAATACCAAGAAATGGGATCAAGATGCTGAGCAGCGCATGAGCTGCAGTGGTCAGCGACCCACAGCTGACTGCTAGCTTCAGGGACACCGAACCATAGCTGTCAAGACCCTTCTACACCTCCACGCGGTGATCCTGGATAACAGGCTGCAGCAGAGCAGACTGGATAAGGAGAAGGGATCGAAAAGGGAATGCTAACCCGGTACTAAAAAAATGCTTGCTGAAGTCGAATGTGTTGAACCGAAAGGTGCAAATATCGCAGTCAAGCTATAAACTACGACACAACGCATTCCGTTCTCTGGACTACATTCTGCTACTTAATCCCTTTAAGGATTTGTAGTGGGAGATTGAGAACGAACGAAGAAGAAGAAGAAGAAATACCAAGAAATAATTTTTTACAGAAAATTTAAAATACACGGATCATTGAAAATACGATAGATGTCAGGAATGCTCTGCTGTACGTATTACCAGCTGTTAAGTTATTGTCCATCGCGAAGCAATGACGGCCACAATTTCAGACGGAAGTGTCTTAATAAATTGCTCATCAATCTACACTCTTATCCCGAGATACCTTGGATCAGTTGCAAGACTATTTGTCGAGACGACTGGAGGTAACTCGGGATACAGGCCCTGTGGTCTTACCTCCCGTGTCACTAGGGGTCGCTTGAAACTTGCGGGGTTCGATCGCCCACCGTTTCTGTTCATCACTGTGAGAGGCGAGTGCCTTAACCTCTAGACTACAGCGATCCGCTGTTACGATTGTGTAAACACCCGAACATCAGCTCAACAACAAAGCAACATCCGATAAACATTATGTGCATGCCGACTTTGCTATATCAATGTCAAACTTGGCCCATGTCAAGAAACAAGAATGGAAAAATTGGTGTCACAAAGACATACAAAGTAAGAAAGAATGACATTATAGAAACACAATTTCTAAAATCTGTGATACCTGGTATTCAGTCAGACACGTGTTTCTGATGTCAGGTAGTCAAATGTTGAGTAATCTCAGTTCGTTCTATTGCTCTGGTGATCCATGTTGGACATAGAGCCTTCTTCATGTCATATCTCCACTTCAACCTCGGTCTCTCGCAAGTGTGCCTGTCGTTGTGGGGCCACCACGCCGCTCAACTTGTCATCTGACTCTAATATGTGCAACACTTGGCCGGACCATCTGCATCTGATATGTGCAACACTTGGCCGGACTATCTGAATCTTCTTCTTCTTCTTCGTACGCAGTCACACAGTAACATTTATTTTTTCGAAAAAAGCAGCCGTCATCCTGAGGCTGTCGACACTGCCATAGAGCTTGTCTAGTGTTGCCACTGGTGATGGCCACATCTACTCTCTCTGATCCTCGTATGTCGGGCAGTTTTGCAGCAAATGCTCAGCGGTCATTTTCCCGGTACCACACGGGCATTCGTCGGTGCCACCTATCTTCAATTTGTTGAATAGATGGTACCTCAGTCTGTTGTGGCCAGTACGAAGTCTGAAGACCACGACCTGCTCTTTTCTGTTCAATTGGACCATCTGACTCTGATATGTGCGACACTTGGTAGGACCATCTGACTCTGATATTTGCAACACTTGGCCGAACCATCTGAATCTGATATGTGCGACACTTGGTAGGACTATCTGAATTTTCGTAACAGAAGTAAGTTCGACATCTCATTTCTACATTGCGGATTTAGTCTCGAAGGGAGATATACAATTTTTCTTCACTTCACAGTTCTTCGGGAAACGCGGAGCCAATCTGCACTAGTTTCCCTTAGGTTCCACGCGTCCCAGAAATACACCAAGTCTGGAGTAACCATGGTGCTGAAGGTGTGAGCTCTAGCGTTGTCATGTCGAATCTGTTCCAACACTTGGCTTAATACAGTTAAAGCTGAGCCTGCCACTGCCACGCTTCACGGGATCACCCGATTTATTGATTTACTTGGGCCTAGAGATCACGGAACGCAATGGTCCGGCATTTCAAGTGAACGCAATATGATCAACTACCTCTGCACGCCTATAAGACAAAAAGATCTGGCTACAGGGCAAGAGGAAGAATGTGATGAAAGGCGGGAGGGCGGAAGATGCAGCACAGTGAATGAGCTGATAACATGCTAAGATTTATCAGAGTTCTCCAATATTCTATTCCGGATCTGGAAACAGGCTGCGCTTGTGTAGTATGGCTAAGAGAATAGAAATCGCTGTAGGGGCAAGCCCCTATACAAAAGAAAAACAACCTAGCTGAAACAGGATGTGTTGGACCGAAACGAGCAGATATAGAACCCTCATGTAAACTACTACACAGCGTCACAACGTCCTTTCATGACGTACGACTAAGAAACGTGTAACAGATGGGACGATCATGTAAGAGAAATCCTACAACAACCAGGCCCAACAACAACCAGGCCCAACAACAACCGACACAAGACACTTGGCTTAAAAAGTCAACAGAAGGACGCTATGCCGCTTTATGTACACGTGTCTAAAAAGGTCGGTACGTTCCGATCAATAGGAAATAACGTTTCAGCTAAAGGACACATAACCTACCTTTGCAGAAGAGACCACTTACATATAAACTGTCCATATAACTCAAACGAAGAGTCTCGTCCGAGTAAATACCCCATCAGCTGTAACAAATAAATAAACATTGCCCTGACTTGTCTGTTTATGCAGGGAAACACTTGACCTCCATTGTATCGCATGGTTGGGCCATGAAAACGTGCGAGCGATTTCAAGGATTAGAAGGCTATACAAACGGGCCTGCCTTGTGTCGTTCTTAAACACGTCAACATATCTATAGGAATTTATTGCTGTACTTCAACAAACTACCTTATGTACCCTTTTCAGTAGTGAGTGCGCTACTAGACTTATGGAACGGGCTAGCAGAGACTGCATGATCCTCGTGAATGTACCGGGCACCGGAAATCGGTGTAGAGCGGAAACTGTACAGCTGTTAATCTGGGTTTTGTCAAGTGGGGGCATAAAACACATGGCGCACAAATAGCTGATTCGAAGGACGAGAAGTGGAGTGTTTTAATCCTGACTTTCGAACAGTTTATCGTAAATCAGTCAACAAATAAAAAAGTTATCATCTTTCATTGTCTACACAAAACAAAACTCACCATCTGGGGCAAGTTTGAAATCTGGCACGCGAACCGTAGGGAGGACGGCTGAACTAACGATGTCGTAGAAGTTGACAAAGTGGATGTTATGTGTGTGTGTGTATATATATACCTCTTCTACCGCTTCTTCTTCTGTCTGTGTGTGTATATATATATACCTCTTCTGCCTCTTCTTCTTCTATGTTCGTTCTCAATCTCCCTCTACCAAGCTATGAACGTTCTCAATCTCCCTCTACCAAGCCATGAACGTTCTCAATCTCCCTCTACCAAGCCATGAACGTTCTCAATTTCCCTCTACCAAGCCATGAACATTTTCAATCTCCCTCTACCAAGCCCTGAACGTTCTCAATCTCCCTCTACCAAGCCCTGAACGTTCTCAATCTCCCTCTACCAAGCCCTGAACGTTCTCAATCTCCCTTTACCAAGCCCTGAACATTCTCAATCTCCCTCTTCCAAGCCATGAACATTCTCAATCTCCTCTACCAAGCCATGAACGTTCTCAATCTCCCTCTATCAAGCCATGAACGTTCTCAATCTCCCTCTACCAAGCACTGAACGTTCTCAGTCTCCCTCTACCAAGCCATGAACGTTCTCAATTTCCTCTACCAAGCCCTGAACGTTCTCAATCTCCCTCTACCAAACTACGAACGTTCTCAATCTCCCTCTACCAAACCATGAACGTTCTCAATCTCCCTCTACCAAACTACGAACGTTCTCAATCTCCCTCTACCAAACCATGAACGTTCTCAATCTCCCTCTACCAAACCATGAACGTTCTCAATCTCCCTCTACCAAACCATGAACGTTCTCAATCTCCCTCTACCAAACCATGACCGTTCTGAATCTCCCTCTACCAAACCATGAACGTGATGAACCATGAACATGAACCATGTCTCCTTGAGACAGTTGTCTGCATTGGAAGCGATCAGCTTGGACGCCATATTTGTTTGCCATTTTTTGGTAGCGGCTGATTCTTTTCCAATAATCGTTTCGAAGTGTATTATAATTCTGTTTCAGCGTTAGAACAATGTGTGCCGATCAGGATGTAAGTGCCACGCTAGCCTTGAGTCATACACAAAACAGAGGAATAGTGTTACAAAGAAGGCTACGTAAAGCGTGTTAAAGAGATCCACATGCGAACATCGGGTCCTGCATATGGCAAGCGTTTTCAGATTTGAGTCTGCATTTGTCAAAACAATCCGCGGAGATACAGACGCAATTAAATTATTGGTTCATAGTGTCACTTAATTAATTGGTCTCCAGACATACACACCAGACTACAGAAACAGAAAGGTAGATAGGTAATGAGGATTTAAACCTCGAATTACAAAAGCTGCGAATGTACCTCACTGCATAAATCAGCAGTCAATATAAACAATCTTTAGTTATTGTAGATCCGTAACGGGTAAAGAGGACCATTCATGATCAATTTCGAACATTGTCATGTCATTGTATAATTAAGTACACGCTAATTACAAAGTATATATTTTTGTGAAATGCTGGTCTTCCTGGCCGAGTGGTTGGATGTCCATCTTTTGATGACGTTGACGTGCCTTCAAAAGTTCTGGACGATATTGTTCTACATAGATGGTGAACTTAAAACCTACACTGTACACTGCTTGGCGACTGAGGTGGTAAGTGGTCTATATTACTCAGCTCTATAAATCCTTGGGAACACATTCCATGATCATTTAAAAAAGTAAATTTTATTATAATTGTATAGTTAATATGACATACATTCAAATCGGCGGCAAATATACGAATTATATAGTTAAGATCGCCACCATTCTGACTGTATAGGTAAGGTGACAAATATACTATTTATATACTTAATAATATCAACGGAAATATTATAACGGTCCTTGAACACCTGTATAACAAGGCGTCTAGTGCAGTTCTTGTGAATGGGAGGTGAGGAGACTGGTTTCGCACATCAGTTGGTGTGAGACAGGGCGTACACTCTCTCCAACTCTTTTCAATATATTCCATGAGGGAATTATGAGTGAGGCACTTGGAGGTCACGTTGGTACTGTCAAGATAGGGGGCCGAACGATTACTAACCTTCGTTTTGCAGATGATATCGACGGGTTGGCGGGTTCAGAAGCAGAACTCCAGGAATGAGGCAGAAGGCTCGATGAAACAGCTCTTGACTATGGTATGGAGATAAACGCTGGAAATACAAAACTAATGACAAACAACGCTATGGGCTTCAACAGCAAGATAAAAGCAAACGGTTACGAACTCGAAGTAGTTGACCGTTTTAAATATCTTGGGTTGATTGTCAGTGATGGATCAAAATGTGAAGTATTGGCCAGAATAGCACAGACAATAGCGGCGCTTGCACGGCTTAACAAAATCTGGCAAGATAAACGGTTAGCACTACGCACGAAAATCAGATTAATGCGTACACTGGCCCTGTCAATATTTCTCTATGCTTGTGAGACATGGATACAGGCCTTGGAGATGAGATGTTTCCGAAGACTTTTAAACGTCACGTACAAAGATCGAGTTACAAACGAGGAAATCCGAAATAGAATTAAGACGGCAATAGGGCCTTCCGAAGATCTCTTGGCAACTGTCAAAAGAAGGAAACTCACTTGGTACGGTCACATATCGAGTTCAAATGGTCTTGAAAACACAATCCTCCACGGGAAGGTGCATGGCAGACGACGAAGAGGCCGGCCCAAAAAGAGATGGGAAGACAACATAAAAGAATGGACCAGTCTCCGACCAGAAGAGTCACAGGCAGCGGCTTCTGACAGAGAGGGATGGCGTGGAGTTGTGAGGATGTCTTCATGTGTGCCCCAACGACCTTACCGGTTACGGGATGACTTGACCTGACCTGATACTTAATATCAAAAACAATTATAACGGTATAGTTAGACATACCACTGACAGACATTCTTTTATTCAGTCGTAGTCATGCCATGGCAAAGCTCATAATTTAGGAGAGTGAACGGTCAGGATCGAGTGCCATGCCATAAATAACCGTTGCCTCGAGGCACCAACAAAGGCCGTTCGTCGAGGATGTGTTATTGAGCACCAGTGGTCGCCGTATGGTCGTTATGTTGTTGTTATCTGACTTGTGTTCACGTTCATTTTGTCAAAGGATGATGAATAAATTTGGTGTGTACTTCAGAAACGGGTGGTGCTCAGATCACGTGACAGTAAGGGACACGCGTAGCTTTGTTTAGAAGTTTCGAATTATTCATGGTTGTTGGACAAGGCGTTCAATGATTTACAGACAGGGATGGGGGGATACGGTTAAGCCATAGCTGTTTGCCAAGTTCCAGTTTGATTGATTCAAGCTTAATTCAGAGCTGTCCTTTCAAGTTAATTTATATTTATTTCTTCTTCTTCGTCTTTCGTTCGCTTAGAAAATGTTTACATCTGCAAAGTTGTATCTTGTATGAACCTCACTGTCTTCTGCAGCTGACACATAGGTCCATACAGTTTCTCTTCCAGTGTTGTTTCTCTTGGCCAGTATGTCCGCCTCAGTATATTTATAGCTAATCTATACATTTGTCAAGTTAAGTTGGAATTATCTAATCAAGCCAGAGATACGTAGTAAAGTTGAAATTGTCTGGTCATGTAAATACATTGTTGTTTAGTATGATCTAAATATAAAAATATCTGCAAGCTAGACATATTTAAACATAAATTGACTAGTCAAGCTAGTCGAGTCGTAAAGCGTATAGTTATGCCTGAGTTGACAGATAACGGTAGTGTGTTTAGTAATGTCAGATTTATCTAGTCCTGCCAGAGTTGTCTATTAACGCAAGAGTTGTCTAATAGCGTAAGAGTTGTCTAGTCATGTTAGAAAATGCAGGAGGAAGCATATCCTTAGATAAAATGCATGCTGAAGCCGGGTGCACTGTGCCGACAGGCGCAAAATAAAAACCGCAGTGCAACGCACACTGTCTTGGGGGATAGAGGAATAAGGCGACCACTAAAAAAAACACACACACACAAAATTGTATTATTTAGTTTAGTAGTTCTTTTCGTTTTTCTTGATATTATGTAACAACTATTCATGCAAATAAATGATATTATTTTGACTTAATAGTTAACGATAGTTCTTGTGTTTTCCGTGATTGAAGTCGTGTCGTTGTGTAGTTTATGTTGAAAGTCAGTAAACTCTTAAGATAACTACTCAGCTAAGCCTACCCTGGCACACATGTATGTATATGTATGTGTATAAATATATGTCGTGAATGTGGTAAAGGGCAGGTCATCTCCAGAATATTGAACAATTTCAATTCACATAATTCAATGTTATAAATTCGGCGTGTTAAGGGAGATAATCTAAATAAAATAAGTTAGCCTTACTAGTCTCCCATGCAAAACTTCAACCTCCCATTGCCATTGTGTTAATGCTTAGGTAGTCCATTACCTGTCCGAGCGTTAATAGATCCCCAATGTGAAGCATGTCATAGTAATACTGCATACAGTGACTAAAGAGGGTTGTTCATGAGTCTGGCTAACCCATCACGTAGAAACGTTATGCCACACATACTTCAACATATATGGAAAAGTACGGCCATACCTCTCCCCATTCTTTGAACACCCCCATTTTCCCACTTCTGGTATCATGCATTTCCCCTCCCCCCCTTACTTAGACAGAGACAAAATAAAATAGTCTGGTATTGACAGCCTTGTCACGGACATTAAGGTCAAAAGGAGAGATGGGGATATTAATAAGAACAAGGTGTTCGTGGTTTAAATTATAAAAAAAACGTAACAGGCAAGTTACGTCCTGTAAATTGTCCACTATGCCTGTGAGACATGAACAGTTACAGCTGACCTTCAGCGAAGGATACAGGTCTTGGAGATAAGATATTTCCTAAGACTTTTAAACGTCACGCACAAATATCGAGTTACAAATGAGGAAATACGAGATAGAATTACAACAGCAATAGGCCGTTTGTAGACCTTTTGGCAACTGTCAAAAGAGTGAAACTCGCTTGGTGCGGTCACATATCGAGATCAAATGGTCTTGCAAATACGATCCTCCTCGGAAAGGTGCAAGGCAGAAGACGAAGAGGCCGTTCCAAAAAGAGGTGGGAAGACAACATAAAAGAATGGACTAATCTCCGTCCAGAAGAGGCACAGGAAGAGATGGCTAACAGAGAAGGGTGGCGTGGTGTTGTGAGGATGTCTTCATGTGTGCCCCAACGACCTCATCGGTTACGGGATGACCTGACCTGACCTAACCTGACCTGGCCTGACTTAACCTGACCTGACCTAATCTAATCTGACCTGACCTGAACAGGCAAGTTGACAATTGTGAGACTCAACAACCAACGTAATAATAGTGGACAAATACACAGCAATACTGATCTAAAAAACTCTTTATTGCATAACGAATAGTTATAAAATATGTTACAGTTAACAGAAACTGTATCAAACATGCTAAAAACAGAGTCTACAACAACAAGTGGCAAGTTGTCTATGAGTTTAGCATTAACATCACTATAATATTACGATACCATTGCTATAACATCCCTTCAAGTTTCTCTGAACAGCCAGAATATGTCGGATGTAAGTTGTCTGTCTTGTCTGTAAGTACAAAACTCATTTTTCCTCTGCCTGTGTAAATAAGCTTGGACAGTTTACCTATAAGAAGACTAATTTCAAGTATGTATTCTTCTTCTCATATCCCAATTGTTCTTATCCTATGGAGTCGCAGAGAGGAGGTATGTGTGCGTTGATTTCTGGTTTTTGCTAGATGATATGGAGTCGCAGAGAGGGGGTATGTGTGCGTTGATTTCTGGTTTTTGCTAGATGATATGGAGTCGCAGAGAGGGGGTATGTGTGCGTTGATTTCTGGTTTTTGCTAGATGATATGGAGTCGCAGAGAGGGGGTATGTGTGCGTTGATTTCTGGTTTTTGCTAGATGATATGGAGTCGCAGAGAGGGGGTATGTGTGCGTTGATTTCTGGTTTTTGCTAGATGATATGGATGTGTTGTTAACATTTCAAATGTTTGAGTGTTTCATTCTTTCTTCTTCTTCTACTTGTTCTTCATCTTCCTCTTCTTTTGCGTTTGTCCTGAAAAGAATGTTTGTGATACACTAGTTAGCAGCGATGCTATGATTTCTGCGCCTGTCGGCTCGACATGATTTTAGCACGACATTTTTTGGATCGGTTTTATTTCCCTCCTCGACGCCTAGTCAATGAGCTAGGTTCTAATGTTTGCATTCTATTGCTAGGGCCACTACTTGGAGGCCGAACATGGTCTTGGTCAGTTATGGGTCACTGACCCTGAGGCAAGCAGCCAGTTATGAATTCCTGAATCCTGTCTGCTCATTCACAGATGCATCTTCGGCCTCAAGTGTTTCTTTGATCCCCTCTATCGATCGCCGCTTGGATCGACCTCTTGTTCGTGGCCTTGACATTTAAATGACCTCGTTACAGGTTGATCATATTGCATCCTTGTCAAATGTCAAAATGACTTTATTTGACATGATTCAGTAGAGCAATTCACCGACATAGTCGACACGTCTGTCCTCAACGTGGTGTTCGGAGTGTTATCGCGAATTGTCTTTCCTGTTGCATTTCGTGCATCGCATCTCCCAGATCTTGACCTTACATCTGCGCTTAGTAGGCCCAGGTAAACACTGGTAACATAAGTACACCTGAACTTGCTTTGGGAACAGCGACAATGTAAAATATCAATTATGTGGTGACCAACATTCTGGTCCTTCCGATGTGTTGCTTTATTTAAACTAGACAAAAAGACAACTACTTGATACTCGTCTACAAACATCTCTTTCTTATGTGTCTCATCTCTGTCAGACTAAATTATAACATATTAAGTATGCGATGATCATCGTATGTACACGACATCAATTATGTGGTATCTATATGTGAATGTACAAAGGGCAAACACATCATCAACTATGAGATGGCCAACTACAAATATATTGCACATATGTTTTGCTCTTTCTGTCATACGATACACTTAAAAACATCAACTATGAGATGACCATCTACAAATAAATCGCATATATGTTGCTCTATGTGTCATTAGACAAACATAAATATAACAGGAAGTTCATCGCCCTTTCATCTCGCTTTACTTGATATGTCTGACAAAATGTCCACTAATAGATGTCCAGCTACAAATTGTAACGGGAGTCAATATCCCGTTGAATGCCAATGTGGCATATTGTGTATATGGTGTTAGGCCTACATATTTATTGACCAATTGCACAATAGGGGTAATGTGATCAACATCACGTCGGCCACCTTTACTATTCCAGATTATTCTGGTACCCACATTTTGAAGTTGGTCGACCTCAAGAGTCGATTTTCGATCGGAAAATCCGCTCACCAATTGGAACCCGAACACTGGTCGCACTCACTACTGCGCTGCCGTCTGCTAACACATCTAACGTTATTTTGCTTTTTTCCCGCTAGATGTCCTAAAACACATGGACAATGAGAAGGCCATATTCCGGTTTATCACTGTTAGCTTGTATTATCCCTACTTGAATAAACCAGACAGCTACAACTACAAAGCCATCGTCTGAAAAGTTGAGCGTTGGTACCCCCCTGGTCACATACAATAATTCACGTCAGACATGGCATATCTATAGTGAAGCAGGTTTTTCCTATTTGCATGCGTCTCTGTTTGAGGAAACAAGAGCACGAAAGCAACAACAAAGATGGCGAGGCGTCTATTAGAACTCTTAAACTTTGCAGAGTTTGGTTAAATAAACTTGACCAGGTCAACTATAAGGATAACATATTCAGATATGGAACTCATAATTTTTGTTAATTTCTTATGAATTATTTAAAGTTCCATCAACTATAAGAAGTACCTTGTCCAACATTTCACATATATTATGGTCTATTTCCAGTAAATCAACTGGTTTGTTGACTATTAGCAGCTTATTTTAAATCACATATGTCATATTTTGCTCTGCCTCTGCATGGACATAACTATGAATACAGAAACTATGCAATGACCGTCGTAAAATCTCTGCTACATTTTGTCATGTCCTGTTCTGCTTGAAATTAAAAACACAGAAATCGCAAAACATACCCCGAATTTTGTCCCGTTCTGTTTTCATGAAAAAAAGCTGAAACTATAAAATAACCATGGCAACATCTATCTCATATGTTGTCCTCAGCTCCCCCCTTCTCTCTCTCTCTCTCTCTCTCTCTCTCTTCCTCTCACATTTTGTCCCAAAACTTAAAACACATTACCAATTCACTGACTAACGGAAACTACTTGACTCACAATATAATCTATAACCTACAGGTTTCGGATAGATAAACAGAAGTGTCAATCATGATATATTTGTGTATACATGTACAGCTCACATATTTGTCTCTACCTGTCATAAGATAAACGGTAAAACGGGAAATGTGAGATGACAATTGTAAAGTCCACCTTTCTAACATTACTCTTACTCAGCTTGGAAATACCCAAACATGCAAACAGTGAGATGCCATCTGATATTCTACTATGTGGTTCATCATCATCTACAGTCCCGTAACCTGAAAGGCCATTGGGACACTAAAACACCAGCTTTATTTTGGTCGATCTGTCTCTTAACGATGTCCTGAACTGCCTTACGTGTGACCTGGTCTAGATACAAAAAGCCAAGGATTCGACGCTGACATATCATCTCCATTGGACCAATTCTTCGCTCTAGAACGGCTGTCAGAGTTTCGCACTCGTAAAGATAAACGGAAAAGACAAGTGCATACATTAAACTCAACTTGGATTTCAGGTTGGTGCTTGTGTCCTTCCATAGTGGCCTCAGTTTGATAAGAACATCCATGATCATCGCTGTTCTTGCTTGAATCTCTGTTCTGGAGCCTTCTGGAACCATTAGTGCTTCCATGCATTTTACTGTTTAACAGTTTGCAATGGTTCGCAAAGTGATCGTAATCTGACTTATTAGGCCCTTTGGAAAGTTGACCATGATGTTAGTCGTCTTTGCACTAATTTCCATTCCAAACTTGTAAGCGGCCTTGTCATTGAGATTACGATGTTTACAAGCATATGTGATATCTTACTCTGTAGTTAGATACACTAACATACGTCAGATATGAGATAACAATCTTCAGTTATGAGTACACAATGTCGATTTTGTTCTTCACGTGACTCAAACAAATTAACTATACGATGTTCATCTACAAATAAACCACTACCGTCTTGAGTATATCTCTGTTTGAGTATAACAAATGCACATTTTAATTTTCAGATAGCCATGTTGAGGTCCTTCCTTCACATTTTGTTTTGTCTTTAAATAAGAAATGTAAAAATAATTCTTCTTCTTCTTCTTCTTCTTCGTACGCTGTCAGACGTCAACTTGAATGTGTTCGAAGAAAGCAGCTGTCATCCTGAGGCTGTCGACAATGCCATAGAGCTTGTCTAGTGTTGCTACTGGTGATGGCGACATGTGCTTTCTCTGGTCCTCGTATGTCGGGCAATTCTGCAGCAGATTTGCAGCGGTCATTTTCCCTGTAACGCAGGTGCATTCGTCAGTGCCATCTATCTTCAGTTTATTGAATAGGTGGTACCTCAGTCTGTTGTGGCCTGTGCGGAGTCTGAAGACCACGACCTGCTCTCTTCTGTTCACCTGGTAATAGGCAACTTTTTTTGTGTAGCCAGTATGTTTTGTTTCCCATTTGGCCATGTATCTGGCCCTAATAAACCTTTTGGACTCTTCGTAGTTCACACTAGCATCTGGTTGTGGTAGTCTTGCACCATCTTTTGCCACTTTCTGCCTCCTCATTGCCTTGGATGCTATAGTGGGATGGAACCTACTGTTCCACTACTCTTTTTGGTGCGGACTTCTGGCATAGTTGACATAGTACTGCTCTTAAATCATTAAGTTCCGTATTTTTCTGGCTGAAAATAATTCAACTATCAGATAGCCATCATCAGGATGTTTATATCTCATAGTTTGGTTTATTTATGTTTGTATGTCGTAACAAAAAAACATTAATGCGCGACAACAACCATAACGTGCGCCACTCATAATTTGGTTTATTTTTGTTAGAGCAAAACTAAACAAAAACATCAACTCTGAGATGATCAACATTAGCCTCCCTCGCAGAACTTAATCTATTTATGTTTGGATGATCGAAAAGACAAAGCAACTTCAATAATGAGATGTCCATAAAATGTACATCTCTAACATATTGGTATATTTCTGTTTGAATAAACTCATCGAAAACATCAACTATGTTCATCAAATGTCCAACTCCTATGCTTTAATATATTTCTGATTACATAAACTACACGAACACGTTCACTATGAGATGTGTATAAAAATGTCCATCTGAATATTTTTTGCTATTTCTGTTTGAATCAGCTGACCAACCACTCTGAAAACGAGATGTCCATCAACTGTCCACCTCTCATATGTTGCTATATTTCATTTTGGCATGTCCATGTCCATATCTCATATTTTGCTATATTTCTATTTATACAAACTAAGCTAGCACACCAACATGTCCATGTACATATCTCATATTTTGCTAAATTATTGATTGAATAAGCTAAACCAGCACATTAATATGTCCATGTACATATCTCATATTTTGCTATATTTCTGTTTATACAAACTAAGCGTGCACATCATTATGTACATGTACAAATCTCATATTTTGCTATATTTCTGTTTTAACACGTTTAACCTGCACACTACCTTTGCCATGTCCATGCACATCTTTCATATTTTGCTCACTTCTGCCTCTGATTGTATAAATTGAAGTCTGGAATCGATGTCAAACTGATCTTCTACACTCTCTCCATCCTCTTCCTCCACGATAACATTACTTCCTCTCCTCCCTGAGGACTTGTCTGTGAACCCGTGGTATGATCCCCTATTGTCAAATGTCTTGATCGTTTTGCCACTTTCGGACACGGACCGGACCCTTCCATAGAAGGACACATTATCTATGCCTTGACTCGGTCCATATCTGTCGTAAGGTCTCTGTAAGCTAATTGGGGTCTCGTCTACTGACTTGGACCTACCATCTTTGACACCTGACCCAGTATCTCTTAACTTTGGCCTGTACCGCGTGTAGATATCGGGTTGGCTGGTCGACATTAAAACAGTTACTGCCCTTGGCCTGGGTCCAGGGTTTGTTCTTCCGTGACAAACACAGCTGTTGTGACTAGGTACTGCAGGTCCCCCACTTGCGTCGCCAACCGTTGACGATTTCCTTCGCACGTGACAGACAACAGGACCCTGGTAGAGATGAGAAGAGTCGAGCAGTCTGACCTCGCACGGCCCACTTAAAATTGTCCCAATTGGAGTCTGGTTCACATTAGAGGTGGCATCCTCCTTTGGATGGGGTTCTTCTTGTGCTATCAGCAAGCAGAGGTTGGGAGCTATGCTCTGTCCGTGTCTGCGACGGCGAGGCACCTCCGTAGCAGGATGCTGATCCTGTGAACATAAGTATAAATAGGAAAGCACACAAAGAAATGCGATTAGCAAACATAATCATCAATATCAGACGTGTCTGCGACATAACTTTACAACAGCTATGCAAACAAGTGTCCATGAACATTTCATGACACTATACTATATGTCCGGGGTAATGAAACGCTAGCCCGGTCAGGCACAACTTACTGGCCAGGTCGTCGTGTCAGGGTCAGACATAATATACTGATCAAGGCCCATATCTCTCATACATGTAGCATTCCTAGAAAAACAGGCAGGTTTCAAGACATTCTGACTGACGGCATATGAATCGACGTGATCCCCGTAGTAGTTAGCATCATGCAGATGAAGCAAAGCATAGCACAACCGCATGGAGGTCCCGTCCACAAAACTTCATCAGCACGCTCGGGATGTGAAGCTACTGCAACCCGCCACTTGACGCTCTTTTCAGGGCGCAAACAAGAGTTGCTGTTTCCGAATGTCCGTAATGAGTAGGTTACTCTTTTGTGCGCCCTGAAAAGGGCGTCAAGTGGCGGGTTGCAGTAGCCTCACATCGCGAGCGTGCTGATGAAGGTGGACCGGGGTCCTCCAGTCGGTTGTCATATGTTTGGCTTCATCTGCGTGTCCCTCACTACTACAGAGATTACGTCGATCCCTCACCTGGTTAGCCAGGCTGCCAATAAAACAGTCCGTTTACAGGGAGGGCTACTAGGAAATCGATGTGAGGGTCTTGTCCAGTATGTTTTGCCTGACCCTGACTAACATGTCTGATCAGTTTATTTTGGCTGACCAGACGTTAGTCTCCCTTCCCACACAAAAGAGTAAACATACTCATTGTAGACACTAAACAACAACAACACGAACAAAAACACAAACAATAGCAAGAACAACACACAAACAATAGCAAGAACAACACACAAACAATAGCAAGAACAACAGACAAACAATAGCAAGAACAACACACAAACAATAGCAAGAACAACAGACAAACAATAGGAAGAACAACAGACAAACAATAGCAAGAACAACACACAAACAATAGCAAGAACAACAGACAAACAATAGCAAGAACAACAGACAAACAATAGCAAGAATAACAGACAAACAATAGCAAGAACAACAGACAAACAATAGCAAGAACAACACACAAACAATAGCAAGAACAACAGACAAACAATAGCAAGAACAACAGACAAACAATAGCAAGAACAACAGACAAACAATAGCAAGAACAACAGACAAACAATAGCAAGAACAACAGACAAACAATAGCAAGAACAACAGACAAACAATAGCAAGAACAACAGACAAACAATAGCAAGAACAATAGACAAACAATAGCAAGAACAACAGACAAACAATAGCAAGAACAACAGACAAACAATAGCAAGAACAACAGACAAACAATAGCAAGAACAACAGACAAACAATAGCAAGAACAACAGACAAATAATAGCAAGAACAACAGACAAACAATAGCAAGAACAACAGACAAACAATAGCAAGAACAACACACAAACATCAAATGATACTATAGGTCAGACCTTACAATCCCACAAGAACACTTCATTCATATGGAACTAAACAGTTCAGTTCATTCATGTGGAACGAAACAGTTCAGTTCATTCATGTGGAACGAAACAGTTCAGTTCATTCATGTGGAACGAAACAGTTCAGTTCATTCATGTGGAACGAAACAGTTCAGTTCATTCATGTGGAACGAAACAGTTCAGTTCATTCATGTGGAATGAAACAGTTCAGTTCATTCATGTGGAACGAAACAGTTCAGTTCATTCATGTGAAACGAAACAGTTCAGTTCATTCATGTGGAACGAAACAGTTCAGTTCATTCATGTGGAACGAAACAGTTCAGCTCATTCATGTGGAACGAAACAGTTCAGTTCATTCATGTGGAACGAAACAGTTCATTTCATTCATGTGGAACGAAACAGTTCAGTTCATTCATGTGGAACGAAACAGTTCAGTTCATTCATGTGGAACGAAACAGTTCAGTTCATTCATCACCTTCTTTCTAAAATATGAAACAATATCCATCCATGCCGCTGAGCGCATTTACAGGTAACCTGCTTTCTGACATGTGCAATCATTCACCTGTCTGCTTCAAGGCAAAGCATTGGTAGCCACTGTTCATGGTCCCTTATACAGATGCACACGGTTAGCGTTTCATGGTCCCTTATACAGATGCACACGGTTAGCGTTTCATGGTCCCTTATACAGATGCACACGGTTAGCGTTTCATGGTCCCTTATACAGATGCACACGGTTAGCGTTTCACGGTCCAATGTTGATCATTTTATATTTCTTGGAAGGGGGGGGGGGGGGGCGCGGTGGAGGTTTGTGGATACTATTATCTCAATTTCTCTGCTGCAATACTAAAAATAACTCAAATGTGGAAAGTGAGAGTTATCAAGTGTTACGTATACTCGCTATAACGTAATGTTACAAATATATTGTCATTAGACAAACATTTACACAGGAGATGACATGTCCTTGAATTGGATAGATTGAAGAATTATGCGTATCTTGTGGTAAGAGAAGAAATATAGTAAAATGGTATTGGATAAGTTGAGACAAAAGACAACTACTAAATGAAAATATAGTCTTACAGTTTCGTTATTTTGCTCATATCAAAGAAGGCAACACTTTCTTGGAAATGCTCGAAAGTGAAAGTAGAAAGTGAATACTCCAGAAGTAAATATCGCTAAAAGTCCAATGATATTATCAGAACATGCACAGAGAAAAGTTTACAGAATAAGGCAAGGAAAAAAAGGGCGTTGGAGATTAATTACAACCGAGCCTTTATGCGGAGATGACAACTGATGTAATCAATTTCTCTATATAATGCGACATTTCTTATCATCTTCTTCTTCTTCTTATTGGTTCTCAATCTCCTGCTACTAAACTCTAAAAAGGGCTTTGCAAATAACAGGATGTTATCCGGAGAACGGCATGCTTTTTTACAGATTGACTGCCAAATTTGCACCTTTTGGTCCAGCACATTCTATTTTAGCAGGCATTGTTTAGTACCGGGATAGCCTTCACTCTTCGATCTCTTCTACTTAGACAGTTTGCTGTGTTGCAGTATGTTATCCAGAATCCCCGCTAGGAAGTGTAGAAGGCTCTTGACAGCTCTAGTTCGTTGACCCTAACGCTGGTAGTCAGCTATGGGTCGCTGACCGTTGCAGCTCATGCACTGCTCAACATCTTTACCCCGACCTCAGTTCCCTCACCTGCCATCCAACCATTTCTCCTTTCTTCACACTTGTCTTCTCTGGAGTACTCTTGCTGCTTTCAATCTGTTTCACCTTGACCTCCAGGACAGCTGGTTGACCTCCTAGTTGGTGCCACGAGGAAGATCGTGTCATTACGGCAATAGGTTTGGTAACGTGAACAGCTGGTTGCTAGGATACAAGAATTGCATGATTTTTGGGTAAGTTATGTCGTAAAATATGTAAAGGCAAAGGAAAATGTTGACACATCGTATACAATTTAGAAGCATAATTTAATTTTATTTTAAAAACCTAAAACTTCCTTAAATTTATGTGTATTAACTACCCTCGGTCATATCAATGAAACATCATGTTGGTTTTAAAAACACTCAAGTGGGCACTTAAGACATGATCAATTCATCATCATATTTCTGTCAATCAAGATCTTGGAAAGCCTGATAAAAAAAAAACGTTTCGTTTTCTCTAACTATCAATGAAGGAAGGCTGGAATCATTTGTTCGTAGTATGGTTTAAATTTGAATTGTTTTCGAATGATGAAGTTGCAAGGCTCATGCACAACGCTTCTTAGTCACCTCTTACAACATGCTGAGAAGGAAGTTAGACGTGAATAAGGGCGACATACTGAAATAAATAATTGATCACCTCTGTCAGATGGCAAAACTACAATCGATTAGGCATCAATACATTGACTAGAAGAGTGTAGAATCAAATGAAGGCCGAGCTAGAAATGACCTGCTGAGAGGACAGGTATTAATGTGTACAACTAGCGAGTTAGAGGAACCACCAGTATCTCAATCCTTTGTCCTCTGCAGAAACGCTAAGCACCTCTGGGTTTGCTCAGAGTGTCCTATTGTCTGTTCTGTTCGATAACATAAGTTAGATTTACATGACGAATTACTGTAAATAGGTTGACACAATCTATGACATTATATGATGCCGACGAAGGTAATATGACACAATCTTTCACATTATGTGATGCTGACGGAGATTATATGACACGATCTATCACACTATAGCTGACGGAGATAATATGGCATAATCTATAACATTATATAATGCCGACGAATGTAATATAACACAATCTATCATATTATGTGATGCTGACGGAGATAATATGACACAATCTATCACAATATGTGATTATCGCGAAGGTAAAATAAAACAATATATCACATTATATAATGCTGATAAATAAAGCTTGACACGTGTCTCTGGCTCAATGCTAAGATTCCAAATGGGAAAGCATATACAAATGCAACTGTAACCTGCCACGCATGCCGTAAGAGGAACGTAAGGAAAGCTGGACATTGGAACTAGCTACACCTATTCTGTATAAACTATGCGCTTTATTAAAAATGAAAAAGACCTACCAATTAGTTCAATTGCGTGTGAAGTCTGGCCCGGTGCTAAAAAATGCCTGCTGAAGTCGGATGTGTCGGACCGAAAGGAGCAAATATCGCAACCAAGCAGTAAACTACAACACCACGCATTCCGTTCTTTGGACTACACCCTGCTGCTTGCAAAACCCTTTTTAGGGTTTGTTAGCGGGAGATTAAGAAAGAACGAAGAAGAAGAATACACAACCAATTCAATACTTGATCAATTCAATACACGATCAATTCAATACACGATCAATTCAATACATGATCAATTCAATACACGATCAATTCAATATATGATCAGTTTAAAACATGATCAATTGAACACACGATCAATACGGAAATTCATAACCTTCAAAGCGAACCTGTGACGCCATGCTTGCGTAGACAGGGGGATCATTATAACATTTCACAATGTGCACTTCCTGGAGAAGGATGGATTTCGCCAGGTGCAAAACGGCCCAAGACACACCGAGTTTGTGGAAAGCATTGAGAAAAATCAGAAATTCACCAGCAGTTTCAATACACAACATTGACACTCATACAACTGAGGTTAATTCGTCCAGACGCAAGATTCGATATCCTGGCCCAAAAGCGAGTGCAGTGGCGGGAACTGATTTAACAATCTGCAGTATTGGTGCCTCAATGACCTTTCAGGTTACGGGACTGATGATGCTGATGATGATGATGAGTTCAATACACGATCAATTCAATTACAGGGACAATTCAACACATGTATCATCTTTCGTTCCTAGTAACATAATACAATACCATTTCTAAGTCACATCAACAGAATCATCAACTGTTAGAGCGGGGATTTGAACAATTCTACAAGAACATAAGCTTTCAAGTTCACAGTAGCAGTACATTATACGTTTTAAAAGTATGACATTTATTGTTCACACAACAGGATATTTTCAATTATAAATAGAAGACACTTCAACTTCTAGTTTCCGGCAACAGGGCATGTTAAATTCTTCAATGAGATGGACACTTCCTTTGTACATTTAGAGGACATTTTCAATGATAAGAGTTAGGCACTTGATGTTTACAGTAACAGGGCGTAACATACTTTACAAGTAAAAGGACAAATCTTGATCCCAGGAATATAACATTTCTAGTTGTTAGTAACAGGCCATAGCAAAGTCTGCATGAGCGACAGTTTTTGCTCTATAAAATATGATATTACCACATACATGAACAGGACAATATATAGAGGCAGTACATAATCATTTATATAGTCATATGTCCTTTATGGTTGGCGGAAAAAAAACAAGTCAAGTTAAGTCATTCCATAACTGGTGAGATCGTTGGGGCACACATGAAGACACTTGCACAACACCACATCACCCCTATCTGTCAGCGGCCGCTGCCTGTGCCTCCTCTGGTCAGAGATTGGTAAATTCTTTTATGTTGTCCGCCCATCTCTTCTTGGGACGACCTCTCCGTCGTCTTCCTTGCACCTTTCCTTGCTGGATCATATTTGCAAGACCGTTTGATCTCGATATGTGCCCGCACCAAGTGAGTTTCCGTCTTCTGGCAATTGACAAGAGGATATAACACCTAATTATTAAAAAAAACGTGAAGAATTGTACAAGAGTAAAACATGTATACATTATCAAAGGAATTATTAGTGTCCTACCGATCTCTGTCTGCAGAGTTTGTTCTCAGTCCATGATTGGTCAGTTTGAGTGCTCGTGTCGCAGGTGACGACATCCTTGTCAGGTCGCTTCACTATGATGACGTCTCCTCGTGTCAAGAAGACGGGAAAGCGTTTCTGTTTGCCGAGTTTATCAAGAGAGCCTGCTAGGAGAGTACACATAAGTCATCAGTCACACATAACTTGAACACTTCCAAAATTACACAACACACATAACTTGAACACTTCCAAAATTACACAACACACATAACTTGAACACTTCCAAAATTACACAACACACATAACTTGAACACTTCCAAAATTACACAACACACATAACTTGAACACGACCATAGACACACTTATACACACCAAGCGGGACAACGATGCAGCAATGAATGAGCGTATCAAGTATATGCAGAAGGTATAGGATCAAAGAGGGAAGGCAAACAAGGTCCCACAATTGCAGTGCTAGAACAGAATGTAGAAAGGCGCAGATATCGCAGCCTAGCTACAATAAAACGTAACGTTTGTTTAACAGAACGACGCCAGAAAGAGAGAAAGAAATATATGCACAACGGAAACACATACACACACTAACGCGGATAGCCAGTCGTGCACAAACACACACACACACACACACACACCCACACATACACTCATACACAAGCACAACCACACGCTCGGAAAGACACTCGTACACAATTACACATTCGCTCTCACACACACACACACACACACTCGCACACAATCACACTTTCGCTCTCACACACACACACCCACTCGTACACAATCACACATTCGCTCTCCCACACACACACAATCGTACACAATCACACTTTTGCTCTCACACACACACACACACACACACACACTCATACACAATCACACATTCGCTCTAACACGCGCACACACACACACACTAGTACACAATCACACATTCGCTCTCACACACACTCTCACACAATCACACTTTCGCTCTCACACACACTTTCGCTCTCACACACACGCACGCTCATACACAATCACACATTCGCTTTCACACACACACACACACACTAGTACACAATCATACATTCGCTCTCCCACACACACTCGTACACAATCACACATTTGCTCTCACACACAATCGTACACGATCACACATTCGCTCACACACACACACACAATCGTACACGATCACACATTCGCTCACACACACACACTCGTACACGATCACACATTTGCTCTCACACACACACACACACACTCATACACAACCACACATTCGCTCACACACACACATGTGTACACAATCAAACATTCGCTCACACACACAATCGTACACAAACACATACAGATTCACAACTACACAAAAATATGCACACTTTATGTACACACAAAAACACACAAACACGTGCCTTTAATGAAATATACAAACATGAAAACAAAACATGAATACAAACAAAATTAAAGACAAACAAACACACACATGTGCACCTGCATAAAAACAAAAAAGTTCAAACGTATACACAGCTGCATACAAATATGCAGACACATACACACCCAGGCTTATGCAGATTCGCACAAACACACGTTCACACGTATTTACACGTACTCAGACACAAACCCATATATAATACGACAATAATACACAGACAATAACAAAGATACAAACACGTATGGTAGCATACACACATACGGTAGCACACACACATAGGGTAGCCCACACACACATATAGTAGCACACACACATATGGTAGCACACACACACATATGGTAGCACACACACATATGGTAGCACACACACACATATGGTAGCACATACAGATATGGTCAACACACACATATGGTAGCACACACACATATGGTAGCGCACACACATTGTAGCACAAACACACATATGGTAGCACACACACATATGATAATACACACATATAATAACTCACACACATAAGATAACACGCACACATATGGTAGCACACACACATGCTAACACACACACACATGATAACACACACACATATGGTAGCACACACACACAAACACACACATGTCACACACTTAGAAACACACAAGCATGCACACACACACGCGCATCCCAACTCAGACTTGAAGAGAATCATTACCTGAGGAAATGTCACACTGTGGGTTGCTGTACGCGTGGTTGAGGATGGCCTTGTGCCTCATGTCAAGCGGCTTCTTCATTCGCTTCATGCCAGGTGAGACAGGCAGAAGAGTGGTCTGTGAAAGACTGGGCATCCGTACGCCGACTGTAGTAAACTCCACGTGGTCTGTGCCGAGATGAAAACACGTGGTCACATTATGACTGTTACAATTATTGTCAGTGTTGGTGAGCGTAGGTTGGGTAGGGTGATAGAGAACTATCTTACCACCACAAAGGTTCCGAGTCCTTCTTCTTCTTCTTCATCGTACGCAGTCAGACAGTAATATTTATTTTTTCAAAAAAAGCAGCCGTCATATTGAGGCTGTCGACACTGCCATAGAGCTTGTCTAGTGTTGCCACCGGTGATGGCCACATCTGCTCTCTCTGGTCCTCGTATGTCTGGCCTTTTTGCAGCAAATGCTCAGCGGTCATTTTCCCGGTACCACACGGGCATTCGTCGGTGCCACCTATCTTCAGTTTGTTGAATAGGTGGTACCTCAGTCTATTGTAGCCAGTGCGAAGTCTGAAGACCACGACCTGCTCTCTTCTGTTCAACTAGTAATAGGCATCGTTTTTGGTGTAGCCAGTATGGTTCCGAGTCCGATCTACAATTCATGCATGGTTCAGTGGGCCACGTGTAAATGGATAAAACGTGTTAGGAAAAGAAAGGCAGACAGAAATGAACAGAAAGGCAGTCAGAAAGGGAAGGAAAGGCAAACATAAAGGGAAATAATGGCATATATAAATGGACAGAATAGCACATATAAAGGGAAAGAATGGCACATATAAAGGGAAAGAATGGCAGTTATAAAGGGAAAGATTTGCATACATAAAGGGAAATAATAGCAAATATAAAGGGAAATAATGACAGATGTGAAGGGACAGAAAAGCAGATATGAAGGGAAATAAAAACAGATATGAAGGGAAATAAAGCAGATGTGAAGGGAAAGAAACGCAGACAGAGCGAAAAAGAAAGGCAGCTGGAAAGGAAATCCCACCTCATAAATAGCTCAGGAACTGCAGCACAAGAAAGTCTATAACGCTTCATCCCTGACAGCATTGCTTACTAAAGAACATCCTATACCAATACCGCTTTTGTTGGCCACTGCATTACTTCAAGATCTCCATCAGTGCCCCTTATCGTCAATATTGTGATCGGTATCCTTATTATCAGAACTTAAATTTTCAATGTGGTTAGAGCTATTGGTGATCATGTTAAATGTGCAGGGTTTTATCTATAGTACTGCTACGATTTCTCGAGTGGTCCACTGAGGTCTTTGTGTAAGAAGAATAGCACCACTGCCCCACTGCCCCACAGAGAGCATGTCCGTATTGGTGACTAACTGTTTTAACTAGCATTTCTCCGACCATGGTTAGGTGGTTTGTAAGTGCATGCAAGGCGCCTAACAGGCTTGGGTCTACTTTTCACTAGTGTTTTAGTGTTTATTAAGATGGACTCACACTTCGGTTAACTACCATCTACTGTAGTTGTCTCAACGCAGAGGAGTAATAAGCATCTCGAACCTAGCCTGCTAAGCAAGAAACCCTCCCACGGGTACACCCAGCTCACGCCAGAGCTGGGACCTGCATAGAATCATCCATCCCTGTAGAAGTACAGATCGAATTAGACTAAGGCGAAGGCTAATACAATAACGCTTACGCACATGTAAATGGGGAACGTGCTTGTAGTTTAGGAACATCTAGAACAAAAAAGCCACTTCATCCCTGACAGCAAGGTTCCAAGGTTGTCTGTCAGTCCAGGTGAACATACTGACCAAGACCCAACCTTGATTCCTCGCTCTGTTCACGGAAATAGACAGCATTACTGAAGCCTGGTCAACAGGGTGAGGGCATACTCGTACGTTATGATCTCCATAGTTCTGAGCACCGAGAAGCCTGCCATCGCACTACAGCCAGGAAGGCCCAGGTACACCTTTAAGACGCGACGGAATATTTCCAGAGCCACTATAGCACGATCGCCTGAGTTTTGCTGGTTCCCGAAAGAAAAGCAAGCAGTTCACTAAAGACATTTAACTGAAATCTGAAGAGACTTCTAAAGCTCGGTTGGACGTTGATCCAAGACATTTTAAGACACGACAATGTAAACACAAAAACAACACATGGACAAGTCAAATAAAAACATATATGCAACTCGACCACCGAAGTCAGAAGAATGCATCTTTGTAAGACAAAACACACAGTACATTAGAATCGATGCATGGACAACTTGTTTTTGTTTAAGAGAATCATAAATTCTGATAACTGAAATGTTAGGCGAATAGTATTCAGGTTTAGGGGAATTTATTGATCAAGACACCTCATGTCCTTGTTTATGCAGCTGAAACAGGCTGCATTACAGCATTCTGGTCCACGACACTGTGATGTGCGTGGTTGTGAGCTTACTGGTGCATTGCACTACAGCCAGGAGGACCTCAGTAGCTTTCTCAAGTAGGACTCGGGGAGGAAGGAGAGCAAATGCAAGACCTTACCAAAGAAACTTCATAAATAACTCACTCAGCACACGTTATTTAGAAACTTAGAAGAACAGTAACAGTAGCAACAATAACAATAACAGCAACATTAGCAACAAAATAAGCAACAACATTAGCAACAAGATTAGCAACAACAAAAGAATTAACAGCCGCAACAACAAAAGCAATAACAGCCGCAACAACAAAAGCTATAAGGGAGATGTACTCAACAACAGCAGCAACAGAAACAGCAACATTAGCAACAACATTAGCAACAGCAACAACAGCAGCAGCAACAGCAGCTATAGAAGCAACAACAACATCAGCAACAACAGAGACATCGACAACAGCAGCAACAATAGCAACAACAGAACAACGGCAACAACATCAACATTAGCAACAACATTAGAAGCAACAACAGCAGCAACAAGAAAAGCAATAGCGGCAACAAATATAGCTAGAAGGGTGAGGTACTCAACAACAGCAACAGCAGCAACAATAACAACAACAACAACACCATTAGCAGCAACAACAGCAGCAACACCAAAAGCAATAAAAACAGCAACAGAAATAGTGAAACAAAAGTGGTACGCAACAGGAACACCGCTAACAGTAACACCAGCAACAAGAATAACATCAGCAGCAACAACAGCGGTTAATGAGACATGACAATAACAACAGAAATAACAACAACACCATCTGGAAATAATACACAATAACGCATACACTAACAACAACTGTAACAATAACAGCTGCAACAACAACAGTTTGAAGTGGTACAACAACAGTGACAACAACAGCTGCAACAACAACAGTTTGAAGTGGTACAACAACAGTGACAACAACAGCTACAACAACAACAGTTTGAAGTGGTACAACAACAGTGACAACAACAGCTGCAACAACAACAGTTTGAAGTGGTACAACAACAGTGACAACAACAGCTACAACAACAACAGTTTGAAGTGGTACAACAACAGTGACAACAACAGCTACAACAACAACAGTTTGAAGTGGTACAACAACAGTGACAACAACAGCTACAACAACAACAGTTTGAAGTGGTACAACAACAGTGACAACAACAGCTACAACAACAACAGTTTGAAGTGGTACAACAACAGTGACAACAACAACAGTTTGAAGTGGTACAACAACAGTGACAACAACAGCTACAACAACAACAGTTTGAAGTGGTACAACAACAGCTACAACAACAGCTGCAACAACAACAGTTTGAAGTGGTACAACAACAGTGACAACAACAGCTGCAACAACAACAGTTTGAAGTGGTACAACAACAGTGACAACAACAGCTACAACAACAACAGTTTGAAGTGGTACAACAACAGTGACAACAACAGCTACAACAACAACAGTTTGAAGTGGTACAACAACAGTGACAACAACAGCTACAACAACAACAGTTTGAAGTGGTACAACAACAGTGACAACAACAGCTACAACAACAACAGTTTGAAGTGGTACAACAACAGTGACAACAACAGCTACAACAACAACAGTTTGAAGTGGTACAACAACAGTGACAACAACAACAGTTTGAAGTGGTACAACAACAGTGACAACAACAGCTACAACAACAACAGTTTGAAGTGGTACAACAACAGCTACAACAACAACAGTTTGAAGTGGTACAACAACAGTGGATACAACAGCTGCAACAACAACAGTTTGAAGTGGTACAACAACAGTGACAACAACAGCTACAACAACAACAGTTTGAAGTGGTACAACAACAGTATCAAAAACAGCTGCAACAATAACAACAGCAGCTAGATGTGTAATTTAACAACAACAACAGCAAATCAACAACAACACAAACAAGGGCTACACTTCCATAAACTGACCTGCGACTGTGTTTAGGCCGTCTCTACTGATATCCAGACCCAGATGTGTGTGTACGGTAGGGTAGTACTCCACCAGACTAGTACACCTGTTCAAGGTAGCACCCCATTCCTTCTTCGCCTGGCATGATTTACGGAGTCTCTGCAGACGACAGAGATGATCATTTGGGTAAGTGTTTCTGACAGTTTTACCGTCGTGTGCGGACAAGGGAAGCGGAGACAAAGACGGATATGGACGAATCAATGTAAAATGGACATTATTTATCGAATGGATGAGTCTACTGCGACTTAACTAACAAGTGTCCAACTAGCCATTTGTTTGTCAAAGTTATTCGTTCTGTGTTTTTCATTCTTGTCAACGTTTCTGTGGTATCAGGTTACAGTGGCTCTTTTTAACCCATTGACGTACTAATGAATAGTGGCTTATGTTCTCCTAGCTATAGTGCAATGGGAAGCTTTTCAGTAGACTCGCCGTATAGAGATCGTTGTGTCGAACCCCACCTTATTGGCCAGACAGCTATAACAGAACATGTTTTTGAGTACATGACGAGGCCAAGAGGTTGGGATTTTGATCAGTATGTTGTATCTGATTCTGATCAGTTTTGGCTAACATTCAACTAACCAACTATCTTCTTTCTTGTTTTAATATCTTAACTTTGGCTGTCACTTAATTTTTGAATTTACCAATCGACTTTATTTTTATCATATCGAAAAAATAACAAAATCGAACAGGCAGTATATTTTATGGCCTGTCCTGTTTGTTTGTTTTTGTTTGTGTCACCCAGAAGGTCTTCTTCTTATTCTTCTTCGTTCGTTCTCGATCTCCCACTATCAAACCCTGAAAGGGCTTAAGTAGCAGAATGTAGTTAAGAGAACGGAATAAGTTGTGTCGTAGTTTACAGCTTGGCTGCAATATTTGCACCTTTCGGTCCAACACATCCGACTTCAGCAAGCATTTTTTTGAGTACCGAGTTAGCATGTCCTCTTCGATCCCTTCTCCTTAGCCAGTCTGCCCTGCTGCAGCCTGTTATCCAGGATCACCGCGTGGAGGTGTAGAAGGGTCTTGGCAGCTCTGGTTCGCTGGCCCTGACGCTAGCAGTCATCTATGGGTTACTGACCACTGCAGCTCATGTGCTGCTCAGCATCTTGATCCCATCCAGAAAGTCTAAAATCAATCATAACAATTACGCTCACATACAAACAAGTCAGCGACGAGAACAAGCAACGGATTTACGGTATACAAAGCTATACATATGCATAACAATACACCACAACCATGCATAATAGTCGTGTTGGAAACAATTAGCGATACTTTAAACATACATTCTGTAAAACACACACCAAAGCAGCGCCACACAAACCATATTTGACGTAAGATACACACGCACACACATCGCCACACAAAACATATTTGACGTAAGATACACACGCACACACATCGACACACAAACACGCATCGCGTCACAAAACATACTTTACTAAGACACACACACAAATTGTCACACAATACAGACTTTACATAAGACATACACACACACACACTAACACGCATGAACACACACGACACATACATGCCCTCACGCCCTACATACACACAATACTTAAGTTCACACACACACACACACACAATGAATCATTCCGATAAACAGAGAATACATACCTCCATCATCCCTACTGACTTATACTGCCATATTTCATGAACGATTCCAACTAAAATTGGCAGCACCAGTAGAAACAATAGGATGAGGCCAAGAGCTGTCGCCCACCATGGGTGGTCCAGGTCATTAGTGCTGGATGTCAGCGACACCAAGGAACTGAACACTAGCATCTGTTAGAAGGTGAGACGCACACACAGTTAAGATATGCTGTACAGAGTTTGTCCCATGGAAAGTCACAAAATGATGCTCGTTGTGCCCTCTTCTGAAAGTAATGACTATGGGTGTCTCAAAGTCCAACCCTACAGCACCATCATGAAGGATATAAGCATTAACTTGCAGGACGGCTCGGGTGTTCGTAGTTTGGGGTGGAGTTATGTAAGCAGTTTCGCTACATTAGTCATGAAAGACGCGCTGGATCGATATGTGTTTTCAATTAAGTTAGTGAAGCATAGGTCTCTTACCGAAACTAACTCATGACAGTAATCCCTCACAGGAAGCATATTTTCTAGAATCTGTACATGTGGTTTTTCGAAGCAATGCTTTACAATATATTAACAGGCTATCAGGCCCATGCAGTGCCCTTTTTAGTAATTTTTTTGAGATTCTTGGAAGGGGACAGGGGTGCTATTCTTTTCAACACTGGTGAATTATCTTCCTGAATCATCCATCACAGCTGAACAAATGTGTCATCTCTTGCCGTAAGCTGGGCCTAGCTTTTGCGTCTTTGTTATTGCAGATAGGAAGCTGAACGTTGACTCAAATAGACTAAAACTACAGAGAAATAAATTGGCTATAACGTTGGCCACAAGGATGCTGCATGAAGGAAAGTATTAATATCTTCCATACATTTTCGTAAAATCTCGTACTGGCCCCCATCTATTTGTCTCCACCCCCCCCCCCCCCCCTTTTCTTATATCATTTCTCACCCTTCCTATGTTTATCTCACACCCTCCCGGCTTATATCACTTTCTTTTTTGTTCTCCCACTTGAATCACTATTTGGCCTTTTCCATATTTTGCCACCACTGTCTTATCCGGCGCATCCCCCCTCACTTCTTACGCTCACCTGACCACCTTATTTTGACCGCTTCTCTTCATTTTCAGTCAAGCATTTGATCCAACAAGTCGCTTAGACAGATTGGGTCTAATATCAGATAAGTAGACCATTTTTTTCCTTTTATGTTGATTTGTTAAAAATCTGGCAATGATGGCGCCGTGACTGGCTGCGAGTCAACATTTCTCTACTATTTTGGATCATTATGGATGCCGCCCGACCACGGATTTGCCTGGAATTCACACTAGTCGACGACTTACACTTGTGTTCACGGATACGTGGAATTGTTTTCCGTCTGGACTTGTTATTATTTTTTTTGGGTGTGATTTCTTCCATCCGTTTATCCTGGTCTGGACGCCGGCTGAATGGCGCTACGCTTAAACTAGTTATACCTGTGTCGCACGGGTTAGTTCTGCCGGTTCACCTTCACGAATTTGGCGTGTGTAAATTTTAGATGCTACTATGATGAACTAAATACAGTTGGGAGAGATGCCAGACTCACTCACACGCTGAGTGTTGTCCATACGACCTCTTATGGTTATCGAAAAGGCACGACAAACTGCTTTAGATGCCATCCCACCTTTCTACCCTGCGGGTTATATGTTTACGGAAAGGCTTCGGTGGTAACCCTGAGGCAAAATCTGCATCCTACGCTATCTCCAGTCGTCTCGATGAATGTCTCGCCACTGGCAAAAGGTAGCTTAGGCTCTGTGAGTGCGGTTGACAAAAGGCGTAGTTTCTTCCTCACTTTAATCCAAATCTCCGCGCAAGTCACCCATTTCAGCGGACACAGCAAGAGATACGACTGTCCACACGGCTGAACAAAGAGAGTAGTCTTCATCACTTGTGATGGACAAACTATTAGTACAGTTTTGTTATTTGTTGTCCCTGATGAAGGTCTATTGGTCGTAACGTAGGTTTTGTTTGTGTTTTCGTCTCGGTGCGGTATCTGACCATACGTATTTTAAAATTTTGATTAATCAACTTAAACATTTTTTTTTTCTTTTCTTTTTTTTTCCTATGAAGGAAAGTTGCGCCTTTCAACAGTTTCTAAAGGCGTACGCTGATAGATAAGATGATAGGACTGATAGATAAAATGATAGGACTGATAGATAAGATGATAGGACTGATAGATAAGATGATAGGACTGATAGATAAGATGATAGGACTGATAGATAAAATGATAGGACTGATAGATAAGATGATAGGACTGATAGATAAAATGATATGACTGATAGATAAGATGATAGGACTGATAGATAAGATGATAGGACTGATAGATAAGATGATATGACTGATAGATAAGATGATAGGACTGATAGATAAGATGATAGGACTGATAGATAAGATGATATGACTGATAGATAAGATGATAGGACTGATAGATAAGATGATATGACTGATAGATAAGATGATAGGACTGATAGATAAGATGATAGGACTGATAGATAAGATGATAGGACTGATAGATAAGATGATAGGACTGATAGATAAGATGATAGGACTGATAGATAAGATGATAGGACTGATAGATAAGATGATATGACTGATATATAAGATGATATGACTGATAGATAAGGTGATAGGACTGATAGATAAGATGATAGGACTGATAGATAAGGTGATAGGACTGATAGATAAGGTGATATGACTGATAGATAAGGTGATATGACTGATAGATAAGGTGATAGGACTGATATATAAGATGATAGGACTGATAGATAAGATGATAGGACTGATAGATAAGATGATAGGACTGATAGATAAGGTGATATGACTGATAGATAAGGTGATAGGACTGATAGATAAGGTGATAGGACTGATAGATAAGGTTATAGGAGACGAGAACGACGTTTAGCAATCTAGTGATGAGATAAGCAATCTAGAGGTTATGTGGATGGATATTCTAGAGGTTATGTGGATGGATATTCTAGAGGTTATGTGGATGGATATTCTAGAGGTTATGTGGATGGATATTCTAGAAGTGATGTGAATTAATATTTTGGAAGTAATGTGAAACAATATTCTAGAGGTAATGTAAATGGATATTCTAGAGGTTATGTGAAGGGATATTTTAGAGTTCATGTGAGCATAAATTCTAGAGTTTATGTAAATGGTTATTATAAAGGTAATGTGAATGGATATATGTCATGAAAACATTTATACTTCACTGCATGCAACTAGACATATGTGATCAAATAGATACTTATGTATCTCTCTATACACCTGTTTGTCAAACATTCATATGTGTGTGTGTGTGTGAGCGCGCGCGCGCATGCACGCACGCACGCGCGCAACCACACACACACGCGCACGCGCACGCGTGCACGCACACACACACGCACACACGCACGCACACACACACACACACACACATATATATATATATATCAGTCCATCCAATATATATCTTCTCTCTGTCTAACTAAGCATGTGTCGATCTAGTATTTATTCTTCTCTCGGTCCACCTTTACATGTTTCTAGCAACATAAATTCGTTTTGATCAATCTCACCAGCTAACATACACTACTCCAACTATCCAGCTGTAGACCTGTCCATCAGGCATATGCTCTTGTCCCTATCCATATATCCAGCTGTTTATCAAACATGTGCTGATCTGTCCTTTAAATCGTCTATGACACACATCAAGAAACCCAAGGTTTATAACATAGAAGTTACACTACTGTCGGGGAATGAAGTTGGTAGAGACCGCAGTTCGACACAGCCTGTTTGAGGTAGGGTGACCAGCTCCTTTCCTTGATGATTTTTACTTTGCTAGTCGTATGCCAGGTACCAATTTACAGATGGGTCGACTGGAGCGTACCGATAGTGGGACTCGAATCCCATAGCTTTGCCATAAAGCGAGGGCCTTACCTCTACGCTAATCCTACGAATAAAGACACTATCTTCTCTCTGCTCATCTTATCAATCTGTGCATTCAGATATTAACATACACTACTCTCCTCCACTCAATCTCTCTTTCTCTCTCTCTCTCTCTCTCTCTCTTTCTTTATCACTCTCATTCTCTCCGTCCCTCTCTTTCTCTCTCTGTCTCTCTTTCTCTTCCTATCTTTCTTTCTCTTTTTCTTTCTGTCATTCTCCCTCGCTTTCTATCACACACACACACTCTCTGACTACCAATCTATCTAATGGGGCAAATAGTGTACCCACTGCAGTGACGCAAGGGCAGACAATAAGCCAGAGAATCTTCCAGGTACAGCCCACAGCAGAGTTAGTCATCCTCTTGACATCTCGACAGAAGCGACTGAGGCCATAGATCCACGAGAAAGCCACGCAGACCATCCCCCCGACAACAGCTTGTGGTAATCCAGACAAATGTGTGTCAAGGATGTCCGTGACGTAAAATCCTGCCTGTTGGAAGGGAACAGTTGTGTTAGTTAGTGAGTGAGTTTGTTAGTGAGTTAATGAGGTAGTTAGTGGGTCAGTTATTGAGATAGTTAGTGAGTTAGTTAGTGAGTTAGTTAGGGAGTGAGTTAGTGAGTGAGTGAGTGAGTTAGTGAATGAGTCAGTGAGCTAGTGAGTGAGTTAGTGAGTTAGTTAGTGGGTTAGTTTTGAGTGAGTGAATGAGTCAGTCAATCAGTGAGTCAGTCAGTTAGTCAGTTAGATGGTTAGTTAGTGAGGGGGTCGCTGCAGTCAAGAGGTTAAGGCACTCGCATCTCACAGTGATGCACGGATACGGTAGGCGATCGAATCCCGCAGGTTTCAAGCGACTTCTGGTCTCAAGGGAGGTGAGACAAGAGTGGCTGCATCCCGAGTTACCCCCAGTCGTCTCGACCAATAGTTTTGGCACTGATCCAATGTAACTTGGGATAAGAGTGATATTGATGACCAGCGCATAATCTACCTCACTATAATCCAAATACAGCGCACATCACATTATTAAGACAAAACTGTCTGATGTTATGGCCATCATCGCTTCGCGATGCTTGTTTGTATAGTTAGTTAGTAAGTTTGTTAGTTAGTTAGTATGTTAGCTAGTTAGTTAGTTAGTAAGACAGTTAGTTAGTTAGTTAGTAAGTTTGTTAGTTAGTTGCCTATTTCAATCAATGATGGCTACATCATCAGACGGTCTTTGTGTTGATGAAATAACTTAACCTGCGCTTATTTAGATTATAGTGAGGACAATTTTTGCGCTGGTCATCAACCTCACTCCTTGGTCCCTAGTTATCTTGGACCAATGGCAAGACATAAGTCAAGACGACTGGCGGTAACTCAGGATGTAGACATTCTGATCCCACCTCACTTGAGACCAGGACTCGCTTGAAACTTGCGGTATTTGACCTCCCACAGTTATCAGTCTTCATTTTGAGAGGCGAGCACCTTACCTCTCGACAACGTCACTAGCCAGGGCACCATGTGTCATGGACATGTTGCTAACCGAACACGGCTCAATCTCAAGGTCGATGTGTTTGTCCATTATTAGTCTGTGTACATTTCCCAGTTACACCAGAACCGGCTGTGTCAGCAGTGTACCGTGTGCACTGGACAGTAGAAATCCAACACAGGGAAACCGAAATACTATTCCAAATAACCATTGCCCATTCGTAATGACGGGAAAAACCCTTGAAAGACCGATGACTAAATGATGTGAAATGTGTGAACTATTGTCCGTTTCACAATGGTTACCGTGAATTGTCGCCTAATATCTGAATAACCCTTACATGATATGCGTGGTTTTTTGCGCGTGGACTTATCTTTTCAATGTTCCAAAGACTTAATAATTTCCGTTGTGTCAGGTAGGGCCACCGCCCCCCCCCCCCTTCCCCCGACATGATTCTAACATTCCAGGTGCTGAATTTGGAAAGCTTCGTTGCCTTAAGAAAGGCAGTCGGCAGTCCAGCTTCGTGTTGGGTTTGGCTGAGCCGCAACATACTCCCTGCTATGTATATACCCACCCCCTCCCCCCTCCTTAATATAAATAAAATAAAATAAATAATATTTATCTCACATGAATTGTGTCTTTATTACATTATTCTATACTTCAACATTTGAATGAACTCACACTTCATATTTCTTGAGACTTCGGACAATCTGTATTTATAGCTATTCTATAAACATCTTGACTCCATTCCGAATTTATAGCTATTCTATAAACATCTTGACTCCATTCCGAATTTATAGCTATTCTATAAACATCTTGACTCCATTCCGAATTTATAGCTATTCTATAAACATCTTGACTCCATTCCGAATTTATAGCTATTCTATAAACATCTTGACTCCATTCCTAATTTATAGCTATTCTATAAACATCTTGACTCCATTCCGAATTTATAGCTATTCTATAAACATCTTGACTCCATTCCGAATTTATGTCAAATACTCACACCAAAATGTATGGGAATATAAATTCCTCCTCAATAAAAATGTATATCAAAGTCAACTATTTCTCACATCAAATTTATGTGTCTAGATGAGTCCTAAAATCCAAATTTGAATATAATTCAAATTCGACCACTCTTAGCATGTTTATCACTAATTTCAATTGAAATTATATAAAACATCAAATAAATGATAATCAAACATAATACTAATCAATAACGCAATACTTGCATTACGCTTGAATTCCAACCTGCACAATCTTCTTCTTCTTGGACTTTAGTGACGCTAACGTCAGTTCGATGTGTATACACTTCCATACATATTTTCATAGTTGATACCCCTTGTTACCCCTTTCAGTGGTTTATGATGGTCAGAGGACTGCAGTAGTTATTCCGTTGTCGTGTGCGCTGTGGCACATGCACAGATGTCCGTAGCCCCAATCTTGAATTTATAATAAAGGTAGCATCTCAGTTGGTTGTGTCATGTGTGTAGCCGGCAGATGATGTTGTCTAGAGAGTTGTGGCGGGAGTCATTTTCTAAATAGCTAGAGTGATATATTTTCCATTTTGATATGTACATGGACTTGCAAATTGCTTTTATCTCGTTGTCTGTGGTCGCTATGGCACTTTTTGCAGTATCTCTCCCATTTTGGAAAGTCAGTCTGCTTCTTCCTTGCCTAGGATTCTGCTAAGAGCAGTTGTCCACTCGATTGAGCTTCTAATGTACCACTGGAACATGAGACAATTTCTTTCTCTCTCTCTCTCTTTCTATCCCTCTCTCTCTCTCTCTCTCTCTCTCTCTCTCTCTCTCTCACTCTCTTCCTCTAATTTACAGTTTGCTCTTACAAAACATCTACTTCTGTTTCCCAACTGTAATCTTTCTCTTGTACACCCATCTCTCTTTCCACCGTCTCCTATCATACTTTTACTTTATGTCTCTCTCTCTCTCTCTCAAAAATCACTAGCACAAACACACACTGATTCCCAAACATAAAATCTTAAGTTACGTACACAAACACACAAACACACACTCACACCTATACTCACGCTCAAAGTATACACTAATACGCCCACACTCACACTCAAATACGCGATCTCACTCACACACTCACACATAATCAGAAACTCACATATAATCACATACTCACAAGCATACACTCACTCACACACATATACTCACACTTAAACACATTCACATTCACACACACCCTCACACTTAATCTACTGAACTTAACGTCTTTTTACTGGTTTGGACGTCTCTGCTGAGTTTGAATGCAGCCAGTTTCTTTTACGTTGTGGTGATCTTAAAATACATATGCAAATATAATCTATTCTTGATTGAATTAATTGACCCTGCCTCCACTATTTTATACGGCAATGCATTCCAAGCATTCACCATTCTCTGACTAGAAAACACTATTTCCTGTAAAATTAATCTGGACATATCTTTAATTAATTACGGGAAGTGCCCTATTGCTCTTGTAGAAGGCTGTATTTTGAAGAAAAGAACTTGTAAAAGTATATTTTATCCTTATCGTATTTCGGAGTGAATAAGTTAAGTAGGCCTAACCTGTATAGATTGCTTACCTGTACTATCATAGGCAAACCCAGCACAGCAGAGCCAGAGCACAGGCAGAGCATCAGCCACACCCTCTGCTTCCTGAGAGACGGTGTGAGGACGTCCATCACTGAGGTTACAGCAGTCGCCATAGCTGCCACACAAGTCACCACTCCCAAGAGTACCAGCATCAAGAAGACCAATATGGCCCAGAACTGCGGCCAAGGCAACTGAAGGGCCGCGCTGGACAAGGCCACAAAGGCAAGTCCCAGGTCTGGAGACAGTCAACATTTGAGAACACTAAAACTAACATTCTAATGTATCAGACTTGCGTGCGCAGTGCATTATTAAATACTTATGAGTCATGGACACCGTAAAAAAGGCAATCATTCATTTTTCATGGTAAAGATAGGGGTTTAACACTCACTACCTGTAGCTCCAGTCGACCCAGCTGTAAATATGTACCTTGATGACGGATGTGGAAGTAAAATAGCTGCAAGGAACGGAACGGAACACCACCACCTTACAAAGCTGTTGTTTAGTGCAATGAAATCTCCAACACTTCATCCCCGACGGTAGTGTCTGTTATGGAAACTACCGTCACCTTTATACTGCAGGAAAGATAGGAGACTTAATACATTCTTCCTCCTTTTTTCAACTTCTTCATTTTCTTCTTCTTCCTTTTAATTTTCTTTTTCTTCTTCTTTTTCTTCCTCCTTTTCTTCTTCATTTTCTTCCTCTTCTTCTTCCTTTTAATTTGGTTTCTCTTCCTCTTCATTCTTCTTTTTCTTCTTCAACGTCTTCTTCTACCTTTTCATTTTCTTCCTCTCCTTCGTCTTCTTCTTCTCCCTTCCCTTTTCTTTTTTTCTCTTAATGTTATGTTTTCTCCCCCTCCTCTTTTTCTTTTTCTTTATATTCTTCATTTTTTTACAATTATTTTCCTTTTCCACTTCCTCCTTTAACTCTGTTTCTTAATCTTCTTCTTTTTCTTCCTTTTATGTGTTTTTTCCCTTTATCTTACTCTTCGACGCGTCAATCCTGGAAGGGAATTGTCACGCTGTGTCGTGATTTACAGCGAGGCTGCGATATATATGCCTTTCGTTTCGACACATCCAATTTCAGATGTTTTTTTTTGGTTACCAATGTTTATTCCCACTGCCATCCCAACTCTCACTAGTTCCGCCTGTTCCCATGCCCGTCACTTAAAGGTGGAATAGCGTTTTGGCCAACTCTGGTTCGCTGACCCCAAAACAAGCAGCCAGCTATGAGTCTCTATGCTATGTGCCACACCTTCGACCGTAAACTTAGGATGAATTGCCTTAAAAACAGAGAACATCGATGTAGTAAAGAACATAGGTCAGATAATCGTGATCGTAGCTAGTTAGTTTTCTTTCCACTTGTGCCGTTTAGCGTCGTTGAGAGCTTGGGTCGTCTATCCTGCGCCAAGTGCGTTGCGTCGATCAATGGGAGCCCTTGTCGTTGCACAATCACTCTAATGTCATCTACCCACCTACCTCGCGGCCGCCCCCTTGCCCTGTAGCCAGATCTACCAGCATTGTAAGACATCAGTGGAAGATGATGAGGGTGTAGTCTCATGAGATGACCAAACCAACTCAAATTATGCCTGGAAATGTATTCGGCCCAAGACGTAGTGCCGACCATACTTCGAATGTCGTCATTCCGCATTCTGTCTCTTCTGGTAACACCGATGACTTGCCTCAAACACTTCATTTCACAAGTCGAAATTCTGCTCTCGCGCGCCCTTGACAGAGGCCATGTTTGCCACTGGTAGCACACAATCGGCATAAATGTACTGTTTATCAACTGTTGCTTTGTTGCCAAACTAATCCTCGGGTGGCTAAGCAATGGGGACAGCTGATAAGTCACCGCAGATACTTTCTGACATCTTATTTCAATTTCCCTGTCGATTCTGCCGTCTGCCGAAAAAATACTGCCCAAATACTCGAACCCATGGACCTGTTGAAGAGCAATATCCTTTAGACTTATCTTGAGTGGCCCGGGAGTTCTACTGATCATCATAGTTTCTGTTTTGTTCTCGCTAATTCGCATTTTTTATTTAGCCCAGGTAGTCGCAAGCGCGTTCATGTGGTTTTGCAGTTTGTTTTTATCGTCGATGATAATAATGGTAAAGATGACGAGGATGATTCTCCATGATTTGCTCACCTGCACGAGCGGCTACCTCCACAGCCAGACCAGCCGCATGAGCCGTGACCCCGACCACGGCAAAGATGACTAGGCTACTGAGTAGACTCACAGCGCCATCAATCACACACAACAGAATGGCGTCCCTACGAGTTTCCGTGAGAGAATGAATACGAGTTATGGGGGCTTGCACGATGTAAATACTGTATGTGTACTTACGAGTTTATACTAATAAAAAACACACTTGTGCTTGTGTGAGTGTGTTGTGGGAGTGGTTTTGAGAAAGAGAGTAAGACAAAGGATAAGGGTGAGTGAAAGATGGGAGAGGGAGCCAGAGAGAGAGAGATAGAGAGTGATATGGGCGTTGAAAAGAAATATTAAAGTTATGAAACGGAAGCATATGTTTTGAAAGAACGAACTGTAAATGTGTGGTAGAGAGAGAGTGTGCGTGTGTATGTGAGAAAGAGAGAGAGAGAGAGAGAGAGAGAGAGAGAGAGAGAGAGAGAAAACGCTATTTTGTTGGATGGAAAATCACATTGTCTCCCAGTGCTACAATAGAAGATCAATTCAGTGTTTTTAACTGCCCACTGCAGTATCCTAGGCAGCGAAGAAGGAGATACATTTACCAAAATGGGACTGAGTAGTCTCGAGGTTGTTGTTGTTGTTGTTCGCGAATGCCCATAATGAGTAGGTTACTCTTTTGTGCGCTCTATAAAGGGCGTTAAGTGACGGGTTGTCATCGCTTTTCGCATATCCCGAGCATTCTGATGAAGGTGGACCGGGGTCTTCCAAGCAGTTGTGCTATGCTTGACTTCATCAGCGTGTCGCTCACTACTACGGAAATCACATCGAACCTCCGCTTGTTAGCCATACTGTTGTCCTCGACAACAGCTCATTTCCAGAACGACCAACGAGGAGGTCAGGTGAGGGTCTTGGACAGTATATTTCTCCTGACCCTGGCTAACACTGTCTGATCAGTGGGATTTGACTGGCCAGAGGCTAGCCTCATCGTCCTGTCAGGTGAGGGTCTTGGACAGTATATTTCTCCTGACCCTGGCTAAGAATGTCTGATCAGTTTGCTTTGACTGGTCAGAGGTTAGCCTCATCGTCCTAGTCTCGAGGTGAGACGTCGGCCTCGCGTACTAGACGTCGCAGGTTCAAATCACGGTTGTAACTGGTACTTTGTCACGAGGATTTTATGGTATTCCCTGGATCTCTGGGTAGTAGAGATCGGACGCCCGTTGGCAATGTTGCGCACTTTAAAAATCCCTTGGCAGATGAAAATGGTCATGAATAGACTTAACTGCCACTGCAAGGGAACAATTTCAAATTATTATTATAAATCTACCCAATATATTACGTAATCCTCGCCGGTCCTACGGAGTTCGTCGATTGTACTGAGATTCTACCCAAACAATATGAAGAAAAACTGAGCATTTATGGGTAAAACCGTATGCACACACGATGATTCTTCGACTAAACTAAAGTAAACTGAACTTAAACAAATCATTTAGATACTGATGATCATATATCTGTAGATAGATTCACTGTTAAATGAGAAGGAATGAAGAGAGAGACAGATATAATGATAGCCACATTGATAGACTTACTAATAGATGGGAGAGATTGATGTGATAGACAAACGAGAGAAAACTATGGGTTGGTTAGCTATATGAGGCAGCCAAATTAGACAGACAAAATAAAAAGACACAATTGTAGACTCACTGATATAAACATTGCCACATGAGATAGACATAGGAGACATGCAATGTGGACATTCAGATGGGACATCAGCTTGTGACATGAAATAGAAGAGGCACACTACTGATGGGATAGACACATGGTAGCCATATTGGACAGACATATTGAATAAACATACTGGTAAACACAATGACAACTAGGACATACGCGCTGACAGACATATCAGATACACTGACATACACACTTACACAGTTACAGATAAGGCATACACACTGGCAGATGGGACAGAGCCACTGACATATATGAGAGAAACACTGACATGAAAACTGACGGATGGGACAGAGACACTGACATATATGAGAGAAACACTGACATGAACACTGACAGATGGAACATACTCTTGACAGATATCAGAGTGACACTGACACGAACACTGACGGATATGACACACTCTGACATATATGAGAGAGACACTGACATGAACACTGAGAGATATGAAATACACGCTGACATATATGAGTGAGAAACACTGACATGAACACTGACAGACAGGACACGCGCTGACAGATATGAGAAAGACACTGACATGAACACTGACATATAGGAAACACGCTGACAGATCGAGAGACACTGACATGAACACTGACAGATAGGACACACCCTGATAAATATGATAGCGACACTGACACGAATACTGACAGAAGACAAACACCCTGACATATATGACAGAGACTGATATGCACAATAGCATTCACACTGACACGCATGCCAACCATATTTCATTTAAAAGTAACACACCTGAAAAGGTCATTATTAAACTTGTTGTAGGTTCCCATGACGACCAGCGTTCCAGAGCCAAGCGAGAGAGAAAAGAACACTTGTGACACTGCGTCCCTCCAGACGTGGCCATGAATCAGCCTCGACCAGTCAGGGGTAAATAGTAGACTATGTTCGTGGGGTGGAGATATGACCATAATCAGACTACATGATTGAATGAACAAATTGTGTGACGTTTTGACGAATAACACATATACATGTGTACCAGCTCCGACATTTACGTCTTGAAACGTCTTCTTCTTCTTCGGCATTCGTGCTGAAAACGACGTTGTGCCGCAGTTTACAGCGAGGCTGCGATATTGGTCTGACACATACGGTTTCAGCTACCTTTTTGAGTACCTGGTTTGCCTTACCTCGGCTATCCCTATCCAGACTACACATGTGCAGTCTGTTTTTAGGGCCGCCACTTGAAGACGGATTGTCAAATTTGGTTCGATGACCCTGATGCAGCCAGCCAACTATGACTGGTTGGCTGCTGCCAGCTCATTCACCGCTGCATCTTTCACCATTGATACAACTTGAGGTGTAGCATTCAAGCCTAGACATACATTTAGCTAAATCTTTATACACATTCAGCTACAACGTTTAATGCTATATGCAACTGGGGATACAACAAACACGAGTGTATACAATTTCACTTACAACATAAGCACTTTCATCTACAATATGCAAGTCTATAATCAACGCTGAAATCTATATACAACTTCAAATGCGATGTATAATTCTATATACAACTTTAAGTTAAACATACACGTTTGTATACAACTTAAGTTACAACATGCATGTTTATAAGAACTTTCAGCTGCAAAATACATGTCTAAATACAATTTCATTTACAAAATCCGAATTTATATACAACGTTAGATTTACCATACGATTTTATGTACCTTAAACATTTCAAATGGAACATGATGGTCTATATACAAATTCAAGTGCAACATGACCATTTATATAGAACGTCAGATAATCATACAAGTCTGTGTACTACTTCAGCTGTAGTGTACAAGTCCATGAACAACTGTTGCTTATATATTTCATTAATATATTCAACTTCAGCTACTTAATACATCCTAAATACAATTTCAGTACAACATTCACAACTTGTTGTTAATTCAACTACAATATCAGATACATTATGCATGTCTTGATTCAAGATTCAAAATGCATCTCTTGATACAAGATTCAACATTCACACCTTGGTACAATATTCAACATTCACACATTGATTCACAATTTAACATTCCCACCTTAATACAAAATTTAACATTCCCACCTTGATACAAGATTCAACATTCCCACATTGATACAAAATTCAACATTCACACCTTGATACAAGATTCAACATTCATACCATGATACAAGATTCAAAATTCACACTTTGATACAATATCCAACTTTCACACCTTGATGCAAGATTAGACTTGCCTTTTTGGACCGTAATCAGATAACAATTTACATGGACTGACTGCGCTATTTGAGACACTTGAACAAACTCAGTCCTTTTGTCGCAAGAGACAAAGCTCAGTTTTGTCTGTCGGCGGTTTCATGTGCAAGTATAAGAACTCCGCAAAGCTCGCTATCATATCACAGGGTGCTCATATCGTCAAGCGGAATATCGTCGATGAATAATCGAGCTGTCCAAAGAAACAGAACGGACGACGATCTCTCACAGCCGTCCATTTACATGTGTGCTTCCAGTGCGGCAGAGTCTGCCATGTCAGGATTGTCTGTACAATTGTTGAGTTCACAACTCGAAGCCAAAAGTCTGATGCTGTCGAGATATTCGCTTTTGATGGACTTCTTCTGAGTGCAGGTATTTGGTAATGCTAAATCTGTAATTGGAGACACCGTTAAGAGAGAGGACTGCCAATATAAAGAACTATTTACTAGGGTAAAAGCAAACACAGTTCACATGGTTTGGGCATGTATCAAGTTAGTCTGCTTTAGCCAAGACGATTCTGCAAAGTACTGTGTCTGGGAAGCGAAAGAGATGAAAGCAGAACAAGTGATGGGAAGATATCATCAGAGAGCGGACGGGAAGGTGCATAGCTAGAACAATTATCCTGGCACAAAACCGAGATGAGTGGCGGGAACTGGTTCAACAATTTGCAGTATTGATGCCCCAATCACGTTTCAGGTTACGGGACTGTTGATAATGATGATGATGATTATGATTATGATGATGATGGAGTCTGCAATCCAGTCGTCAGGACGAAGTTCAGTCTTTTCTAGGTCTGGACAACAGCCCCATAGCTTCAAAATCAGCTCTGCTCTCTATAGCCAGATCTGAATGGTAGTCCATAACTTCTGCCTCAGCTCTGCCCTCTGGCCAGGTTTGACATCGTTGGTCTTTGTGGACTGGGCAATAGTTGGCCATTTACTCTACTCTGCCTTTCCTCGAAGCAGAGGTGCTGGTCAATGTCAGAATGCCAACTTGTTCCTTCCCTGTTGAAGCTGGTAGAAACTACACCATTTCGATAATCGACACTGGCATCTGATTACAACATGTGGATGCGTGTGTGTCCTAATTTATGTCAGGTATCAGCGCCGTAGCTACCACACTTCGTCTTCTGCAAGTCTGGTTCTATTTGTTTCAAGGTTGCCTTCCGTAGCCTATCCACCTACAAGGCAGAGTTTGTTTGTTTACCGAGGTTCTCTTCCCCGTTTGACCAAACCCATTCATAGGGGTCAAAACATACTGGATGTAAACATCCGAATCCAGTTTAGTTTGACTGCAAGCAGCTTGTGATGGCTGATATTATTACAACAAAGTATACGATCCAGCTTCTAATGTCTGACTTCATGCTATTACCAAGACCACCAGATATCAAAATATATGTTAACAAAAACATATTTCTTTTAAATGTGACATTCTAAATGCTGTGAATGTCTGGACATGATTGAGCTAAACATGCTGGCTGTACTCACTTGAGTCCATCGTGACCGCCGACCAAGGAGCTGGTTCGGATCAGGAGTACAATCAGGACAGTACAGGTAAACGCCAGGATCAGGTAGGTGACCTGGGGGGATATTTATGCCTGAGGAATTTACTACCATAACAGGTGTACGTGTTGTGTGTACACGAAGAAGTGTACGTGTTGTATGTACAACAAGAAGTGTACGTGTGTATAAGATGAGGTATACGTGTGTACAAGATAAGGTGGACGTGTGTACAAAATGAGGTGTACGTGTGTACAAAATGAGGTGTACGTGATGTGTGTACAAGAAGAAATGTACATGTTGTATGTACAAGAAGAAGTGTACGTGTTGTATGCACAAGAAGAAGTGTGCATGTGTATAAGATGAGGTATACGTGTGTACAAGAAGAAATGTACGTGTTGTGGGTACAAGAAGAAATGTACGTGTTTTGTGCACAATTAGAAGTGTACGTGTTGTGTGTACAACATGAAGTGTACGTGTGTACGCGAAGACGTGTAGGTGTGTACATGGAGAGATGTACGTGTGTACAAGAAGAGGTGTACTTGTGTACAAAAAGAGGTGTACTTGTTGTGTGTACACTAATAAGTGTACGTGTTGTGTGTACAAGAAGAAATGTGTTGTGTGTACAAAAAGAGGTGTGCGTGTCGTGTGTACAATAACAGGTGTACCTCTTGTGTGTTCAATAACAGTTGTTTGTCTATTTCACTTTTAACCTTCCGTTGCTTTCTCTCTATCTCTCTCTGTGTCTATCTCTCTCACTCTCTCTCTCTCTCTCTCTCTCTCTCTCTCTCTCTCTGCCTCCTCTAAACATTTGTCTATTTATCTGTCTGTCTATCTATGTATGTCTGTGATGCTGAAATAAGAGGGAAAGAGAAAAAAGAACAAAAGTTAGATGAGTGAAACAGAAAACAAAACTAGAAAGAGATGAGATGGACGAAAACTATAAAGAGACAGGAAAAAGAGATGAGAGAGACATACAGAGGTAAGACAGACTGGAAGGGATACATATGATATATATATATACAGAGAGAGAGTGAGAGAGACAGAGTAAGAGAGAGGGGGGAGACGAGAGGGACATTGACAAAAACAGTGACACGACACGAGATAAGAGAGACAGGGAACACTATTTGATAATAATGAGATGAGCGGTAGAGAAAACAGACGGGAGAGAGAGAACGGGAGAGAGAGAGAGAGCGGGAGAGAGAGAGAGCGGGAGAGAGAGAGCGGGAGAGAGATAGAGAGTTGCATTGATTTGACCACATCAGCTGACTGCCAGCCCTTCACGTTCTGCGTTGAAGTGAAACTCACTTATCCATATTCTCGTATAATCACCAAGTCATTCAGTCCTTAACTGGTTTAGACATCTGACACCATCACCACAAGTCATTCAGTCCTTAACTGGTTTAGACATCTGACACCATCACCACAAGTCATTCAGTCCTTAACTGGTTTAGACATCTGACACCATCACCACAAGTCATTCAGTCCTTAACTGGTTTAGACATCTGACACCATCACCACAAGTCATTCAGTCCTTAACTGGTTTAGACATCTGACACCATCACCACAAGTCATTCAGTCCTTAACTGGTTTAGATATCTGACACCATCACCACAAGTCATTCAGTCCTTAACTGGTTTAGACATCTGACACCATCACCACAAGTCATTCAGTCCTTAACTGGTTTAGACATCTGACACCATCACCACAAGTCATTCAGTCCTTAACTGGTTTAGACATCTGACACCATCACCACAAGTCATTCAGTCCTTAGCTGGTTTAGAAATCTGACACCATCACCACAAGTCATTCAGTCCTTAACTGGTTTAGACATCTGACACCATCACCACAAGTCATTCAGTCCTTAACTGGTTTAGACATCTGACACCATCACCACAAGTCATTCAGTCCTTAACTGGTTTAGACATCTGACACCATCACCACAAGTCATTCAGTCCTTAACTGGTTTAGACATCTGACACCATCACCACAAGCCATTCAGTCCTTAACTGGTTTAGACATCTGACACCATCACCAAAAGTCATTCAGTCCGTAACTGGTTTAGACATCTGACACCATCACCACAAGTCATTCAGTCCTTAACTGGTTTAGACATCTGAACCCATCACCACAAGTCATTCAGTCCTTGACCGGTTTAGACATCTGAGCCCATCTCCACAAGTCATTCAGTCGTTGGCTAGTTTAGACATCTGAGCCCATCACCACAAGTCATTCAGTCCTTGACCGGTTTAGACATCTGAGCCCATCACCACAAGTCATTCAGTCCTTGACCGGTTTAGACATCTGAGCCCATCACCACAAGTCATTCAGTCGTTGGCTGGTTTAGACATCTGAGCCCATCTCCACAAGTCATTTAGTCGTTGGCTGGTTTAGACATCTGAGCCCATCACCACAAGACATTAAGTCGTTGGCTGGTTTAGACATCTGAGCCCATCACCACAAGTCATTCAGTCGTTGGCTGGTTTAGACATCTGAGCCCATCACCACATGTCATTCAGTCGTTGGCTGGTTTAGACATCTGGCCCCATCATCATCAAGTCATTCCAACCGCTGGTTTAGGGTTTCCAACTTCATTATCATCAAGTTCTTGACTGGCTTAGACATCTGACTCCATCATCATCATTCAGTCCGTGACTAGATTGGGGTCGCGACCCATCATCATCAATTCATTCAGACCTTGACTAGTTTGGGGTCGCGACCCATCTTCAACAAGTCATTCAGTCATTGACTAGTTTGGGGTCGCGACCCAACATCTTCAAGTCTTTCAGTCTTAAGACTGGTTTGCAAACTCATGATTCTGTTTTTCTTGTTTGTCCTGCCTTCGAGGGGTAGTTTTCAACTCAGCAAATCTTCCTCATCGTGTCTCGTAATGTGTGTTTCCCAAAGGTATTTCTTGATCTGTCACTTCCTCTCTTTCCTTGTGCTCGGTCTTCATTCACTTTCTTCACTGGATCGTCGTGACGTAGGTTGTGGCCTAGACAGGACAGTCGTTGTTTTTATTTCGCTTGTAACAGCTTTCTTTCCTCTCACACATACACAAACGCCGTTCCGTTTGATTTCCTCTCTGTTCAGCTTACTTTATTCATCTTTCGGTACATCCACATCTAAATAGCGATCAAAGATTTCTCCTCTCTTTAATTTACTGTCCATATTTCAGGACTTCACAACACCATAGACCGGACTTTTGTAATCATTTGTTGGGGTTTTGCTAAAGGTTATCCTTTCTGAGTTCTACTGGGAATGGCACGCCTCTTTTATCCTCAGTTAGTGGTCTTTTAGGTTATATCATGGTGTATTGATTTTTATCAGTAGTGTCATATGGACAAGTTGGAAAAGTGTATCGAAACCTTCAAAATGTTGGAACATAGAATATTGGCTCAGATCTGTTTACAAAAAAATAAAATAAATATGGATGTATTGAAAACGTTGGGGATGGAAAGGACATTAATGCACGAAATTAAGGTTAGATGCTTAGATAGAAGGGATTCGTATAAGAGGCAGACAACGTTATAAGTGGACGGATAACTTCAGGAAATTGACTGGAGAAAGCCAATCAGATTGCACCATTAAATAAATAGATGGAGTGCACTGATGATTCATTGCAGTCGACCTTCAATGCGGAGATGGCAATTGAATTCTTCTTTTTCGTCGTTCTATCTCAATCGAATGCTATAAAGCCATGATACGGGCTTTGAAAGTTGCATAATTTTGTCAACATAACGGAATGCGTTGTATTCGTAGTTTACATGTTGACAGCGATATTTGCACCCTTCGGTCTGACACATCCGACTTCAGCAGGCATTTTTTAGCACCGGGCTAGACTTCAAACGCAATGGAACTAAACATGAACTGAACATTTGCTACCTGATATCTAAATGCCTACTTTGCAAAAGCAATTTTAGTTAGGAATTTCTGTGTTTACTCGATTATGTTTTCCCATCGGCGTTGGTTACCGGTGGGTTCTGTCCCCTCGTTCAGTGTGGACATGAAATTGAACTTATTACGTTTCTTATTCATTCTCATTGGCTGTATCTCTCATACATTTGCTTTCATTGCAACTTCATTTTCTTCCCTTCTCTTTCTCTATCTCCCTCTCTCTTTCTTTTTATCTATCTTTCTCTTTCTCGCGCGCTGTCACACTCGCGCGATCTCTCTCGCCCCCTCTCTCTTTCGCTCTCTCTCTCGCGCTCTTTCTCTCTATCTATCTATTTATCTCTTCTCTCTCTCTCTCTCTCTCTCTCTCTGTCTCTTTCTCTTGCTAGAAATCTCCACTGACCTTCCGTCCCGGCTTGCAACACTTGTACAGGAACACCGTGACCACTGACCAGGTCAGAAGGAGACATACCACCAATTGCCAGCGAAGCTCTCCAGCCTGTCCCCAACTTTCAGAGATCTTTAAAACCGCTAGGCTGAGGAAATATACATGCACGGTCAAGGCTGTCCCACAACAGATATTGCAATCTTGGATGAAGGTTTGGAATGGGATGCTTCATTCTTTCCTAACATTAAAACAGGTACCGATTTACATCTGGGCTCCAGAGCGTGCTGATAACGCCGACTGTGCCAGGCACCGTTTGCAGCCTTAACGCTGATCAGAAAAATATTCAGATAAACACAAAGTCTCAAATGAAAAACTGCCTTCGGGGATAAAGTGTTAGATATTTAATTATACTAAGCCACAACTAAGTTAGAGGTGAGGCGGCCAGTTCCTTCATTACTGCCTTTTTTCTTTAACCGTAGGTCAGATAGGCAAAGGCAAAGGCAAAGGCCACCGCCCATCGCAGACGATGACGACATCATTTATTTGCTAGCTCTATTTTTAGAAAGGATTAACTCCGCTACTTTTTATCCTTACTCTCTCGTATCAAGCCGCCTGACACCAGTAGCAAGTCATGGACAAGACGACTAGGGTGCGACTACGAGATGCAGGGAACTCCGCATCAAGCACCCTTGAAAAAGACGGTGGAGTCCGGAGTCGAACCCATACCAACTCATCACGAGGCCGACGGTTTAACCACTTCGCCACGGAATCCACCCCGTAGGTCAGGTACTAATTTACAAACGACCGTCTACACAGCTAGGTCGACTAAAGCATGCCGGTAACAGTACTTGAATCCAGTACATTTGTCTTGAAAATCGAGTGATATACATCTACAGTAATCAGACACCAACACCATGTATTACAAGTGAACAACTCCACTGACAAGTTATGAGTTCACTTATTTGACTGTCTACGGCAGCCAACGTTCCAGGGACGTCGTCTTCTGTGCCTCCTCCTCCAGTCTGTCAGGGGATAGCCATTTGGTGTTGAGGAATGGTCTGTGAAGCATCTTGTGAGCCGGGGTTACCTGATCCAGCCGCACAACAAAGAAATTCAGGACGGTCCAGTCTTTCGGAGATTGAGAAGATGTTAGTTTTAACAGAGACCTTCACGTTGCAGATGTAATCATGTCATTGAATGGTATTGAATGTGGAAGGCCTCCAGTCTCGATATGTCATCCTTGAGTAATGTCCAGGTTTTGGACCCATAAACTAGAACTGGGACCATGCAAGATTGGTAGATGCGCCACATAATAACCACTACCACTTTTATTATCATCATCACCACAACCACCACCACAACAACCACTACAACAACAACCATCACAATGATTACCACCATCAATAGCACTATCACCTCCATCTTTCTAACCACCACCACAATCATTACCACCATCACTACTACCATCACCATAACCACTACCACAATCATTACCACCATCACCACTACCATCACCATAACCACTACCACAATCATTACAACCATCACTACTACCATCACCATAACCACTACCACAATCATTAACCCCATTCTTACTACCTTCGCCATAATCACGACCACAATCACTACCACCATTCTTACTACTATCACCATAACCACTACCACAATCATTACCTCCATCACTACTACCATTAGGATAGATATCCCTTCAATCACCAACTCTATCAACAACATAATCATCATCATCTTCAACAGTGACCAATGTCACGACAAGTCTGCCCAAACAGACGACAGCAACTCACTAGAAGTATTCATGACTTGGACTCAATGACCCGTTGTTGTGACCAGCATTGACATTGGGCACAATGACATCCTTGCAGCGTGAGGGCAGGGTCAGATTGTCTGGAAGACATGACGGGTCATCCGAGTTCCAGCAGAGAACTGATAACCCGGTGTCATTGTCCATGATGGTCTCGTTGTAGAGGTGACACAACTTCAAGGTCAGGTCGTGAGGTCTACATGCTGGAGATACACATGAGATCAGTGTGTGCTTGGGGGGATTGTAGAAGAAGGGAGGGAGGGGGGATTATAGAAGAAGGGAGAGAGGGAGGATTGTAGAAGAAGGGAGGGAGGGGGGATTGTAGAAGAAGGGAGGGAGGGGGGATTGTAGAAGAAGGGAGGGAGGGGCATTGTAGAAGAAGGGAGGGAGGGGGGATTGTAGAAGAAGGGAGGGAGGGGGGGATTGTAGAAGAAGGGAGGGAGGGGGGATTGTAGAAGAAGGGAGGGAGGGGGATTGTAGAAGAAGGGAGGGAGGGGGATTGTGGAAGAAGGGAAGGAGGGGGGATTGTAGAAGAAGGGAGGGAGGCGGGAATTGTAAAAGAAGGGAGGGAGGGGGGGATTGTAGAAGAAGGGAGGGAGGGGGGATTGTAGGAGGAGGAAAGGAGGGAGGATTCAGACAGGGAGGTGGTGACTGAGGGAAGGAGAAAACTTGTGAATGATTGGTGGATGAGATTTGCAAATGGTTATGGTTGGAATTGGTGAGAGATGGAGAATGGGAAGGTATGGATTATTAAAGAAGATGATTTGCGAATGAATGAGGCGGACAGTACGTGAATGACAGGGTGGGATGGAGGAATTATTGCAAGATGGAATTTATGAAGTGTTATTGAATAACGTGTGTTATATAGAAGGAATAGGCAGTCTTCATCTTCTTCTTCTTCTTCGTACGCAGTCAGACAGTAACCCTTATTTTTTCGAAAAAAGCGGCGGTCATCCTGAGGCTGTCGCCACTGCCATAGAGCTTGTCTTGCAGTTCCACTGGTGATGGCCACATCTGCTCTCTCTGATCCTCGTATGTCGGGCAGTTCTGCAGCAGATGTTCAGCGGTCATTTTACCGGTACCGCACGGGCATTCGTCGGTACCACCTATCTTCAATTTGTTGAATAGGTGGTACCTCAGTCTGTTGTGGCCAGTGCGAAGTCTGAAGACAACAACCTGCTCTCTTCGGTTCAACTGGTAATAGGCATCGTTTTTGGTGTAACCTGTATGTTCGGTTTCCCATTTGGTCATGGATCTGGCTTTGATAAGCCGTTTTGACTCTTCGTACGTCATACTGAATAGGCAGTCAATATAAATGACAGAGGGATTTAATTTGGGAATCACACACAACACACACACACACAGAAAGATAGAGAGAGAGAGAGAGGCATAGGTATAGAGATAGAACTTAAAAGATTAGGAGCAGGCACGTGAGCGATTAGCGGAGTTAGTTTGTGATAGACTGAAGGAAACTGGTCAGATTAAATGACGTTTGTTAATGAGTTAGAGAGAGAGTGGATGACTTAGAGAGAGAGTGGATGACTTAGAGAGAGAGTGGATGACTTAGAGAGAGAGTGGATGACTTAGAGAGAGAGTGGATGACTTAGAGAGAGAGTGGATGACTTAGAGAGGGAGTGGATGACTTAGAGAGGGCGTGGATGACTTAGAGAGGGAGTGGATGACTTAGAGAGAGAGTGGATGACTTAGAGAGGGAGTGGATGACTTAGAGAGGGCGTGGATGACTTAGAGAGGGAGTGGATGACTTAGAGAGAGAGTGGATGACTTAGAGAGGGAGTGAATGACTTAGAGAGATAGTGGGTGACTTAGAGAGGAAGTCGATGACTTAGAGAGGGAGTGGATGACTTAGAGAGATAGTGGATGACTTAGAGAGAGAGTGGATGACTTAGAGAGGGAGTGGATGACTTAGAGAGGGCGTGGATGACTTAGAGACGAAGTGGATGACTTAGAGAGGGAGTGGATGACTTAGAGAGATAGTGGATGACTTAGAGAGATAGTGGATGACTTAGAGAAATAGTGGATGGCTTAGAGAGGAAGTCGATGACTTAGAGAGGGAGTGGATGACTTAGAGAGATAGTGGATGACTTAGAGAGAGAGAGTGGATGACAGAGAGAGGGAGTGAATGACTAAGAGTAGTGAATGACTTAGAGAGAAGGAGTGAATGACGTAGAGTAGTGAATGCCTTAGAGAGGGACTGAATGACTTAGAGAGGGAGGGAACGAGTGATTAAGAGGAGAATGTATAAATTGTTAAAGGAAACGTTTGTCAAGTGTTGTCCAAGTGTTGTCCAAGTGTTGTCCAAGTGCTGTCCAAGTGCTGTCCAATGGCTATCTAAGTACTGACATAGTTATGTCGAAGGCTTGCTGATAGATCTTACAGAACTGGTATCACATATCGTAACTAACACAGATGACATTAATTTCTGACATTGTTGACATTATTGACAGAGATGATATAGCTGGCTTAGATGTCATGACTGAGACATATGATATTTCTTAAATAGATGAAAGATATACTATAAGTGGCACATATGCCATAACGGACAGCTATGTCATGCTGAACATCGATGACATTTATGTCATTGTTGAGATAACTGACAGATATGGTTTACGAGACACAGATGTCATTTCATACAGAACTGACATATATAGTATTCCAGATGCACACACCATGTTGGACACACGTACCATGGCGGACACATATAACATAATTGGCAACGTTGACAGAACTCACATAGATAGTATAAATGGCATAGATGCCATGACGGACACATATGGCATTTCTTACATAACTGATATAAATATATAGTATAACTGATTCAAATGTCATAGCTTACACTTGTGACGTGATTGGCATATATGCAATAACTGATACATATATCACAACAGGAACATAATATAGTCGGTACAGTCAACATAACTGGCACACATGTCATAACCAACACAGATGACATAACTGACTCATAATATAGTCGGTACAGTCAATATAACTGGCACATATGTCATAACTGACAAACATGGCATAACTTTCACATAATATAGTCGGTACAGTCAACTTAACTGGCACATATGCCATGACAGACACAAATAACATACTATAGTCGGTACAGTCAACATAACTGGCACATATGCCATGACGGACACAAATAACATACTATAGTCGGTACAGTCAACATAACTGGCACATATGCCATGATGGACACAAATAACATACTATAGTCGGTACAGTCAACATAACTGGCACATATGCCATGAGGAACACAATCACATAACTGGCACATACTACCGTCGGTACGGTCACAATAACTGGCACACATCCCCTGACGGACACATATGATATAACTGACACATATACTCTAACGGACACATATGATATAACTGACACATATACTGTATCTTACACATATGATATGGCGGACACATATGATATAACTGACACACATACTGGAACTGATAAAGATGACATCAGTAACATACAACTGCCACTGTCTTTCCTTCACCTACAGTTTGTGTTCCAAGAGTTGGTGCACTCCTGCAAGGGCATGACGGATGTCAGAGAAGAGGCCAGGTAGAACAGACACCACGAGGTTATCACACTGTAGTATACGGACGTCACTACGGCAACCATAACCATTGAGTACCCTGTACCTGTTCAATCAAAATGGTGCTTACACTTGCTGTGGCATTTGTTGTGACGTTTGTATATGTCAATTTATTGTTTATCCTCTTTCGTTACATGTCATTTGTATAGTAACTGTGTACATATATCAGAGAGGTTCGCTGGGGTCTTTGTGAATGGCAAGGACAAGAACACCTCCACTTCATCACAGAGAGTAAGAGGCGACTAACTGTGTGATATGGCATAACGTTGACCATGGTTAGGTGGTTTCTTAAGAGCAGCATAGATAACGCCCAACATGCTGCAGGTCTACTTTGCTCTAGTGTTTGAATTTATTAAGAAGGACTCACATATCGGTTTATCAACCTCCGTGGCATTTGTTCCAACGGAGTAATAAGCTGCTCGAGCATAGCCCACTGAGCAGGAAATCATTCTCCTCGCTTCGTCCAGCTCATATAAGAGCTGGAATCTGCACAGGGACACTCACCCCTGTAGAAGTACAGGTCGACTAATGACATACCAGATATTGAAAGTACAAACCTGGATCATTACAAGACAAATTCAGATGGGGTTTCGTTTTCTTCTTCTTTGTTCGTTCTCAATCTTCCGCTACCAAGTCTTGTAAAAAGCTTTGCAAGCAGCGGAATGTAGTCTAGAGAACGAAATACGTTGTGTCGTAGTTTACAGCTTGACTGCGATATTTGCAACTTTCGGTCCAACACATCTGACTTCAGCAAGCATTTTTTGAGTACCGGGTTGCCCTTCCTCTTTGATCCCTTCTACTTAGCCAGTCTGATATGTTGCAGCTTGTTATCCAGGATCACCGTGTGGAGGTGTAGAACGGTTTTGGCAGCTCTGGTTCGCTGTCCCTGACGCTAGCAGTCAGATATGGGCTGCTGACCGCTGCTGTTCAGCGTCTTGATGTTGATTGTGATCTTGAATGGGTTTGAAGTCTTTGAAATGTGGGTTTTCAGAATAATTGGATGAGTTTCTTTGAAAGATAGGACAGAAATAGTGAAGTCCTGGAAAGCCCAACCGTAGAAAATATACTTGTGAAGGAAACAAAAATCAGAAGAACAAATATTGATGGTCATGTAAAGAGACATGACAGTCTGCTGAAGGTTATATTGGAGGGAAGAGTGGATGGCAAGAGTGGAGGGCAAGGGGCATGACAGTCTGCTAAAGGTTGTATCGGAGGAAAGAGTAGAGGGAAAGTGAGCCAGAAGACGGCAGAGGTACGGATGGACCTACAAATGGTGGAGGTAGCCGAGACACAATCTGACTGAGAGTATCGTTCTGGCACGGAATAGAGAACAGCTGTAAATTACTGTTTGCCTCTGCTGTGGAGACAGCACTTGATGATAGCAAATATTATATGTGTGATTGACATGTCACATTTGTTGTTATATATCATTTGTCTAAACGTGTCACATTATGTGTTGTTATCATGCGTCATTTCACCTATCACATTTGCTATTTCCATGTGTCAGTATTTGTTACTTTAATTTGTCCTATGTGTTAATTTCATGTGTCACTACTCGTGTTGTATTATAAACCAGTGCTGTAATGTGACAATTGACATATCACAGGGATGCAAAGTGTCATAAGGCTAGGTGAGACATTTTTGATCACCGTTCGTACCCCTGTTAACATACAGTACCACATCAACCTGGTTAGCCAGATCGTGAATGGCACTGTAATCCTCAAACAGGTGACCTTACAGAGAAATCTAACATTGCACTATAGCCAGAAGGACCACGGTCGACCTACTTTAGTACGTCTCGGCATGTAGGAAGGCCACTGTAACCCGCTACAAAAGGAACGTGATCACCAGTTAGTTAAAATTAGCACCAGCGGCATCGAACACGAACAACAACAACATTAACAACAACAGCAGAACAAAAAAGCAACAAAGTGGCATTAACATTAACAACAGTAACATCAACAACAGCTGCAGCTACAACAACAATAACAAAACAGCAACGGCATCACCTGCAACAGCCTCAAAATTAACAGAAACATAAACTGTAACAACAATAAGAGCAACAAAAGCAACAATAACAGTAAAAACAACAACACCATTACCAACAACAACAACTGCAACACCTACATCAACAACAGCGTAAGAAACAACAACAGTAAAATCAGAAACATTATCAGCAACAACAGCAGCAACATCATCAAGAACAGAAATAACAACAAGAGCAATAACAATACTAACAATATCAACAACAACATTAACAACATTAACAACAACACCATCAACAACAATAGTAACCGCAACACCAGTATCAACAACAATAACAACAACATCAGCAACAAGAACATTAACAACAACAGCAACAACATCCACAACAACAACATGACACATTTGTTGTTTATATTGTCCCGATAACCTTATCAAGGAAAGACAAAAGTAGTCCTAATACAGAAATATAAGTCGTGGATGAAGTGTTAGAGACTTCCTGTACTAGGTCTAAGCTTTTTTAGAATTAACGTAAACAGTTCCTTTCCTCACCTCATTGCCTTTCCCATCGATAAGTCACGTACTCATTTATAACTGCGTAGGAGGTAGCGTGTTGCTTTCGGGATCGAACCTTAACCATTTGACATTTCGCATCTGTCGATGTTGTCACGCGGCAATGCTCTTGTTGTTTTTTAACATCCCGTTTGATGTAGATGCTGTCACATGCCAGTATACGACATATTTCCATCGATACCCGCTTCTGATACTATTGATACAACTTGGAGACAGTGGTTCCACAAACTGCGGAAATTATAGACTATAAATAGTATCTGTAGCTGACGGGTAATGCGTTCCCATCGCAAGAAACGATCAAACGAAAGTGCGAAATGATGGGTATTTGAGTCCCGCAGAGTTTGAAGCGTCCTAGTCTCAATGAAGGTAGATCGTCGAGTAGTCTTGTAGGATGCGGTCGATAAACGCAGAGGTCCCGTGCAAACACTGTGCACGAAAAATAGTCTATCATGGTTAATAGCAGAAAAGAGCAGGCTGTTAACTGATGGTCATCTGTTCCATTACAGCTGACCATGGTTAACCACTGCGCTGGAAACATTCTAAAGGTCGCGGAATTCGTGCCCAGTACAAGCTCGCTTAAAGGCTAAGAAGAGACTTCCCCTCTTTCGTGTAAACACAAATTAGAGTTAGACCATCCTCTGCGTATCTCTTCACTCGTTGCATAATATAATTACTCGGATTAAGGTTTTCGTTGGTCGGCAACTACCATATCCAAGTGCAGCTGTGGCGAAGTGGTCAAGTCGTTTGTCTCATGCTAGAACGGTACGGGTTCGAATTCGAGCCTGCGACAATCAGTTCATGATATCATCTTTTCCGGAGATCCCTGGGTTCAGCGTTGGGAGCTACTGAGTCGTGCTTTGTGCGATGCTCTTAGCAGGCGGGGATACCCTTCTGCTGTGGGAGACTGAACAATTTGAGGAAACCCGAGGCGATGAAGTCGAAACCTTTAACATTTAATCTGAGTGAGCCGACTGTCGATGTAAAGATGTGCGCGTTTGTTCTTTTCATGCGCTTTCATCCAACCGGCCAGTGGGAGGTCGTTGACACAGAAAACAGATGTGAACAATTTGATGTATCATTGGATCTTGAGTCGTGCGAAGAGCTACTCCGAATTTGTTAAGGCCTTGGAGAGAGATCCAAGTTTTCCAAGAGGGTAGGAGGTTTGTGTGGTGACTTCTGAATTACGGATAGAGTAGCTTAAGCTGATTCCAAGAATACGTCTCCGTCTCGCATGTGGGAGATCTCAAGTCTTGATATGTTACATTTAAGCAGGGTCAGGGAGGAAGACAAATTATACTGATCAGACATATTAGTCAGGGTCATGCAAAATATACTGATCAGACATGTTAGTCAGGGTCAGGCAAAATATACTGATCAGACATGTTAGTCAGGGATAGACGTGATCCCCGTAGTATTGAGCGATACGCAGATGAAGCTAAGCATATCTTAACCGTCTGGAGGACTCAGGTTCACCTTCATCAGCATGCCCGGGTTGTGAGGACAGTTACTGCAACCCGACACTTAACGCCCTTTTCAGGGCGTACAAGACAAAGCAGGGGATATAACCCAATATATTCTCAAGTTAAATGTTTACGTTAGTCTCAATGTTGTTTCCCTTATCGAAGACAGTCAATTGGTCTCAAGACCTGAAAAAGTTCAGTGCTAAGGCTCAAGTCAGGCCAGGTACAACATAATGACCAAGAGTTCACCTTACATTCTCACTGGGCACCTGCATTACAGCAGCCTGATCAACTAGATGGGAATCCACTAGGTGATTCATAGTGGTGATCAACAATTTACTCAGTACGATCTGGACTTTTAAAGTGTATATGTAATCTGCTATGAGAAAAAATTCATCAAGAGGAAAGAACTTAGTAGGTCTCAATTTGAACCAAACAACAATAGCATGCTGAGAAAGTATACATTTTTAGATGTGTGAAAGCAGGTTTATGTAAATGCTATGAATTAGTGACAAACCTTTAAAAATGGGCACTGCCCGCCAAATACTGATTGGTCCAAGAGTAGAGAATTGACCAATCGCTGTTTCGATGATGACCAATGGGATACCACACGTGATCAGGACGATCAGGTACGCAATCAGGAAAGCTCCTGCAAAAAATCAGTGAAAAAATACAGTACGTTTTAAAATATGTCTCATGTGTGTTAACTACAGAACAATCGTATGGATCCAAGAACTCTTAGCTGGTAAGGACAGAATATGGCCAAAGCAATTACGTACATGTTGTAAAAGGCATCTTATTCTTCTTCGTTCTTAATATCCCGCTACCAAGCCCTGCAAATAGCTTTGTAAGTAGCAGGTTCTTATCTGGAGAACAGAATGCGCTGTATCGTAGTTTACAGCTTGACAGCGATATTTACACCTTTCGGTCCGACACTTCAGACTTCAGCAGACATTTTGGAGTACCAGGTTAGACTTCCCTCTTCGATCCCATCTCGCATTCTGCTCTGTTGAAGCCTGTTATCCAGAATCACCACGTGGAGATGTAGATGGGTCTCGGCAACTCTGGATAGCTTGCAATGACGCTAGCAGTCAGCCGTAGGTGGCTAATCGCTGCAGCTCATGCGCTGCTCAGCATCTTGTACCCATACGATGCATCTAAAGATAGTCGTGGATACGACTTGCAATCTTGCAATCTGCAAGAGCACAGGAAGTGTTGTAGTCCTGGTTTCTTGATAAGGTCACAAATGGTGGATATGCCACTACTTTATACTAATCAAAATAAAGAAGATGAAAAACAGGTTTGTGGAATTGTTGATAATTGTTGTATAATGATTATGTATATATAAAATGGCACAGATGGCGCCATAACTGGCTTCGAGTCTACATTTCTCTACTGTTTTGGATCATTATGGATGCCGCCAGACCACGGATTTGCCTGAAATTCACACTAGTCGACGACTTACACTTGTGTTCACTGAAACGTGGAGTTGTTTTCCGTCTGGACTTGTTATTTCGTTCTTTTTTTGTGATTTCTACCATCCGTTTATCCTGGTCTGGACGCCGGCTGAATGGCGCTACGCTTATACCTGTGTCGTATTTCACGGGTTAGTTCTGCCGGTTCACCTTCACGAATATGGCGTGTGGGAATTTTAGATGCTACTATGATGAGCTGAATACAGCTGGGGAGAGATGCCAGAGTCACTCACACGCTGAGTGTTGTCCATACGACCTCTTGTGGTTATCGAAAAGGCACGACAAACTGCGTTAGATGCCTTCCCACCTTTCTACCCTGCGGGTTACATGTTTACGGAAAGGCTTCGGTGGTAACCCTGAGGCAAAATCTGCATCCTATGCTATCTCCAGTCGTCTCGATGAATGTCTTGCCACTGGCAAAAGGTAGCTTAGGCTCTGTGAGTGAGGTTGACAAAAGGCGCAGTTTCTTCCTCACTTTAATCCAAATCACCGCGCAAGTCACCCATTTCAGCCGACACAGCAAGTGATACGACTGTCCACACGGCTGAACAAAGAGAGTGGTCTTCATCACTTGTGATGGACAACTATTAATGATTATGTCTACAGTGACTGATATTCTTGTTTCGGATTTGTTTACAGTGACTTATGCTGTTTGACGGAGCTATTTATATCATGTTGTTGTCTATAGTGACCACTTATGTTGTGATGGACTTGTCTATAGTGACCACTTATGTTGTGATGGACTTGCCTATAGTGACCACTTATGTTGTGATGGATTTGGTTATAGCAACCACTTATGTTGTGATGGATATGTCTATAGCAACCACATATGTTGTAATGGATCTGTTCATAGCAACAGCGTATGTTATGATGGAGCTGTTTATAGTAATCACTTATGGTACGACATATCTGTTTATAGTGATTGCTAATGTTATTGTGATTGATCTGTTTATAGTGATCGCTAATGTTGTTGTGATGGACCTGTTTATAGTGATTGCTAATGTTGTTGTGATGGACTTGTTTATAGTGATTGCTAATGTTCTTGTGATGGACCTGTTTATAGTGATTGCTAATTTTGTTGTGATGGACCTGTTTATAGGGATCACTAATGGTGTTGTGATGGACCTGTTTATAGTGATTGCTAATGTTGTTATGATGGACTTGTTTATAGTGATTGCTAATTTTGTTGTGATGGACCTGTTTATAGTGATCACTAATTGTGTTGTGATGGACCTTTTTATAGTGAACACTAATGGTGTTGTGATGGACCTGTTTATAGTGATCGCTGAAGCTGCTGTGATGGACATGATCATAGGGACACCCTGTACTGTCTCATTACCTCCCCCATGTCTGTACGCCAGGTATGGAAAACGCACAACGTTTCCAAGGCCCACCACGTGACTCAAACAAGAGACGGTTGCATGGCAACGACTAAAGAAGCTTTCCTTCGAGGCTGGCGATCCCACAGATGTATCGTCTTCTGAACTTGTCAAAGTGGCCACGTCTGACAGGTAACTGGGCGCCATTTCTTGTGCAGGGGCAACTGACTGGGAAATATAAGAAGGGAACTGTATGTTATTTATCATGGAAGATTTCATATCAATCAGAATGGACTTCAGCCACTGGATTTCCTTTGTTGCTCAATATATTAAATTATATGCACATTTGACTTTCCTAACAAGATTTGAAGAAAGTCTTATTACAGTCATTTGTAGTGCAAGTTATAGTATTATCTTTCTCCTTTGTGAAGTTTGCGAATCCCATTAACAACGTCCTTTAGTCGTCTCTCGCGATATGCAAGGAAGGAAACGTTGCTTTAATTCTGTTTGTTTTTAAAACCACTCGTGTCAGCTTGTTCGTCTCGTCTGTCCTGTAACACAGCTGGTCGTAGGGCCATCACATCTCAGTAAATCTCGAACTACCATAGCTATTGTATTAAGGGACCTCCCCACAAATATATATGCAGATTTACAACACAAGAAAGCTTAACACAATCTGGCAAGATAAATGTCTATCCCAATCCACGAAATTCAGATTTATGCCTATATTGGTCCTGTAAATATTCCTCTATATTTGTAAGACATGCACAGTTACAGCTGACCTTCCACGAAGGATACAGGCCTTGGAGATGAGATGTTTATGAAGACTTTTAAAACGTCACGTACAAAGATTGAGTTACAAATGACGAAATATGAGATGGAATTACAACAGCAATAGGGCTTTTTGAAGATCTCATGGCAACTGTCAAAAAAAGAAAACTCACTTGGCACGGTTACATATCTTCGTCTTCTTCTTCTTCTTCTTCTTCTTCTTCTTCTTCTTCTTCTTCTTCTTCTTCTTCTTCTTCTTCTTCTTCTTCTTCTTCTTCTTCTTCTTCTTCTTCTTCGTAAGCTGTCAGACGTCAACTTGAATTTGTTCGAAGAAAGCAGCTGTCATCCTGAGGCTGCCGACACTGCCATAGAGCTTGTCTAGTGTTGGCACTGGTGATGGCCACATGTGCTTTCTCTGGTCCTCGTATGTCGGGAAATTTTGCAGCAGATGTTCAGCGGTCATTCTCCCTGTACCACAAGTCCATTCGTCAGTGCCACCCATCTTCAGTTTATTGAATAGATGATACCTCATTCTGTTGTGGCCTGTGCGGAGTCTGAAGACCACGACCTGCTCTCTTCTGTTCAACTGGTAATGGCATAATTTTTTGTGTAGCCAGTATGTTCTGTTTCCCATTTGGCCATGTATCTGGCCATAATAAACCGCTTGGGCTCTTCGTAGGTCACACTAGAATATGGTTGTGGTAGTCTTGCACCTTCTTTTGCCAGTCTGTCTGCCTCCTAGTTGCCTTGCATGTTACAGTGGGATGGAACCCACTGTACCCCTACTCTTTTTGGTGCAGACTGCTGGTATAGTTGACAGAGTACTGCTCTTAAATCATTAAGTTCAGTATTTTTCTGGCGGTCACATATCGAGATCAAATGGTCTTGCAAATACGATCCTGCACGGAAAGGTACAAGGCAGACGACGAAGAGGCGTCCCAAAAAGAGGTAGGAGGACAACATAAAAGAATGGATCAATCACCGACCCGAAGAGGTACAGGCAGCGGCCGAGGTCACAGTAGGGTGGCGTGGGCTTATGAGTATGTCTTCATGTGTGCCCAAACGACCTCACTGGTTACGGCATTACCTGACCTGACAACACAAACCTTCATATATGTAGTATAGATATGGAGCAACAACAATTACGACTAGAAGAAGATGGTTACCTGCATGTTGACAAAGTTGACGATGTTTGGTAGGTACAGGTTGGCTGTCAGCATGGCTAGCGCATTGGCAGGTCTGAACGGGTCAGGATGACAGATGACGTAGTCTGGGAGGTCAGCCTGAGGCTCGTGTTCTGGATGACCTGGACCCCATGTGGCAGGTGTAGATCGGAGCTGTTTTAGTCTCTAGAACAAAGTTGAAATCTAAGACATGGGACATGTTGGCATAATATCTGTTGGATCGTGTGAATGTTTTAATGTTTTAGCATGTGCATAGCAGTCAAACCAAATTATGTATGTACAAATGAACCCACTTACCTACGTCACTACATCGTGACTCAGGTATGTGTGTAACAATAAACTGTGTGACCTACTTAGATCTCTATTCTTTGATTTTTTGCCAGTGACCATCATGTTTGATGGCGTCTTTCATGGCAGCAACAAACTCTCTCCACTTTACCCACTTTGCAATCACAGTATGCTACTCAACACCGATTCATGATTTATGTTTCGACTCTTACGATTCTGCACCAAATTGTCTCATATATATATATATAAATATATATATATATATATATAGATATATATATATATATATATATATATATATATATATATATTTGAAGTAAAGTATCAGATAGCATTACTGCGTAGGGGTGTGAGGTCTTAGCGATCTCATATTTCAAAGGCTCGGCTATATGAGGGCGGTAACCATCTCCTCTCACTAAGCGCTTTTACATCAAGGGCTGAACAGGTACCAGGTACGCATTTAAGACTGGGTTGGATGCGGTCTGAACAAAAACATGTCCGCCTCAACTGGGGAATGAACCATGGACCACTCAGATGCGAAGCCAGCTCGCTAAACATTAACCAGATCGCAAAATACTAACCAGCTCGCTAAACACTAACTAAATTACTAACTATAATATATTTTGGCGATATTACTGCGCAACCTATTTATCTAAATAATTGCATAACATTGTGTCATAGTTATCCTTGTAAATATATCGCAGTGTGACATTAAATCAAATAGATCAGTTTCTATATTACATTATACGTTGGTTATATATATAATTTTAATTCAGTTTCAATTATATTTCTATGAACCTTATTGTAGTATTAATTACGTGGGACAGTCAATAGGTAACATAAAATGTATTAAGGGTGTGAACTATATATTTTTTGTGGTCGACACAACACTGTCCGCATGTCCACAAGCTTGTGGATTCCCTCTAGAAAAAAGCCTTTTAACGTAAGCTAACCAATTTTGCACAGCACATTACCTCGTTGACAGTTGCCTTGGGACCCATCTACTGCACATTTTCCTGTAACCGAGGTCATCATGGACAATTATGTGCGTACCGCCATTAAATATCTTCAACTATACGTCTACTGACTCACCGGATGCAACGGACAAGCTGGTCGAGATGATGTTTCACTGTTTCCATTTGCTACGATTGCTGGTCTCCCCCACCTCGGTTCGTCAATGACGTTTTGTCTTCAATTTTGAAATGTATCTACCCATTCATATACTCTCCTCTGGCTCAAACAACTGTCTGCATGCTGAACCTACATTATTTTGTAGATCGCAGATGGTTTCACACTCTTTGGCTACAAAGAAAACAACAACAAAAAAACAAGCGAATAACGCCTGGCTGTTCTTCCAATGCGCATGTCAGCAAAGCGGTGGTCAGCAAAAGGACTTTCAGCAAAGCGACGGTCAGCAAAGGGGCGGTCAGCAAAGGGGCGGTCAGCAAAGGGGCGGTCAGCAAATGTGCGATCAGCAAAGGGATGGTCAGCAAAGGGGCGGTCAGCAAATGTGCGACCAGCAAAGGGCCGGTCAGCTAATGTGCGATCAGCAAAGGGACGGTCAGCAAAGGGGTGGTCAGCAAATGTGCGATCAACAAAGGGACGGTTAGCAAAGGGGCGATCAGCAAATTTGCAATCAGCAAAGGGACGGTCAGCAAAGGGGCGGTCAGCAAAGGGGCGGTCAGCAAAGGGGCGGTCAGCAAAGGGGTGGTCATGTTGTACGCTATATTACGCATGCTCATCCTGATTGACCGTCCCAATGCCTTCATGGAGTATTACTAAAGGTCGTTTTGTGTCCTTAAACAACATTTTCCGTTTTACATACTCTAACATGCACTTTACAAAACACTTTCTTTTACTTAATGACTGCACCTCCTGTGTGTGTGCGTGCGTTTGTGTGCATGTGTATGTATATATATAGCAATGTAGTGGTAGATTGTTAGATTTCACTTACCTGCTTGAGTGTCCCAGGAACACCGAATAGAGAAATAGCAGCCATTGCCAGACCAGGAAACAGAATAACAGGACTTAACGCCCAGGCTATTCCGTGCAACCATTTTTTATTTTTGTCTTTCTGTGGCAGCTCGTGGAGGAGGTTGACTGTCAGTAGGGAGGCTAGCACAACGATCTGGTTGATAGAAAGAGATAGATGTACATAGTTCAGGTCAGGTCATCCCGTAACCGGTGAGGTCGTTGGGGCACACATGAAGACATCCTCACAACTCCACGCCATCCTTCTCTGTCAGAAGCCGCTGCCTGTGACTCTTCTGGTCGGAGACTGGTCCATTCTTTTATGTTGTCTTCCCATCTCTTTTTGGCCGGCTTCTTCGTCGTCTGCCATGCACCTTCCCGTGGAGGATTGTGTTTGCAAGACCATTTGATCTCGATATGTGACCGTACCAAGTGAGTTTCCTTCTTTTGACAGTTGCCAAGAGATCTTCAAAAAGCCCTATTGTTGTTGTAATTCTATTTCGGATTTAGTCATTTGTAACACTCTGGTAGAGAGAAATAGAGAGGTACAGAGCGAGGTAAATATAACACTCTGGTAGAGAGAAATAGAGAGGTACAGAGGGAGGTAAATATAAAAATCTGGTAGAGAGAAATAGAGAAGTTCAGAGGGAAGTAAATATAAAACTCTGGTAGAGAGAAATAGAGAGGTGCAGAGGGAGGTAAATAATAAACTCTGGTAGAGAGAAATAGAGAGGTACAGAGAGAGGTAAATATAACACTCTGGTAGACAGAAATAGAGAGTTACAGAGGGAGACTAGCGAACCATTATGACAGAGAAAGGCAGAGAGAGACAGACAGAGAGATGTGCGAGGTAAAGAGGGAGACTGACACACAAAATGTGGCCGAGAGAGACAGTAAGAGAGACAGATAGAAAGAGAGACAGAGAGATGTGCGAGGTAAAGAGGGAGACTGACACACAAAATGTGGCCGAGAGAGACAGTAAGAGAGACAGATATAAAGAGAGACAGAGAGATGTGCGAGGTAAAGAGGGAGACTGACACACAAAATGTGGCCGAGAGAGACAGTAAGAGAGACAGATAGAAAGAGAGACAGAGAGATGTTCGAGGTAAAGAGGGAGACTGACACACAAAATGTGGCCGAGAGAGACAGTAAGAGAGACAGATAGAAAGAGAGACAGAGAGATGTGCGAGGTAAAGAGGGAGACTGACACACAAAATGTGGCCGAGAGAGACAGTAAGAGAGACAGATAGAAAGAGAGACAGAGAGATGTGCAAGAACAAAATGAGGCTAATATAGAGATTTATATAGAAAGATGAAGCAATGCAGATTAACACCACATGCTTGTCGAGAGAGTGACAGAGGGAAAGAGATAGGAGGGAGCGGGGGAGGTGGATTGCGCGAAGTTATACGTTTTTCCATAATTGAGAGAAAAGGATTGATGATAAGACTGCATTTGTTAGTTATTACGAAATGAATGCCTTTTATAATTTCTTTAATAGAATGGAGTAAAGGATTTGGAAGATGTATGGCGATGGGTGGAGAAAACGATAGACAGAAGGATGGAATGATTGGTAGAAAAAATGATAGAATTTAAGAGTGTATTTACTAGTTAGGAGTAGGGAAAAAAATTAACATCTGGTCAGGCAAAACATACTGATCAGACATGTTCACCAGAGTCAAGCAAAACATACTGATTAGACATGTTAATCAGAGTCAGGCAAAATATACTGATCAGACATATTAATCAGAGTCAGGCAAAATATACTGATCAGACATGTTATTCAGAGTCAAGCAAAATATACTGATCAGACATGTTAATCAGTCAGGCAAAATATACTGATCAGACATGTTAATCAGAGTCAAGCAATATATACTGGTCAGACATGTTAATCAGAGTCAAGCAAAATATACTGATCAGACATGTTAATCAGAGTCAAGCAAAATATACTGATCAGACATGTTAATCAGAGTCAAGCAAAATATACTGATCAGACATGTTAATCAGTCAAGCAAAATATACTGGTCACTATCTTCACTTTGATTTCCCCGCAGTCCTCCCTAAAAATGGGTTGTTTTCAGGGCCGTCTGGCTAACGAAGTGAGGTATCGACGTGATCCCCGAAGTAGTCAGCAACACGCAGATAAAGCAAAGCAAGCATAGCACAACCACCTGGTGGACACGTTTCACCTTCATCAGGATGTAATGAAAGCTACAACAACACGCCACAATACTTAATTTTAATTCCTCACAAAAGACTAATCCTACTTAGTGTGGGCATTCAATAACAACAACATTAACAACAACAACAAGTTAGGAGCGAGATAACAACGACCTTGTTAAGGTCGTAATTGGACGAGATATTGAGGATGATAATGTTTATTATCCATCCACCCCTGACCCAAACACGTACAGTATCTAAAAACAAAGGAAGGTGTGGTAGAGTGGTTAAGTGACACGGCTAACAACCAGTAGGTGCTGGGTTCGATCCTCCTCATAGCACCGGCCGTTACCCCGGGGAAGCAAACCATTAGAGGAGGCATGTAGGAGGAGGCAGACCCTTACATAACATGTATGCTGAAGTCGGACGCATTGGGCCAACAGGCGCAAAATAAAAACCACAGTGTAACACACTCCTGCCTTGGGGATTACATAAATGAGGCAAACGCTAAAAATAACACAAAAAACACAAACGAACAAAAAACAAAAAAACGACACATACATAGAGAGAACAAGAAAGCACGAGAGAGAAAAATGAACGCTACACGTGGAAAAACAAGAACAAGGAAACTTGACGAGGGAGAGACACGGCACATGGAGAGTGACAGTAGCGCTAAGAAATATACGCAAGAAGACAGTCCAGATAAGTATGAATGGGATAGTGCGAAAGGGTAATTGAGAAAGGTAAAAAAAAGAAGCAATGAAACAAAAGGGATCCATCAATTATCGCAAATAAGCATAAAGAGAAAGTTCTAGAGACAGGGAAGATATAAATTCTTCTTCTTCTTCTTCTTCTTCGTACGCAGTCAGACAGTAACCATTATTTTTTCGAAAAAAGCGGCGGTCATCCTGAGGCTCTCGCCACTGCCATAGAGCTAGTCTTGCAGTTCCACTGGTAATGGCCACATCTGCTCTCTCTGATCCTCGTATGTCGGGCAGTTCTGCAGCAGATGTTCAGCGATCATTTTACCAGTACCGCACGGGCATTCGTCAGTACACCCTATCTTCAATTTGTTGAATAGGTGGTACCTCAGTCTGTTGTGGCCAGTGCGAAGTCTGAAGACAACGACCTGCTCTCTTCGGTACAGCTGGTAATAGGCATCGTTTTTGGTGTAACCAGTATGTTCGGTTTCCCATTTGGTCATGTATCTGGTTTTGATAAGCCGTTTTGACTTTTCGTACGTCATACTGGTATTTGTTTGTGGTAGTCTTGCACCTTCTTTTGCCAGTCTGTCTGCCTCCTCGTTGCCTTGGATGTTGCAGTGTGACGGAACCCACTGTACCACTACCCTTTTTGGTGCGGACTGCTGGCACAGTTTGCAGAGTGCTGCTCTTAAGTAATTAAGCTCAGTGTTTTTCTGGCTTTTTAGCGCTGTGACTACGGCGAGAGCATCTGTCAGCAGGACTATATGGCTCTCCTTTTCACTGTGTGTCACCATTTCTTCCACTGCCGCCCTCAGTGCCTCTGCCTCCGCTCTGAAATTGCTTGTGTACTTACCAGTAGCGACTGACAGTGTTATTTTTCTGCCATTTGGTAGGTTCAGGAATGCTCCCGCCCCTCCGTTCTGTGTAGTGTCTGTTACAGAACCGTCGGTGTATGCATGGGTCCAGTCCATGCTTTGGTAGCTTTTCGTTATGAAGCTTACGGTAGTATCTCTCCTTTCTTTTTCAGTCTGGCAGTTTTTGTTTGAAATACCTGGTATATTTTCTACCACCTCTGGAAATATATCCTGCCTCCAGTTAGGTTTTCGTACAGTAGTGATGGGTTTTGGTGTTGTTAGTGCGTTTATGGGATCTTCGTGCATCTTTGCTTTGGCTATTTCTGCAAAGTTTCTTCGCTTTAGTTTCCCATTTCCCAAATTGTTTAGTCTCTGGTGCATTGGATGGTCCGTCAGTCTTCGGAGTTTCTCTGACTGCAGATGGGCTCTGCAGTCTCTTCTATCGGTCATGGATTGCAGTTTTGTAATCTTTTCAAGTTCTACAATTGGCGTTGACTTCATGCCACCTGTTATAATTCTCATGGCTTGGTTTTGAAGTTTGTTAACTTTATCGAAGTTCGCCTTCGCTGCTGTTGTCCATGCCGCAATGCCATACTCGAGAACTGGTCTCACTCTTCCAGTATACAGTTTCTTTAGTATGCCTTCGTCTGCTCCCCAGCTTGTGCCAGCAAGTTTCCTCATGATTGCCATTCTTTCTCTGGCTTTCATTCGGTTTCTCTCAATCTGACTTTTCCATGTCATGCGCCGATCAAATGTGACTCCCAGATAGGTTGGGTTGTCGTTTTGCTGCAGGATTTTGCCATTTAGACTTAATTTGGTACTTTGGGGTTTTAATGAAAGCGAGAATATTGTGCATGTGGTTTTCTCCTCGTTTATTTTGACGAGCCATGAGTTCGCCCACTCTTCCAGCGATGTTAGGGCCGTCTGCATCCGATTTCTTGCTATGGTGAGATTCTTTTCAGAGGTCCACATAGCCAGATGGTCTGCAAACATTGAGCTATGGACTCTTCTTGGTATATTCTCTGTAATATCGTTATATATACCAGGAAGAGTGTGGGTGACAATACTCCCCCTTGGGGTACTCCCTGCTCGAGTGTCACCTTTTTGCTCATCTGCCCTTGTACTTGGACTCTGGCCGTTCTTTGTTTGAGGTAGTGGTTGATCCACTTGTACATCTTCCCACAGACATCACTTCTTCTTAGTTTGACTCTAAGTCCATCCTTCCAGACTTTGTCAAATGCCTTTTCCAGATCCACCCAAACAGCTACTGTGTGTTTCTGTGCCTGGTAGGCATCGTCTATCTCCTGCGCTATGAGGATGACCTGGTCCTCAGTGGATCTGTGCTGTCTAAAGCCGGCTTGCTGTGGAATTAGTATTCGTTTTTTTTCCAGATGCCACATCAGTCTGGTGTTTATCATCCGTTCCATCAGCTTGCCGACACAGCTCAGTAGGCTAATGGGCCTGTATCCATTTGGATCTGTTTTGTCCTTTCCTGTTTTTGGTACTGGTACCAGTATTGCATCTTTCCATGCCTGTGGTACAATTCCCCTTTTCCAGCTTTGGTTCAGGACCGATAGCAGTTTCTTCTTCGCTGTTTGGCCCAGCCCCATCAGCATTTCGTTTGTTATCCCGTCTTTTCCGGGAGATTTCCTTTTCTTTAGTGTTCTCATAGCCTCTTCCATTTCGCGCATTGTTAGTTTGGCCATCATGTGCTCTTCAGGAGCCGTATTTATGTTTTCGTGTCCCTTTAGCTCTTCGCTAATGTCTGTATGAGATAGAAATTCAAATAACAGCTGCTAGAAAATATATAAACAACCAAATTGGGCCGAAGATACGACACAGCCAATGAGCTGACAGCAACTGATAGCTGGCTGCTTGTATCAAGGACAGACAATCACATCTGTTCATTGTGCTATTCCGTCTCCAAGCGCCGGCCCTACAAACAGGCTGCAATAATGAAATCTGGATACAAGAATAGGGATCGCAGTGAAAAGGCAAAACCAGTACCCTAAAAAAGCCAGGTTATAGCGGATGAGTAGGGCCGAAATAGCATGCATCGTAGTCTCGCTGTAAACTGCGACACGACACCACGCCCTTTTCAGGACTAACGCCGAAGAGAAAGAAATAGAAGAGAAATAAGAAGAGAAGAAGAATGATCGCAGCACGAATGTAAATCCGGTTTCAAAAATTGATTGCTGAAATCGTTATTTTAGACCGCAAGGCACAGATATGACAGCCTTTCTGAAAACCATGACACAATGTCACATGGTTAATTTCAGGGAGGAACCCTGACGGAAGAAGAGGAAGATAAAGAAGAAGAAGAAGAAGAAGAAGAAGAAAAAGAAGAAAAAGAAGAAATAAAAAAGAAGAAGAAGAGGATGAAGAAGAAGAAGAAGAAGAAAAAGAAGAAATAGAATGAAAGGAAAAAAAAAGAAGAAGGACAAATTGCAGAGGTAGAAGAAAGACAAGAAGACGTAGAATAATAAGAAAAAGAACACAAACAAGAGTTATACAACCAAAACAAATAAACATTAAAAACTAAACTAAAAAACAACTTCAAGAGAAATTGAGATGCGCATTTGAAGGTCAAGAAAGACATTAAGTGAAATTGGCAGAGACAAAGATAATAGAGAAACATCACCAGCCACCCAGGTACAAGGGATAAAAGACAACACAGAAAAGCTATAAAGCAGAGGAAGACATATGCTGCTGGTTTCTAGATATTGGCATCCAAGCAAGTAACTCACTTAGTGAAGGTTAACGTGATTAAGGCGTACTTTGTCATCATTGTATGTCGAACAACCATAGACACGATGAACGAGAAGTTTGTGAGGAGAATTGAAGTCTTTGAAACGTGGATTCTTCTTCTTCTTCTTCTGCGTACGCAGTCAGACAGTAACCATTATTTTTTCGAAAAAAGCGGCGGTCATTCTGAGGCTGTCGCCACTGCCATAGAGCTTGTCTTGCAGTTCCACTGGTGATGGCCACATCTGCTCTCTCTGATCCTCGTATGTCGGGCAGTTCTGCAGCAGATGTTCAGCGGTCATTTTACCAGTACCGCACGGGCATTCGTCGGTACACCCTATCTTCAATTTGTTGAATAGGTGGTACCCCAGTCTATTGTGGCCAGTGCGAAGTCTGAAGACGACGACCTGCTCTCTTCGGTTCAACTGGCAATAGGCATCGTTTTTGGTGTAACCAGTATGTTCGGTTTCCCATTTGGTCATGTATCTGGCTTTGATAAGCCGTTTTTACTCTTCGTACGTCATACTAGTATCTGTTTGTGGTAGTCTTGAACATTCTTTTGCCAGTCTTTCTGCCTCCTCGTTGCCTTGGATGTTGCAGTGTGATGGGACCCACTGTACCACTACCCATTTTGGTGCGGCCTGCTGGCACAGTTTGCAGAGTGCTGCTCTTAAGTCATTAAGCTCAGTGTTTTTCTGGCTTTTTAGCGCTGTGACTAAGGCGAGAGCATCTGTAAGCAGGACTATATGGCTTTCATTTTCATTGTGTGTCACCATTTCTTTCACTGCCGCCCTCAGTGCCTCTGCCTCCGCTCTGAAATTGCTGAAACGTGGATTCAAAAATAATAAGAAATGACAAGAAAGGAGGCCACGGATATGCTGAGAGTGAAATCTGAATTAATAGAATTAATCAACTAAACAGACGCCGATAAACATGTTAATAAAATGTACGTTATGAAATCAGTCATAAACATAGACTTAATCAGATTAATGCGGACATTGGTCCTGTTAATATTCCTCTATGCTTGAGAGACATGGGACAGTTACAGCTGACCTTCAGCGAAGGATACAGACCTTGGAGATGATATTTTTCCGAAGACTTTTAAACGTTACGTATAAGGATCAAGTTACAAATGAGGAAATACGAGATAGAATTACAACAGCAATAGGGCCTTTTAAAGGCCTCTTGGCAACTGTCAAAAGAAGGAAACTCGCTTGGTACGGTCATATATCAAGATCAAATGGTCTTGCAAAAAACGATCCTGCGCGGAAAAGTGCAAGGCAGACGACGTAACAGGCCGTCCCAAAAAGAGCTAGGAGGACAAAATGAAAGACTGCTTGTACAATTTCCTTTGATCTCTGGTTAGTGAGATCGGACTTCCATGAACAGTGTAAAGCATGATAAAAATCCCTTGGTAGTTTGGCAATCGAAAAGAGTAAGATAAACGGCCGCTGCCCGGACAAAATATAACAAAATTATAGTTAAAAATGTACCAAAATTATTTGTACCTTTCCTGGGAAGATACAAGAGGATATAAAATACCTACTACGTATAGTCAACACTTTTGACAATCTAGCAACAGACAATAATATGCATCTGTGAACACCAGGATTCTAGGTCATCCAAGTACGAGTATATGTTTGTTTATATATATACATACATATATTTGTCTGTGTCTATGTGTGTGTGTGTGCGTTCGTATGTGTGTGTATAGGAACAGACGTAGATACGTAAGGAAAATCACAAGGACGGTGCTCAAGTACTCACCGACAGCAGAGCTGGACATCCCCATCTCCACAAGCACTTCCAGAGAAAGCTTTTGTTTCTGCCGGTCATCTCCGTGATGCGTCCTGCAAACCGTCGAGCCCCGTACCCCCAGCCGACGGTCAGACACTGGGCGGCACACACCAGTGGTGTATTCAAGCGGGAGACAGACTGTTGCATCAGTCGCATCACGTACAGACCATTCTGGAAATGATGCACACAATATGTGATGATTGAACAGCTTCACGGACGATTTTAATTATTTTTTTTTTTTCATTTGGTGTGTATAACTTTTTTTTTTTTTTTTTGCGTTTACCTTATTTCTCTAATCCCCAAGGCGGTGTGCGTTGCACTGTGGTTTTTATTTTGCGCTTGTTGGCCCAGTGCATCCGACTTCAGCACGCATTTTATGTAAGGGTCTGCTTCCTCCTGCATTTTCTAAGGGTTTGCTTCCCCGGGGTAACGGCCGGTGCTGTGATGGGGATCGAACCCAGCACCTTAAGATTGTGAGCCGTGCCACTTAACCACTAGGCTACGCCGTCCCCTGGTCTGTATAAATGATATCTGCTCACCCTACTAAGCCGACGCCGTTTGAGCTTATTTGGACACCTGGTTCATATTGCTGAGAATGACTTCACCTAAACGATCTTAAAGAAAGTATGGACAACACGGATGGGAAACGACCTTCTCAGAAATGGTATCGCTTACGCTGTTGACCACGTGCCACCTGGACAGATCAAACCAGAAAGACATTCTGTAAGCCGCCTGGGTCCCGGAGAATCATTGTGCTAACGGACGGTTGGCGTGACGGCCCTTATTGCCTAAGCGCGGTACGTACCAATCTATATAGTGACTCAGCTAAAGTGACCAAAGCAAAATACAGACAAAACAATGCCATTATTCAAATGTTTAGCAGACATATCAGTGGGCTAATGAAGGGCACTTGTTAATATTGCACCTCCATGCTCGCTTTCTTATTTTCTTCTACGGCGTTCCTCCTGAAAAAGGACGTTTTGACGTTGTAGGGTAGTTTCCAGCGTTGATCTTATATACCTATTTCGGCCCCACACACCGGGTTCCAGCTGGCATTTTGGGTTGAGTGTTTGCCTATCCGCTTTGAGCCTTTTCTATTATCCAGACTAGACAAGTGCAGCCTGCTTCCAGAGTCTTCGTTGGGGCCAGAGTAGGGTGTTTGTCTCGAATGACCTTCTTGTCTACATACAATTTATTCCTCAAAGAATTTGTAACGAATTTTAGCATTTTGGTTATGTCTAACATACTGATCTCACTTCATCGTACTGTTCTTTAAAACAGGCTGTGACAGCAGTCTGGTCAGCGAGGTGGCATTCGACAATGTAATCCCTAAAGTGCGAGCTTACTGAGAAGTCTCGAATTGCAATACAGCAAAGAAGACCACAGTTCACCTCATCAAATACGTCTCACTATGCAAGAAGAGCCACTGAAACCCACCACCAAATAATCGTCATTAATAATTAAATTATTTAAGTACGAGTAACATAGAAGCAAGGAAGTGATAGTCAAACTGTATAAAGCAAACATGTATATTTTAGTGACAAATACATTATGTTGATATTTATATATTTTGGATACATATATGCTACAAATATGTATATCTCAGAAAAAAATGCAGAATGTAAATTTTACATTTTAGGCGCAAATGTATAAAGCATACATTCATATTTTAGCAACACATATATTATACTGATGTTTAGATTGTATCGACAAATATATTATACTGATTTTTATATTTTAGCGACAAATATTTTAATATATATTTATATTTTAAGGACACATATTTTAATATATCTTTATATTTTATGGACAAATATTTTAATATATCTTTACATATTAGCGACAACTATTTTAATATATTTTTATATTTTAACGACAAATATTTTAATATGTCTTTATTTTTTAAGGACAAATATTTAAATATATTTTTATATTTTATGGACAACTATATAAATATATCTTTATATTTTAGGGCCAACTATATTATGTAGATATTCTAGTGACAGAAACAACAAAATGCGACAGACATGCATAGTACAGAAAGAAATATATGTGTATGCATTGATATGTCAGAGACGAGACTATAGTACAAGAATTCAAATGTTATGGACAAAGAAATCTAGAATACTGCTGTCAGAAGATATTTTACAGGTGTAATGTCAAAATTAGAGATATTGACTAGATATTGTGTGAATATCACACATTAATCTGGCAGGAACACAAGATAATATGCAGATAAAGAAGCCACAACTTATAACAACTTGTATTGTTAGACATTTTGGGTGTGTGAGTTTTTCGTGTGTCAGATGTGTCGTTAGATCTCGTGGGATGTGTGTCAGATGTGTCGTTAGATCTCGTAGGGATGTATGTTTTTCGTGTGTTAGATGTGTCGTTAGATATCGTGGGGATGTGTGTTTTTCGTGTGTCACATGTGTCGTTAGATCTGTAGGGGCGGGGACTGTGTTTCTCGCGTGCCAAACTGTCGATATATCTCGTGTGGATGTGCTTTCTTTCGTGTGCCAGATATGTTGTTAAACCTCGTAACCTCGTGTGGATGTGTTTTTTTTCTTTTCGTGTGCAAATGTGTCGTCAATTTTGTCGTTTTTTATTTCGTACATCTTCAAATCCTCACTTACACCGTCTTTCTTTCTTTCTCTTGGTCTCCCTCTTACTTTCTAACCCTCTTGTCTGGTGTTGCAGATCTGCAAAGCTGTAGATTTGGTTGCATTCTTGTCATGTATTCGAGCCATTCTATTCCCTGTCGCTCCCTGTATTCCATGCACCTACCGTCTGTCTCAGTTCGTTTCATACTCTATCCAGCCTTGTGACCCCTGCCGCTTTCCTCAAACACTTCATTTCGCATATAAAGATTATTTTTTGGTTGGTGTTTGTAAGAGTTCATGTCTGTCTCTGGTAGCAGAGAGTTGTTATACACATACTATTAACTAATTTTCTCTGTGATTCTACTGGGATGTGATTGTTTGTTAATAGTGGTGAGAGCTGATAAGAAGCTATAATTGCTTTCTTGATAATTCCACCTCTCCCTCATCCCTCCATCTTGTGTGCAAAAAAAAAACACGCCAACAAGAATTGCCTGCGGTTGCACGTTGTCTACCATTACTAAAAGAAATGTAGGCCCTTAATACAAAACTGCTATTATGCCCCCTTTATAAGCATATAATAGATACCTGATCCTGTCTAGAGGTGAAATATATTATTCTTATTAGTTTCTGACCTGCGCAGTGGTGAATATATTCAAGGCCATCATGATAACAACAACAGAACCCAAAATGCCCGTCTTCCAGTGGCTATTGGTCTTCTCCAAGTGGGCCATGTCAATCACTCCTTGCTGGAATGTATAGACCATCAAGGCTGCTTGGACCACGCCCAGCATTATAAGCGACAGGTAGAAGATACTGGTCCATAAGTTGGGAGCAGGAAGATCAGTCATGACTGTAGGTAGTAGGACAAACCCCAGCTCCACGTCCGCTGTGGCAAAGGAAAAACAATATTCAGGCATTTAGAAAACAGGTCAACAGATAAATACAATAAACAGAAAGATGCGACTGGCATAGTGATTTGTATGTCGTCTTCTGACCACAAAAGCATACATTTAAATCCTTGATATGGTCTAGGTTATTTTCTTCTATCACAGGGATCAGACTATGTTAGTTATGGTGGGGCGAAACATACTGATCAAAGACTATGTAAGTTATGGTGGGGCGAAACGTACTGATCAAAGACTATGTTAGTTATGGTGGGGCGAAACATACTGATCAGAGACTATGTTAGTTATGGTGGGGCGAAACGTACTGATCAAAAACTATGTTAGTTATGGTGGGGCGAAACATACTGATCAGAGATTATGTTAGTTATGGTGGGGCTAAACATACTGATCAGAGACTATGTTAGATATGGTGAGGCTAAACATTTTGATCAAAGACTATGTTAGTTATGGGGGAGCGAAACATACTGATCAAAGACTATGTTAGTTATGGTGGGGCAAAACATACTGATCAAAGACTATGTTAGTTATGGTGGGGCGAAACATACTGATCACAGACTATGTTAGTTATGGTGGGGCGAAACATACTGATCAGAGACTATGTTAGTTATGGTGGGGCGAAACATACTGATCAAAGACTATGTTAGTTATGGTGGGACGAAACATACTGATCACAGACTGTGTTAATTATGGTGGGACGAAACATACTGATCAGAGACTATGTTAGTTATGAAGGGGCGAAATGTACTGATCAAAGACTATGTTAGTTATGGTGGGGCGAAACATACTGATCAGAGACTATGTTAGTTATGGTGGGGCGAAACGTACTGATCAAAAACTATGTTAGTTATGGTGGGGCGAAACATACTGATCAGAGATTATGTTAGTTATGGTGGGGCTAAACATACTGATCAGAGACTATGTTAGATATGGTGAAGCTAAACATTTTGATCAAAGACTATGTTAGTTATGGTGGGGCGAAACGTACTGATCAGAGACTATGTTAGTTATGGTGGGGCGAAACATACTGATCAAAGACTGTGTTAGTTATGATGGGGCGAAACGTACTGATCATACTATTTTAGTCATGGTGGGTTGACACGTATTGATCAGAGACTATGTTAGTTATGGTGGGGTGAAACGTACTGATCAGAGACTATGTTAGTCACGGTGGGGTGAAATGTATTGATCAGATACTATGTTAGTCATGGTGATGTGAATTGTATTGATCAGATACTATGTTAGTCATGGTAGGGTGAAACGTATTGATCAGAGACTATGTTAGTCATGCTGGGGTGTAACGTATTGATCAAGGACTATGAAGCATATAAATAAAGACCAACACCTCGCTTTCAAATAGTTCATCTTGTAAACATACTCGTAGGCCAAATCTGGCCCACCACCTATTTTGTACGGCCCGTGAGCTAAGAATATTATTTACATTTTCAAAAACTTAAAAATGTCAAAGTACAAAACATAACTGAACGGTCAACTGCTGAGTTGAGGAGTGGCGATAAATGTCGTATGTGGCGTTCCAATATCTTCACATTAGCATGCTGGTTCGTGTCCTTTGCTGTGACGAAATGCTGCTATAATTCGGAAGCGTTTCCAATGCCGCATGTTTCCCTGTTATATGGCCTTTTGTTTTTGTGTTATGGCTAGGGCATAGGGCATGTTCATGATGTCACTGTCAAAACTAAAAAAATAATATAAAAAGTGGACATCGTAAGTTAGTTAGTAAGTTAGTTAGCTAGTTACTTAGTTAGATAGTTATAGTTAGTTAGATAATTAGTTAGATAGTTAGTTAGTTAGATATTTAGTTAGTTAGATAGTTAGATAATTAGTTAGATAGTCAATTAGATAGTTAGTGACCCATCACAAGGAATAATTGAGACATTATCAGACGGTTTTGTCTTCATGATGTGTGTGACTTGCACTGTAATGGGATTATAGTGAGGAAGAAACTGCTTGTTTTTTGTTTTATGGCTAGGGCATAGGGCATGTTCATGATGTCACTGTCAAAACTAAAATAATAATATAAAAAGTGGACATCGTAAGTTAGTTAGTAAGTTAGTTAGATAGTTTCTTAGTTAGATAGTTATAGTTAATTAGATAATTAGTTAGATAGTTAGTTAGTTAGATATTTAGTTAGTTAGATAATTAGATAATTAGTTAGATAGTCAAATAGATAGTTAGTGACCCATCACAAGGAATAATTGAGACATTATCAGACGGTTTTGTCTTCATGATGTGACTTGCGCTGTATTTGGATTATAGTTAGGAAGAAACTGCTCTGGTCATCACCCTCACTCTCTTGGTTCCGATACATTCGTTACATCTTCACTGGAATAATATGACATCAGATACCTGATACATCTTCACTGGAATAATATGACATCAGATACCTGATATATCTTCACTGGAATAATATGATATCAGATACCTGATACATCTTCACTGGAATAATATGACATCAGATACCTGATATATCTTCACTGGAATAATATGATATCAGATACCTGATAGATCTTCACTGGAATAATATGATATCAGATACCTGATACATCTTCACTGGAATAATATGACATCAGATACCTGATATATCTTCACTGGAATAATATGACATCAGATACCTGATACATCTTCACTGGAATAATATGACATCAGATACATGATATATCTTCACTGGAATAATATGAAATCAGATACCTGATACATCTTCACTGGAATAATATGACATCAGATACCTGATATATCTTCACTGGAATAATATGATATCAGATACCTGATACATCTTCACTGGAATAATATGACATCAGATACCTGATATATCTTCACTGGAATAATATGATATCAGATACCTGATATATCTTCACTGGAATAATATGATATCAGAAACCTGATACATCTTCACTGGAATAATATGACATCAGATACCTGATATATCTTCACTGGAATAATATGATATCAGATACCTGATACATTTTCCCTGGAATAATATGATATTATATATCTGATACATCTTCATTGGAATAATATGATATCAGATACCCGATACATCTTCCCTGGAATAATATAATATCATGTACCTGATACATCTTCAGTGGATTAATATGAGTTCAAGAAGACAAGTATATACAGGCCTCCCACTTTCTCACTGTAAGTGACCATCTGACGCTGTAACAGAACGTTAGATGGTGGTTTGTTATTATATCCTGACGTCACGAGGCAGACCCATCTCACATCATGACCTCACGAGGCAGGGGACATTATTCACGACCTTCTGTCGTAACAACGTGGCATGCCCATCTTGCAACATGATATTACGTGACAGGACCACCTAATAACAAAGCCACGTGGCAGACCCATCGTAAAGCATGGCTTCACGATGAAGGCTTAACTATTTAATGTGGCAAGTCCACATTGTAACATGGTTTCACGTGACAGGACCATATTATACATTTTGTTCACGTGGCGCACACACTGTGTGCAATAACTAAGAGTATCAGAACCACCTTAAACGGATTATATTCTGCTACTTAAGCCCTTTCAGGGTTTGGTAGCGGGAGATTGTGAGCGAACGAAGCGAAGCCAAGAACCACCTTACACCATAACGTCAGATTAAATGCACATTTGATAACATAACGTCATATCATATCATAACATCAAATGAAAGAGTTGCCATATTGTGTTTACGTCAGGTGGGTGGGGGCGGGGGGTTGGATCCCCATCACAGCACTACATCTAGTGGAAGATTGACCAAAAAGCATGTACGTCAGGTTGCGCATATTCTAAGATAACATGAGGTGTGACACCCTTGTTTTTCTTAGTTCTTCTTCTTCTTTCTCTTATTCGTCTTCTTCTTCTTCTTCTTTCTCTTTTTTTTCTTCTTCCTCTTTCTTTCTTTTCTTCTTCTTCTTCTTCGAATTATTATTATTTTTATAATTATTATAATAGTTATTATCATAATTGTTTTTTCATCATCCATTTCTCATTTCTGGTTGCATTCTTCTTCTTCTTATTCTTTTTCTTCTGCGTTCATTATCAATTTCCTGCGACCAAGCCCTTAACTGAGCTTTGCAAGTAGCAGGATGAAATCCGAAGAACGGAATGCGCCGTGTCGTCAGTTTACAGCTTGACTGCGATATTTGCACCTCTTGGTCCGACACATCCGTCTTCGGCAGTTCCTGTTTCTGTTAATGTCACTCGCACTGTGTTGGTTATTCTTTACGACATTTTTTTTGGTATTGCAAGTTACAGTGGTTCTCTTCATTGACTGAGACGTACTTGGGAAGGTGGATTGGGGTCCTCCTGTGTTTAGTAAAATGGGAGACTCCGCAGTAAGCTCACCATTATAGGTATCACATAGCCGATCCCCATCTCGTTATCCAGACTGCCATGAAACAGCATGTTTCCAGGACGAATCGTTTGAAAGCGAGGTGGCGGTCTTGATTCGTATGTTTCACCTGACCCTGACCAACATAGTCCGATCAGCATGTTTCATCTGCCCCCTTGCTAAAATACTCTGATCAATATTTTTCACCTGACCCTCGGCTAACATTGTCTCATCAATATGTTTCACCTGACCCTAATTGTCTGATTACTATATTTTGAATGACCTTGATTAATATAGTCTTATCAGTATATTTTTAATGACTTGGATTAACATAGTCTGATCAGTATATTTTGAATGACCCGGACTAACATAGTTTAATCATTGTATTTTGAAAGACTTGGATTAACATAGCCCGATCAGTATATTTTTAATGACTAGGATTAACATAGTCTGATCAGTATATTTTGAATGACCCGGACTAACATAGTCTTATCAGTATATTTTGAATGACCCAGACTAACATAGTCTGATCAGTATATTTTGAATGACCCTGATTAACATAGTGTGATCAGTATATTTTGAATGACCCTGATTAACATAGTCTGATCAGTATATTTTGAATTACCCTGATTAACATAGTGTGATCAGTATGTTTTTGTCTATCCGGACTTTAGTCTTCCTTCCTTCTCCTACGTTTACTTTCCAAAAGAAGGAATAATTTCTTCTGTTTTTTCCGTCAAATATCAAACACGAAACATTACTCCAACAACAAGATATGTTCAACATACGAGGGGCAGTCTACTCACACAGTCGGGTCATGTTGTCCTGATGAACGTGAATGCCAGACAGTCGCGACTCCGCTCCGAGCAGGGAGAACATCAGACACCCAGACACAATTGTCATGGTCAGCGACAGAACAGTCAAGGATATGGCGCTCCTGTCAATGTTACAGCAAATGCATACATTATACAAGTGTTTCTCTATTTACAGATATGTTGGTTGGTGGTTGGTTGGTTATTAACCCAGTGGCGTATTGCCTTTTGGCCCGACCAGTTATATGCGCATACGTGTGTTATTGAGTGACTGATTATCGCATTGACAGACCATTTGCTTTTAAATGCAAAGGTACGGGATTCAGCTCCAACTACATAAGCTCCAGTCAACCCAGCTGTAAATGGGTAAGGGAAGGAAAAAGCACTGATGACGAGAACTGGACATCCCGACTCACACCTTGAGGCTTAGTATACTGAAGTCTCTAACACTTCATTCCTGACCAGCGGATAAGTCAGACTGAAGGGCTTCTTTTACCTGTTAAGTGTATTATATCTACCGCTTTCTTCAGCCAACTTTCTGCCATCCGGGCGCCCCTGTGTGCTCAATCCCTTACATTGCTGAAAGGGCCAACAACGTAGATGAACTTGGTGGCTAGGCGAAAGCTCTAAAATTGATCCCTGACTTCGTCAGGTACCCATTTATGGCTGGGTTGACTGAAAGAAACGGTCATACATGACAAAACTCCCAGCATGTCTGTCCTGCCAAACATACCAGACCCGTTAAACTGAACAGGACGTGTTTTGATCCTGGCACTTTTAATGTAAGCCAATCTCACAACCCCAAGGCCACGCCAGTGACCATATTATATAGAATCACGATGCTGATTGAGACACGTGTTCAAGTCCTGGTAGACAAAATACCAGAATTAATTGTAAAAGATATACAAATACATCGAAAATATATAAAGTAAGTATCATGACCTTTGTGGAACGTCGCTTCTAACCACCGCCAACACATTTGGCCTTTTTACATTTCTGGGCATGTGTGCAACACAGTAGGTTGCCATTACTTTACGTACGTACAGGAGATATACAAATCCTGTGTCTGGGATCAAGATGCTGAGCAGCGCATGAGCCGCAGTGGTCAGCGACCCATAGCTGACTGCTAGCGTCAGGGCCTGCGAACCAGAGCTGCCAAGACCCTTCTACACCTCCAAGCGGTGATCCTGGATAACAGGCTGCAGCATGGCAGACTGGCTACGGAGAAGGGATCGAAGAGGGAATGCTAACCCGGTACTCAAAAAATGATTGCTGAAGTCGGATGTGTTAGACCGAAAGGTGCAAATATCGCAGCCAAGCTGTAAACTACAACACAACGCATTCCGTTCTCTGGACTACATTCTGCTACTTAAGCCCTTTCTGGGTTTGGTAGTGGGAGATTGAGAATGAACGAAGAAGAAGAAGAAGAAGAAATCATGTGTCTGCCAAAGTGGAAACCGTGGGATACAAACCGGGTTCGTTGGAATTGTGAAACAGACGTTTCACCCTAGGTCACGGAGACCTCCAGACAATATAAAGCCTTGAAATATATTTAAAGGCTTAGCCAGGCACAAAAGGGACTCACATACAAGGGTTGATAAGAAAAAAACAAGGAGCAGTGTGGGTGTAGTGGTTAAGTGATACGGCTAACAACCGGCAAGGTGCTGGGTTCGCTCACTACCACATCACCGGCCGTTACCCCGTGGAAGCAAACCCTTATAAAATGAAGGAGGAAACATATCCTTACATAAAATTCATGCTGCAATCGAATGCACTGGACCAACAGGTGCAACATAATAACATAGTGCAGCTCACACCGCCCTGGTGAATAGAGAAATAAGGCGAACGCAAAATTTAAAAAAAACAATCCCTTAGAAAAAGCCACTTCTAAGTTGACAGATGTCTCCGATGACCACTGCTGGAAGCATTTCTGAATGCCCTTCTTGGGATCTGTATCAGCCTCTTCGTTTTATATATTTCGATTTTCTCCATGCCCTGCCTGCCATCTTGTCTTGTTGAGTCGCACCTTTAGTATTGGAACCAGGCAACAGTTGCAGAGAGTTATGTTTGGGAAGTTGAGGAGTGCTCAGTGGCACCTTCAGTATTGGAACCAGGTAACAGTTGCAGGGAGTTATGTGTGGGAGGTTGGGGAAGTGCTCAGTGGCACCTTCAGTATTGAAACCAGGCAACGGTTGCAGGGAGTTATGTTTGGGAAGTTGAGGAGTGCTCAGTGGCACCTTCAGTATTGGAACCAGGCAACGGTTGCAGGGAGTTATGTTTGGGAAGTTGAGGAGTGCTCAGTGGCACCTTCAGTATTGGAACCAGGCAACAGTTGCAGGGAGTTATGTTTGGGAAGTTGGGGGAGTGCTAAAACTATCCAATGTTGTATTTCAGCAAAACATTATGGTCGAGGTACTATGCGCAATCTGCAGTTGGTTTTTTTCCTCTTTTCGTGAGGGAGGAGTCTTGGAATTGTGTCACGACATGGCGCATCTCAAAATTGATTATACTAAGCCATACGACATTGCAATTTCCCTCTCAGTCTGTCGAATTATTATTCGATGATCTCCTATCACCAACAGCCATACTTTCTCCATTGTTTCTATTGTAGTGTCTTTCCGATAATTCATATCTTCTAATTGACGTTCTACGAGCTATGAAAAAGCTTGACCACTCTTTAATCTGCATAGAATCGATAGCTTTTTTACCAAATACTCTCTTGGTCTTTTCATTAATCTCAGATTGAGTGTCACCGAATGATTTAACAAATGTATTGCAAATTCTTTGCCCGACATGCATGGTCAAATTGTCTCGAAATACACATGCAACGAACGAAGTATACTAGTACGACTATCACGGAAAGCTGGCAGCGACTGAAGGAGTGAACAATCTGGCAATAAATCACCAATGTTGAGAAGAAATAAAGGTCGTATTCCACGCTGACAGAGAAACTCCGAAGACTGGCTGACCTTCCAATGCACCAGAGACTAAACAATTTGGGAAATGGGAAACTAAAGCAGAGAAACTTTGCAGAAATAGTCAAAGCAAAGTTGCACGAAGATTCCATAAACGCACTAACAACACCAAAGCCCATCACTACTTTACGAAAACATACCTGGAGGCAGGATATATTTCCAGAGGTGGTAGAAAATATACCAGGTATTGGAAACAAAAACTGCCAGACTGAAAAAGAAAGGAGAGATACTACCCTAAGCTTTATATCGAAAAAATACCCAAGCATGGACTGGACCCATGCATACACCGACGGTTCTGTAACAAACACTACACAAAGCGGAGGGGCAGGAGCATTCCTGAACCTACCAAATGGCAGAAAAATAACACTGTCATTCGCTACTGATAAGTACACAAGCAATTTCAGAGCGGAGGCAGAGGCACTGAGGGCGGCAGTGGAAGAAATGGTGACACATAAAGAAAATGAAAGCCATACAGTCCTGCTTACAGATGCTCTGGCCGTAGTCACAGCGCTAAAAAGCCAGAAAAATACTGAACTTAATGATTTAAAAGCAGTACTCTGTCAACTATGTCAGCAGTCCGCACCAAAAAGGGTAGTGGTACAGTGGGTCCCATCACACTGCAACATCCAAGGCAACGTAGAGGCAGACAGACTGGCGAAAGAACGTGCAAGACTACCAAAAACAGATACTAGTATGACGTACGAAAAGTTAAAACGGCTAATTAAAGCCAGATACATGACCAAATGGGAAACTGAACATGCCGGCTACACCAAAAACGATGCCTATTACCAGTTGAACAGAAGAGAGCAGGTCGTGGTCTTCAGACTTCGCACTGGCCACAATAGACTGATGTTCCACCTATTCATCAAATTGAAGATAGGTGGTACCGACGAATGCCCGTGTTGTACCGGGAAAATGACCGCTGAGCATCTGCTGCAGAACTGCCCGACATACGAGGATCAGAGAGAGCAGATGTGGCCATCACCAGTGGAACCACAAGACAAGCTCTATGGCAGTGTCGACAGCCTCAGGATGACCGCCGCATTTTTCGAAAAAATAATGGTTACTGTCTGACTGTGTACGATGAAGAAGAAGAAGAAGAAGTATTCCACGCTATCCCTCTCCAGAACAGCTATTGTTTTATTTAAAATAAAATAAAACGGGTTGATACTGTTAGATTAAACCTTATATGTACGGATGGGTCATCAACGAGAGCTTTGCAAAATGGAGGTGGAGGCGTCTTCATGGAGTAAAACAATGGACAAGAAATGAAATTAAAGTTGCTGCTATCAAACAATCAAACAACTTCAAAGCTAAGACCAACTGCAATCGTTATTGTGCGAAAGATTGACCATGTCAGAAGTAAGATACATATTCTTGTAGATTCCCTATTGATCATAGAGGTACATCAGGAACAATAAAAACAACGACAGCCTGTCAGATACTCTTGAATACCATCTATAAGTGGAACCATTAGAAACATTCTTACACACTGTTAAATACATTTATATTATGCTCTTCTCTTAATAATCAAATTCGCTGCACACCGGACAAACCTATAGCTGCTAAGTTTCTTTCAGAAAATTACAGAGGGTGTAGATATTGATGGGTATGTAGCTGCTATATACACCCTTGTTCCGTCTTCTCCCACAATCCCCTGCACTCGAGCCTTATTTGATTTCAAAGCCCTGCATGCTGTGAACTAACTACTCTTGTAATGTCATATTCCAATAGGCGGTCATCAAAATACTTCAACATGTTACCTCTGTCTAAAATTGGTGCTTGTGAAGCCAGGATTTCAGCTCTTTGGTTGCTCACCTCACAGATGGTCACAGGACAATAGATCCACACCAGCCCTTAGAACGTTGAAGCCTCTATAACTGACATCCACTCATGTCATAGGCATGGTTGGCAGTCTTGCACGATGACTGCCCTTGTTTTAATATGGCAATTCATGTACAGGCATGTTATAGGTCATGTCGTTAATTAAAGGTGAAGTTTCAATCAGTCCATTGATCTGAAGATGTCCTATCAGCCCTTTTCCAGAAGGTGTTCTACTAATCCATCCACCTGAAGGCGATTTTTGAAACTTCAATTACTAGACGAAGATCTGTCAGTCCATCTATCTAAAATAGATATGACAGTCCATCTACCTAAAACAGATATGTCTGTCCATCTACCTAAAAGAGATCTGCCAGTCCATCTACCTGAAAGAGATCTGCCAGTCCATCTACCTAAAAGAGATCTGTCAATACATCTATTTGAAGAGGGTCTGCCAGTCCATCTAACCTGAAGGCGATATTTGAGATTGTTTTCATCTGTGTAGTCAAAATGCTCATCTTTCTGAGGGTGAATTAAACTACCTGAAGGTGATGTCCAGGAGATCTGCCTGAAGTTGATCTCCAGTACATCTGCCTGAAGGTGATCTTTCAGTACACCTGCCTGAATGTGATCTCTCAGTACGGATGTCTGAAGGTGATCTCTCAGTACACCTGCATTAAGGTGATCTCTCAGTACAGATGTCTGATGGTGATCTCTCAGTACACCTGCCTGAAGATTAGATTAACTACTGCAGTACCTACCTAAAGGTGTTCCCGTGGAAGTTGCAGTGACCCGATAGCGTAATTAGGACTCCACTGCCGCAGCTCATACTTGTCAGCACAAAGTCAAGGACGTCTAGCCAAGGCTGTTCATATATGTGAAAGTAGAGAAGATATTAACAGGTCATCAATTCGGGGATAGCGGTTTCAAAGTGTGTAAACAGGGCGGAAGAGATACAGAGACAGTGTAGTATAGAGAAACGTGTGAGTGGGAGTTAGAGAAACAGTGAGAGGAAGAGTGAGAGGAAGAGTGAGAGGAAGAGTGAGAGGAAGAGTGAGAGAGATATACCTGCCATGAAAGAGAAAACGTATGGATGATGAAATGGAAGAGATACATAAGAAGTGTAAGAGACAAGAGAGAGAGAGAGAGAGAGAGAGAGAGGGAGAGAGAGAGAGAGAGAGATAAAATTGGTGTACACGAAAGACACTATAGCCACAACCAATGGGACGTGCTATCGTTTACCTTGACATTGGCCAAGTGGTGCCAGCGAGGATTCAGCAGGGACTGTATGCCGATCACTGATCCAGGCATGATACACACCGCTATGAAGATGATGATTATCAGGATTGACGGAATGATTGTCAAGCAGAATGAGATCTGAGGAGGAAGATACATGATTAACATTGGCTCAGACACAAAGTATCTACAATATTACAATATAGTGATCTCTGCCTAGAGTCGTATCTAGGAGAAACAGAACTGGTCACCTTTCACATCCCAAGCATATCGTCAAACACGACTAAAGAGGGTTTTGCATGGGACTGGCAACTGCATTATCATCGTCATACAGCATGGCCTTTGCAGAACGTCACTCTCACAACAACCGATCTGTAAGACTATCGATCTCTAGCCAGAACGTCACTCTCACAACAACCGATCTGTAAGACTCTCGATCTCTAGCCAGAACGTCACTCTCACAACAACCGATCTGTAAGACTATCGATCTCTAGTCACCCGCCTCTGTCTTGTATCCATCTTTTCCTCGGCCTGCCTCTGTTTTGCAGACACCGTACCCCCCAGTATCGTCCTCTCCATGCCATTATGGCCTTTTATGTGGCCAACATATTTTAGCTTACTGGACAAGATATTGCTTACTAACCAATGCAATTTGATATCCAGTTCTTATAGGATATTTCATGACTATAATTTTTTTAATTTCAGGTTATCCATGGGTTCATCCCTGGAGTTACGGAGTTTGTGCTTTGTGCAATGTTCTCTGCAGGCGGTATACCATTCTGCGGATAGAGACATATCCATATGGGAAGACCCGCGGCTATGAAGCCGGGCCATCGCCTTTAACCTTAACATGTTAACTACATTATGTAAAATATGATTGCTGTTATAATCATGCATGGACGAAGTTCGGATACGACTTCCTATAAAAGCGGGGACCTGAATTAGTTAGCTATACTTCACATTGCTGCGAAATCGTGAATGGCTGCAGAAGTTTGGAAACATGTTTCCTTTGAATGTGTCCAACGGCATTGGTGACATATACTTCACATTGGTGTGATGTGGTGAATAATTGAATAGGGTTCTCACATTCTTTGGTATGCAAATGTAACCGTAGTCCAACAGCTAAATGTTGAAGTTAGGAATGACGTTCTTCTTCATCTTCTTCTTTTTCGTACGCTGTCAAACGTCAATCTGTATTTTTTTTCGAAAAAAGCAGCGGTCATCCTGAGGCTGTCGACACTGCCATAGAGCTTGTCTAGTGTTGCCACTTGTGATGGCCACATGTGCTTTCCCTGGTCCTCGTATGTCGGGCAGTTTTGCAGCAGATGTTCAGCAGTCATTTTCCCGGTGCCACATGTGGAATGACGTTGTTCGAGAGTTGATTGTACGAGTTTTCTTGATGAAGCCAAGAGATAAATGTTGAAGCTTGGAATGACATTGTTCAAGAGTTCAAAATGTGAGTGTTTTATTCTCACTCAAGCCCTGAGATTTTCATGAGATGAACATATACTGTAAAATTGTGTTGTGTAAGACAGAGGTAAGGATAGGCATACAGCAGACCCTGTCGTCGGGGATGAAGTGCATGTGACTTAATTGAACTGAACCTCAGCTATTTATCTGGAGATGTGACATTTGTTTCTTTATCGACGTTTTTCACTATGGAAGTTTCAAGTGAGGTACTAATTTTAAAATGGGTGCACTGAGGTAGAAGATGCAACAAGGGAATGCACTGACAGGAGAAAGTGACTCACGATGCAGGGTCAGCGAACCAGGAGTTGACCATGACCCTGTTCTGCCTTCAATCGGCGGGTGAAAACTGCACTCGTGCAGTCTGGCTAAGAACATATGAATCGCAGTGGTAAGACAAGCCTGGTATCCAACAAGTAAGCTGAGATCGAATGCCTTGGATGGAAAGACAGAACTATCGCAGCCTCGCTTGTAAGCTACAACACAGCATCACAACTTTCTTGTCAAGACAGAAGCTGAAGAAGAAGAAGATGGGTAGACTTCTTCTTCTTCTTCGTACGCTGTCAGACGTCAATCTGTATTTTTTCTAAAAAAGCAGCGATCATCCTGAGGCTGTCGACACTGCCATAGAGCTTGTCTAGTGTTGCCACTGGTGATGGCCACATCTGCTCTCTCTAATCCTCGTATGTCGGGCAGTTTTGCAGCAAATGTTCAGCGGTCATTTTCCCGGTACCACACGAGCATTCGTCAGTGCCACCTATCTTCAATTTATTGAATAGGTGGTACCTGAGTCTGTTGTGGCCAGTGCGAAGTCTGAAAACCAAGACCTGCTCTCTTCTGTTTTTTGTGTAGCCAGTATGTTCTGTTTCCAATTTGGACATGTATCTAGCTCTAATAAGCCTTTTTGACTTTTCGTAGGTCACACTAGGGTCTGGTTTTTGGTAGTCTTGCACCTTCTTTTGCCAGTCTGTCTGCCTCCTCATTGCCTTGAATGTTACAGTGGGATGGAACCCACTGTACCACTACCCTTTTTGGTGCGGACTGCTGGCATAGTTGACAGAGTACTGCTCTTAAATCATTAAGTTCAGTATTTTTCTGGCTTTTTAGCGCTGTGACTACGGCCAGAGCATCTGTAAACAGGACTATCTGGCTTTCATTTCTTGTGCCTGTCACTATTTCTTCTACGGCAGCCCTCAGTGCCTCTGCCTCCGCTCTGAAATTGCTGATGGGTAGACTGAAGCGTTTCAGTCGGGTATTCGAACTCAGCATAATAGTCGAGTGAAGTAACTGCTCTAACCACTCTGATACATATAGGTCTCAATGTAGCTTCCAGTAACGTACATATACAGCATATCCAAGTGATATCAGTTCAGTTCAGTTCAGTTCATCCCGTAACCCATCAGGTCGTTGAGGCACACATGAAGACATGAAAATCCCACGCCAGCTCTCTATGTCTGTCACCGCCTGACGTATCTCACCGGGACGAAGGCCTGACCACTCAGTGATGTTGCCCACCCATCTCTTCCTTTGACGTCCTCGCCCTCTCTGTCCCGGTACGGATCCAAAAAGTATCGAGTTGGGAATTCCGTTGGACCTCGCGACGTGCCCGCACCAGGCCATCTTTCGTCTTTTGATAGTTGTGAACATATCTTCAAAAGGACCAATAGCGTCTTCAACTCTCTGACGGATGTCAACGTTCGTTACACTATCCTTATATGTAACATTTAGGAGTTTTCTATAGCACCGCATTTCCATTGCACGTATGCTGCCCTGGATATCTGCTGTAATGGTCCAGGTCTCGCAGGCATACATAAATATTGACAGTACCAAAGAGCGCAGTAGTCTGACTCTTATGCCGAGGGCGAGCCGCTTGTCTCGCCAAATAGGTTGCAGCTGAGTCAGCGCCGCTGTTGCTTGTGCTATTCTTGCAATTACCTCTGGCTTCGAACCCTCTTCGCTGATCAACGATCCAAGATATTTGAAACGTTTCACTACCTCAAGTACCTGCCCATTTGCCTCTATGACATATTGAAACCCTGCAACGTTATTGGTCATGAGCTTTGTTTTATCAGCATTTATGTCCATACCAAAACTCAGGGCCGTTCTATCCAATCTACCAATCAACTCCTGGAGTCCCCTTTCTGTGCCTGCCAATACATCAATATCAATATCTTCATATTTACCGTTCGTTTATGACGCTGAGCGACGCTGAGAGCGAAAGTCCCATTTATGTGGTCAGAAGATGTCAATTGTTTTCCTGTGATGTCGCAAAATGTGGGTTATATTGTTTATTTTTCTGCCACATGGGCTTTCTCTTATGTAGCTGCCAGATCTCGTTGTGTTGTATGACCGTATTGTTAATTGATTAGGCTGAATTCTCATGAGATGACCAGAGCGGTTTATTTTCTGTCGTGCTATGTACAAAGAATCCTTCTCAAAGTGATTCTAATGCCGTCCTCTCTCATTCCCAATCAAATCAAAACCCTTCGGCTCCGAGCGCCAAATGTCAATCAATAACCGCCACAAGCATCGACCAGAAGCCAGCCGCTCCACCTAGCCCCAACTGACCAGTACTCTCTCCGTTTCCCTTCACTTCCCGTCTCTAGGTGTGCCGATGTCTACCTCTCTTTCTCCTCCCACCGGGATCGAGTGTAGAAAATGTCGAATAATGCTTACTGAGCCCTCCCCCCATCTTTAGAGGTGCGACTGATCCCCATCAACTCGTCATCCCCTCTTGCGTCACCGACAGTTGAATCGACCTCCACCCTAACAAACCACTTCTACCCACATTATGCGCAGACAACTGTTTACGAATGTCTAAACTCCGTTCGTTAACTTCTTTGCTATCATCCAGTCCTCTAAGCCGTAGAAAAAACGTATTTTAGATTTTAGTTGAAAACCCTTATCTTCGACCTGGACATAATATCCCGGAATCTCCAGAGTTCATCCAACAAAATATAGCAAAGAGGATGGAACACAAATAATAATTGCAAAGATCAGGTCAGAGATCCCCTCTACCTACACTCCCAAGTGGCACATAAACTGCACATGCCTTGCCTGTCAGCCGAGGTCCCAGTGCGCACAAGGAGAACACCATAGCCCACACAAGGAGGAGGGCTGCTATCATGTGAGGTACCACGTGACCAATGCTGGAAATACTGTCAGACGCCTCTAAAGTTGAGGAGCTGTTAGAAAATAAGGACGAGAAGCTTTTGTTGTAGTTTTGATAATGATGATGTTGCTGAGGATAATAATGCTATGAACAATGATGATGATGATGGTGAAAGCAAAATGAATATCCATGATCAAAACGGAGATGAGGATACTAATGACAGGGATGGTGATGATAATGTTAATGCTTTAAAGTTACTATAGAAGAGTAAGGTTATGACGTTGTGTCGTAGTTTACAGCGAGGCTGCGATATTTGCATCTTTGTGGCAAAAATATCCGATTTCAGCACATCATTTTGGAGCACAATGTTTGCCTTCCATCTTCGATCCCTAATCTCTAAGCCAGACTGCATGGTTGCAGTTCGAATCCAGGGCCAGCACTTGGAGACGGAATATGGTCTTGGTCAGTTATGGGTCACTGTCCGTAGCGTAAGTAGCCAGCTATGGTTCCGTGGCTGCTATCCTCGCATCCACTGTTGCCTCTTCGGCCTCTATATCAACCTTGACACACTGAACCAGGTGTAGCCACAACAGGTAGATCAGTTGCAAACTTTGGGAGTCAAACTTACCGTGTCTCTGCGATGTGATGAAAAGGAAAATCGGACCATAACTGGTCAAAATAATCTACATGTCGCTCAGCTACAAACAAAACATCTGGGCAAGGTAGGTGAAAGTGTTGAGACAAGTCACCAATAAAACATCTTGGTAGGGTAGGTGAAAGTGCTGAGACAAGTCACCCACAAAACATCTTGGTAAGGTAGGTGAAAGTGCCGAGCCAAGTCACCAATAAAACATCTTGGTAAGGTAGGCGAAAGTGCTGAGACAAGTCACCAATAAAACATCTTGGTAGGGTAGGTGAAAGTGCTGAGACAAGTCACCCACAAAACATCTTGGTAAGGTAGGTGAAAGTGCCGAGCCAAGTCACCCACAAAACATCTTGGTAAGGTAGGTGAAAGTGCCAAGCCAAGTCACCAATAAAACATCTTGGTAAGGTAGGTGAAAGTTCTGAGCTTATCCACCCACAAAACATTTTGGTAAGGTAGGTGAAAGTTCTGAGCATATCTACCCACAAAACATTTTGGTAAGGTAGGTGAAAGTGCTGAGGCATGTCACCAATAAAACATCTTGGTAAGGTAGGTGAAAGGGCTGAGACCAGTCACCCATAAAACATCTTGGTAAGGTTAAAGTGCTGAGGCCAGTCATCCAAAAAACATTATGGTAATGTAAGTGAAAGTTCTGAGCTTATCCACCCACAAAACAACTTGGTAAGGTAGGTAAAAGTGCTGAGCTTATCCACCCACAAAACAACTTGGTAAGGTAGTTAAAAGTGCTGAGCTTATCCACCCACAAAACAACTTGGTAAGGTAGTTAAAAGTGCTGAGCTTATCCACCCACAAAACAACTTGGTAAGGTAGTTAAAAGTGCTGAGCTTATCCACCCACAAAACAACTTGGTAAGGTAGTTAAAAGTGCTGAGCTTATCCACCCACAAAACAACTTGGTAAGGTAGTTAAAAGTGCTGAGCTTATCCACCCACAAAACAACTTGGTAAGGTAGTTAAAAGTGCTGAGCTTATCCACCCACAAAACAACTTGGGAAGGTAGTTAAAAGTGCTGAGCTTATCCACCCACAAAACAACTTGGTAAGGTAGTTAAAAGTGCTGAGCTTATCCACCCACAAAACAACTTGGTAAGGTAGTTAAAATTGCTGAGCTTATCCACCCACAAAACAACTTGGTAAGGTAGTTAAAAGTGCTGAGTTTATCCACCCACAAAACAACTTGGTAAGGTAGTTAAGAGTGCTGAGCTTATCCACCGACAAAACAACTTGGTAAGGTAGTTAAAAGTGCTGAGCTTATCCACCCACAAAACAACTTGGTAAGGTAGTTAAAAGTGCTGAGCATATCCACCCACAAAACAACTTGGTAAGGTAGTTAAAAGTGCTGAGCTTATCCACCCACAAAACAACTTGGTAAGGTAGTTAAAAGTGCTGAGCTTATCCACCCACAAAACAACTTGGTAAGGTAGTTAAAAGTGCTGAGATTATCCACCCACAAAACAACTTGGTAAGGTAGTTAAAAGTGCTGAGCTTATCCACCCACAAAACAACTTGGTAAGGTAGTTAAAAGTGCTGAGCTTATCCACCCACAAAACAACTTGGTAAGGTAGTTAAAAGTGCTGAGATTATCCACCCACAAAACAACTTGGTAAGGTAGTTAAAATTGCTGAGCTTATCCACCCACAAAACAACTTGGTAAGGTAGTTAAAAGTGCTGAGCTTATCCACCCACAAAACAACTTGGTAAGGTAGTTAAAAGTGCTGAGCTTATCCACCCACAAAACAACTTGGTAAGGTAGTTAAAAGTGCTGAGCTTATCCACCCACAAAACAACTTGGTAAGGTTGTTAAAAGTGCTGAGCTTATCCACCCACAAAACAACTTGGTAAGGTAGTTAAAAGTGCTGAGCTTATCCACCCACAAAACAACTTGGTAAGGTAGTTAAAAGTGCTGAGCTTATCCACCCACAAAACAACTTGGTAAGGTAGTTAAAATTGCTGAGCTTATCCACCCACAAAACAACTTGGTAAGGTAGTTAAAAGTGCTGAGTTTATCCACCCACAAAACAACTTGGTAAGGTAGTTAAAAGTGCTGAGCTTATCCACCCACAAAACAACTTGGTAAGGTAGTTAAAAGGGCTGAGCATATCCACCCACAAAACAACTTGGTAAGGTAGTTAAAAGTGCTGAGCTTATCCACCCACAAAACATTTTGGTAAGGTAGGTGAAAGTTCTGAGCATATCTACCCACAAAACATTTTGGTAAGGTAGGTGAAAGTGCTGAGACATGTCACCAATAAAACATCTTGGTAAGGTAGGTGAAAGGGCTGAGACCAGTCACCCATAAAACATATTGGTAAGGTGAAAGTGCTGAGGCCAGTCATCCAAAAAACATTATGGTAATGTAAGTGAAAGTTCTGAGCTTATCCACCCACAAAACAACTTGGTAATGTAGGTAAAAGTGCTGAGCTTATCCACCCACAAAACAACTTGGTAAGGTAGTTAAAAGTGCTGAGCTTATCCACCCACAAAACAACTTGGTAAGGTAGTTAAAAGTGCTGAGCTTATCCACCCACAAAACAACTTGGTAAGGTAGTTAAAAGTGCTGAGCTTATCCACCCACAAAACAACTTGGTAAGGTAGTTAAAAGTGCTGAGCTTATCCACCCACAAAACAACTTGGTAAGGTAGTTAAACGTGCTGAGCTTATCCACCCACAAAACAACTTGGTAAGGTAGTTAAAAGTGCTGAGCTTATCCACCCACAAAACAACTTGGTAAGGTAGTTAAAAGTGCTGAGCTTATCCACCCACAAAACAACTTGGTAAGGTAGTTAAAAGTGCTGAGCTTATCCACCCACAAAACAACTTGGTAAGGTAGTTAAAAGTGCTGAGCTTATCCACCCACAAAACAACTTGGTAAGGTAGGTAAAAGTGCTGAGCTTATCCACCCACAAAACAACTTGGTAAGGTAGGTAAAAGTGCTGAGCGTATCCACCCACAAAACAACTTGGTAAGGTAGTTAAAAGTGCTGAGCTTATCCACCCACAAAACAACTTGGTAAGGTAGTTAAAAGTGCTGAGCTTATCCACCCACAAAACAACTTGGTAAGGTAGGTAAAAGTGCTGAGCTTATCCACCCACAAAACAACTTGGTAAGGTAGTTAAAAGTGCTGAAACCTCATGTTCATGTTTCTTTAAAATGTATTCTCAATATTGTGCATTTTATAATTGAAATGCGTTCTTGACTTCAGAGCGTCCTTGACGTTGGGAAATACCGTAACTATAAGAAGGGAAACCTCAGTTACGAAAAATAAGATAATGGTGAGGGAATAATGATCTGATGGAATCTGATAAACTGAATAAAGAAATTAAATTTGCTACAAATAAAGACCCTTGAAAAAAGTCACTGGAAATGGAAGGGGTAAATGCAAAGCAGTTGAAAATTGTGTGGAGACATGAGTGGCTGGATAGAACTTCTACAAACTAAAGGACATTTTTTTTAAAACGATCACTGTCGATACAGACGAATTAATACAAATAATATGAGAGTCAATGCTAACTTTGTGCGTAAAAGTTATCACTAGGAACAAATAATGCAGTTTGTGACTATGAATTGTAATACTTTCAGAAATGATGGTTTCATGAGGCACCTGAAACAGTTAATGGTTTGCTGTGTACTAACAGTTAATGGTTTGCTATACACCAGCAGTAAATGGTTTGCTGCCCACAAACAGTTAATGGTGTGCTGGACAATAACAGTTAATGGTTTGCTGTGTACCTACAGTTAATGGTTTACTATACACCAGTAGTAAATGGTTTGCTGTCCACCAACAGTTAATAGTTTGCTATGCACTAACATTTAATGATTTTCTCAAAACCAACAGTTAATATAATAGTGCGACAACGACTCTGTTGGAGGGAAGTATAGTTTATCTTCTTCCAACAAACATTACACCACATTTCGTTTGGGAATGTGTCATTAAACTATCTAGTAAGAGGAGCCATTGAACAAATTAATATTCAACCGTGAGAAATGTGCGGGCGTAAGGAATTTGTCAAGGACTAGTGAGCTTTGGTGACGTTTTGATGAAACCCTGCCGATGTGAATAACAGTTGGATTAAATTAAACTTTTATTTGTATCTAACGTATGCTGAAATATTTAGTGCAAATTGGTTCTGAAGTTCTTCCTAATATCTATCTGTTATGGTTTTTTTTCATGCAGTAAACTAGTTCAGCTGCTTCAGTTGCACAGGTCAGTTGTTTTAATTATACATCTTCTGTAAAGCGTTCACATTCTGTTATGATTGGCTGTGACTTGATAATATCGTTCGATGTTGTGTTCCGTTAATTCACATTTAATAAATGTAGTCTCGGCAGTTAGAACATTTTTGTGAATGGAACCACACAGATTCACCTTTTTAAAGTAAAAAATACCTTCTACATTTGTATATCCAATATTATACATCATCAATTATATTAAACACCAATGACACATGGGCCCACAGCTCGCAAGCCAAATCTTCACACATTAGACGTGAAATTGAGACCCTCGATTTCAACACATTTTGCCTTATCAATAAAATCATTGTTCCTCCTTAATTATTTTTGTTCTTAATTATTTATTAACCGCATTTCTGGTAACCGTTTTCCATTTATTTGCATTTCCCTTTTTACTATCTACGTCTTTGCTTAACTTCCAATTGAGGATGCTGAACACAATCGTTACTGACAAGACAATGTGGTTTCTCGTGAAGATGTGCTTTATGTATTACACTGGCATTCGTTTTAAGTTTACTGGTGTATTTGTAATTCTTTTTTATTTTATCATTACTGAAGAAATATGTAGGTCGATAAATCCATGGACGTGCAACGTGATCCCTAATACAACTATACTGAACTATAATTAGTATATCCCTAATACAACTATACTGAACTATAATCAGTATATCCCTAATACAACTATACTGAACTGTAATCAGTATATCCCTAATACAACTATACTGAACTATAATCAGTATCTCCCTAATACAACTATACTGAACTATAATCAGTACATCCCTAATACAACTATACTGAACTATAATCAGTATATCCCTAATACAACTATACTGAACTATAATCAGTATATCCCTAATACAACTATACTGAACTATAATCAGTATATACCTAATACAACTATACTGAACTATAATCAGTACATCCCTAATACAACTATACTGAACTATAATCAGTATATACCTAATACAACTATACTGAACTATAATCAGTATATCGTCAAGTGCCAAATCAAAGATCATAAGGTTGTTGTTGTTTGAGAATGCCCACAATGATATGTTCATCTTTTGTGCGACCTGAAAATGGACGTTAAGTGGCTGGTAGCAGTGGTTTTCCTCACATCCAGAGCGTGCAAAAGAAGGTAGACCGGGGTCCTCCAGGCGGTTGCGCTGTGATTGGCTTCATCTGTGTGTCACTCACTACTACGGGGATCACGTCGATCCATCACCTCTTTAGCCAGGCTGCTATGAGAACAGCCCGTTTCCAGGGAGGGCTACTAGGAAGCCGAGGTGAGGGTCTTGGCCAGTATGTTTTGCCTGACCCTGACTAACATGTCTGATCAGTATGTTTTGCCTGACCCCGACTAACATGTCTGGTCAGCATATTTTGTCTGATCAGACGTTAGTCTTCCTACCCAGCGCTTAAGGTAGAAGCCATTTCTCTCAAGTTTGATAAGTATGACGTCACTGTTCAGTTCGTGAATGCTATTCAAACTCATAGTGGAGCCACCTTTCCGGCTTCCTGTTTTCCTGCTGCCACACAAACGCTTGTGGAGGGAGCTCTGTTGATGTCCGTTCTCTAGTAGCTTTTATTAAAACACAGTAAAACTTTGAAGCACAAGTGGAAAGGTCTGGGACATATTAAAACATTTACAACAGGCATGTTTATCTACCCAGCGAAGGAAAAGAACGGACTTGGAGGAGTTCGTTTTTTCCTAACAATGAAAACATGCAAGGAAGTGCTTGGCTAAACCCTGGTTAACGATAGAATACTTGTGATACAACGCATTCTGTTCTCTGGACTACATTCTGCTACTTGAGACCTTTTCGGAGATTGGGAACGAACGAAGCCAAGTTAGACTGAAAGGGAAGACAAGAAACATTAACACCATACAAGCATATGCACCAACAGATGCGGCCGAAGATGAAGAAATAGATACAATTTACGAAGGAATACTCGAGACTATGAATAAAATAGGAAGGAGTAAAATTGTTGTATTAACTGGAGATTTAAATGCAAAAACAGGAGCAGAATAAGCAGAATGAGAAAGAAACAGGAGGGCCTTTCGACCTACGAGACAGAAACGATAGAGGTGAAAGACTAATTGATTTATGCGTAGAGAATAATCTGACGATCACAAACACCTTGTTCAGACAACATCCCAGAAGGTTATATACATGGACATCTCCTGATGGGAAAACTATAAGCCAAACAGACTACATCCTAATACAACGGAGATGGAAGTCAAGCATAGTTTCAATAAAGACGCTCGCTGGAGCAGGATGTGACTTTGATCACCTACTTGTTGTAGAATACAAAACAGGACTTAAGAAAATCATCAAAGAAGAAAGACCGATACTCTTCAAGGTAGAAGCAAAACCAAAAAAATACAGCATTGAAGTACAAAACAAATGTTGGTGAATTGATGACAATGCATGTGGACATGTCAGTCGATGAGCTGACAATACACGTGAGAGACGTCGTATTCACACAGCACAAGATATGATGCCAAAGAAAGTGTAAAAGAAACAGACGTATATCACAGATGAGACAATGCAACTCATCCAAGAACGAGGTAGACAACGGTAAACACGGATAGAATGCAACAATGACGAATACAGAGACTGCATAAGAGAAGTCGAGAGAAGAATCAGAAATAACAACAAAGATTACATAACAAACACGTGCAACAAATTTGAAGATCTCCAACAACAAGGGAAGGAAAGATTGAAATTAGAACACTGACGGGAGAACTCACGCCTTCACTACAAGGAATCAACCACAACACTGACGGGAGAATTCAAGCCTTCACTACAAGCAATCAACCAGAACACTGACGGGAGAATTCAAGCCTTCACTACAAGCAATCAACCACAACACTGACGGGAGAATTCAAGCCTTCACTACAAGTAATCCACCACAACACTGACGGGAGAATTCAAGCCTTCACTACAAGCAATCAACCAGAACACTGACGGGAGAATTCAAGCCTTCACTACAAGCAATCAACCACAACACTGACGGGAGAATTCAAGCCTTCACTACAAGTAATCCACCACAACACTGACGGGAGAATTCAAGCCTTCACTACAAGCAATCAACCAGAACACTGACGGGAGAATTCAAGCCTTCACTACAAGCAATCAACCAGAACACTGACGGGAGAATTCAAGCCTTCACTACAAGCAATCAACCAGAACACTGACGGGAGAATTCAAGCCTTCACTACAAGTAATCAACCAGAACACTGACGGGAGAATTCAAGCCTTCACTACAAGCAATCAACCAGAACACTGACGGGAGAATTCAAGCCTTCACTACAAGCAATCAACCAGAACACTGACGGGAGAATTCAAGCCTTCACTACAAGCAATCAAAGAGAACACTGACGGGAGAATTCAAGCCTTCACTACAAGCAATCAACCAGAACACTGACGGGAGAATTCACGCCTTCACTAGAAGTAATCAACGACAAAAATGACAATGTGATGACAGAGAGCAACGCTATACTTGAAAGATGGAAGGAGTACTGTAGGGATATGTATGACGGAAAGGTGGAAGGAATGCTGTAGGGATATGTATGACGGAAAGGTGGAAGGAATGCTGTAGGGATATGTATGACGGAAAGGTGGAAGGAATGCTGTAGGGATATGTATGACGGAAAGGTGGAAGGAATGCTGTAGCGAGATGTATGACGGAAAGGTGGAAAGAGTACTGCAGCGAGATGTATGACGGAAAGGTGGAAAGAGTACTGTAGCGAGATGTATGACGGAAAGGTGGAAAGAGTACTGCAGCGAGATGTATGACGGAAAGGTGGAAAGAGTACTGTAGCGAGATGTATGACGGAAAGGTGGAAAGAGTACTGTAGCGAGATGTATGACGGAAAGGTGGAAAGAGTACTGCAGCGAGATGTATGACGGAAAGGTGGAAAGAGTACTGTAGCGAGATGTATGAAGACAACACAAAGAATAAAGACTTGATTACAAGTGCTGAGGGGAGAGAGCCAGAACTCACATTAGACGAGGTTCGTGCGGTAATGAAGTCACTGAAAAAAGGGAAGTCGCCAGGATGTGATGATTTATCAACTGAACTATTACAGGCAAGGGGAGATGTATGCATCAGCATGTACCATACATCATGTACGAAGATCTATTGCAGTTCAGAACGGCCCACAGCATGGAGAATATATCAGTATATATCCTCATACCAAAGAAAGGAAATCTAAAATTATACACTAGCTATCGCACTATTGCCCTAATAAACCATGCCAGCAAGATCTTATTACGTATAATCATGAAGATACTGGACAACAAGTTAGCGTAAGATATACACGAAACGCTGGCAGATTTCAGACAAGGTATAGGCACGCACGACTACATCTTCAATATGAGACAAATCTTTGAGAAATGCAGAGAGTACAATATCAACATCTATACGTGCTTCATAGTTTACACCAAAGCATTCGACTGTCTACAACGTCAGCAACAGTTGCAAATAATGAAGGACTTAGATTTGCAACACCTGATACACCTGATACACCTGATAGAAACCATCTACAGTAGACAACACACCAGATGCATCTAATAGAATCAATCCATCTACATTAGACAACAAGCCACCGATAAAAAAAAAATGAATGTAAAACAGATTGGTTGGAGACTAACAAGGGCGTCAGACAAAGGTGCATTCTTTCACATTATTTATTTTAACATTTATGCAGAAAACGTAGCAGGATGTTGTCCGGAGAACAAAATGCGTTGTGTTTTCGTTTACAGTGTGACTGCGATATTTTCCGCTTTCAGTCCGACACATCCGACGTCAGCAGACACTTTTTAGTACCGGGTTAGACTTCCCTCTTCGATCCCTTCTCCTTAGCCAGTCTTCTCTGTTGCAGCGTGTTATCCAGGATCAGTGCATGGAGATGTACAATGGTCTTTGACGCTTTGATTTGCTGACCTTGAGGCTAGTAGTCAGCAATGGGTCACTGACCGCTGCAGTTCATGCCCTGCTCAGCTATGGTTCGCTGACCCTGACGCTAGTAGTCAGCTATGGGTCACTGACCGCTGCAGTTCATGCACTGCTCAGCATCGTCATCTCAACAACCCAGCTTGAACTTGTTACGTTATTTATTTACCAAGTAGTTTTTTCAACCATTTGCAAAACCAGGTGAAAATTGCAAGAAACGTCCATTTATAGAGTTACCAGCTTTCAGTTTGGAACGAAGATTGATACATACTTGGCACTTGGCACTTGGCACGTGGCTATCTCAATGCCATTGCACTACATATTTTCCAGAACATAAATAAGTCCTAGAACTTAATGAACAGCCTTAATATGTAACATTTTTGTTTTACACACTGATGTTATTTTCGTCAACAAGTATCTTTTGTCACCTGTCTTTGATGGTCAGTGGACCTGTTCTTCGCTTCCTTAAATCCACACCCATGTTATTGTAGAAAGTAAGCCATTCTTGTTTGTGCTATAATCTATATATTGTCCCGATTGATTTTCGTTCTTCAAAATTGACCTATCAGCAGAAATCATGAATGGTTGTACGATTACGATGAAATCCAAAGAATGAAAATATTTCGAAATGTCCACAGTAATGACAATTTATATGCAGGAAATGTGAAAGGATGTGTCACATGAACGGACAAAATGAACGTGTTATTAAGATTGAAACTGACGAAAATAAAGTATCTGGACATTTGATGTGTATAAATACATTAGCAGGACATTTATGTTTTCAGCGCAGAGTTGGGCAATGGCCAATGTATGCGACATGGATGTGCTTGTGCCAGTAGAACGTTTATGGATCCTTATGTAGATTCACCAAGCTTCCCACGACGTTTAACGGACATGAGAGGAGGAAAGTTAGAGAGTAGATACGTCTTATTGCAGATGATGTCGTAAGTGATAAAGTACAAGACGCATCTTTGTAATAGCGTTCAAGGGATTGTTTGAAGTGAGCTGGTCAGTTCACTCTACCTGGACTTCCTGTCTTCTCTAACTATAGTTATCAAGTGCTAATTTACAGCTGGGTTGACTGAAGCGCGACACAACTTGGACAAATAGACTCAAATAAACGCAAACCTTTAAAGATCTCTGAAACTACACTTGATAACATTAGTGTAATACTCCAGTAATATATTAAATGTTTGCAAGAACAACAACACCAACAACAACTACAACAACAACAACAACAATAATAATAGTAACAATAATAGCAGCAACAAAAGCAACGGAATCAGCAACAACATCAATAGCTACAAAAACACCAACAACAACACTAAAAGCAAAAGCAGCAGCAACAACAGTATTGATATCGATAGCAACAACAGCAGCAACAAAAACAGTAGCTACAACAATCGCAGCAGCAACAAAAACAGGAACAACTAGAGCAGCAGCATAAACAGTGACATCAATAACAATAGTAACAACACCAATATCAACAATAACATCATCACCAACAAAAATACTAATAGTAGAGCTACAAAATCAGCATCAGAAACAATAACAAGAGCAGCAGCACCAAAACAGCAACAACAGCAACACAGTCATAGCAACAGTATCAGCAAGAGCAACAACAGCCACAATAACAACAACATCATCAACAACAAAAATACTAATAGTAGAGCTACAAAATCAGCATCAGAAACAATAACAAGAGCAGCAGCACCAAAACAGCAACAACAGCAACACAGTCATAGCAACAGTATCAGCAAGAGCAACAACAGCCACAATAACAACAACATCATCAACAACATCGACAATGACACCAGCAGCAACTGTAACATTTTCAGCAAAAACAGCAACAACAAACGTGAATGAGATCTACATTTACAATTTATTCTTTGATGTTAGGCATGACAAGGACATACTGGCCTTGTGGGGTAGTTTACAACTAGCATACGATATATGCGCGATATCACCCTTTGATGTTCTGAAGATATCAATTCGGCGAGCTCTTAACTCGAGAGGGGGACAGTTTAACATGTCTCACGTCTTCTTCAATTAAACGAGGTCATGTATCCAAATAAAACTACAATAGGTTAATATTGTTAGAAACATCTGTAGTCTCATCGCGTCGAATAGCAAAATGATTGAACTTAACTTAACGTCATTATATTGGTTTACAAGACTCTACAGACCTTGTATGCAGCCAGTTTCATTTACATTCCCGTGGTCTAAAAGCTATGCGGATCAAATCTATGTTTAAATGCATTTATTGACATTGTCTCTACTACTTCCTGTGGCAATGAATTCCAAGCATTCACCACTCTCTGGCTAAAAAATATTTCTTAGTTTCTAATCTTGTCCTATCTTCAGTTAATTTGTAGCGTTGTCCTGTTGTTTTCGTAGGTTGTTGTATTTTGAAAAATGGTTATAGTCTAATTTATCCGTTCCTTTGATTATTTTATAAACCTGTATTAAGTCACATCGAATTCTTCTCTTTTCAAGACACTGTACGCCGGTTTTTCTTAATCTTTTCTCATAACTGTAATTCTGGAATCGCACTATCAGCTTTGTCGCCCTTTTTTGAATCCTTTCCAGCATGTTTATATCCTCTCTACGATAAGGAATCAACACCTGTACACCATACTATAATATATGTCTATCTAATGTTATACAGTTTGACAATCACTTCCCTGCTCATATGAAAAAACCACTTGTACCTCAGAATTTTCTCCTAAGACGGAAATTCTTTCAAAACTCTTGCAGACAAATACATTGAAACTAGTCGTATCTCTTCTTTATAGCTAGACAGTACATATGCCATTTTCACAGCTACATGTTTGATCAATTCTTAACCAATATTATGACTTCCTGTTTCGACCAATCAACGAGAACTCTTCAAGCCTAGTTCTTGATGCTGAACATTGGTCAAATATTTATCTCCGTTATATCTCTCTTTCGCCTTCTATCACCCAGGGGTGCGTAGGCCATCAACCAACCCTTGCTGAGCAGCTTTGTCCTGTGCAATATTTTCCTCTTCTTTCCAGCTTTTTCCTGTTTTTTTACATCCGCCTCCAGATCTCTTCTCTATGTATTTCTTGGTCTCCCTATGACTCTCCTTCCCTGAGGGGTTCCATGTCAGGGGTTGCCTGGTGATACTGGCCAGGGGGCTTTCTTCAATAGTACCTTTCCTGAGTCCATCTAGTCTCACGCAGCCCAAGGATTCCAATGCCAAATTGCTCCCTCTCTTTTGCAATCTGTTCTGTCTTCCCCTCCTCCCACATTGTTCTAATATTCCAGGTGCCGAGTCTGGAAAGCTTCCTTGTCGAAAGAAGGGTAGTCGGCAGTCCAGCGTCCTTTCGGGTTTGGCTGGGCCGCGTCATAGGCCCTGCTGAGGGGACCTTTCCCTTCAAGGGCGGCTTTTGGTTTGTTTTGGTTGGTGTTTTTGTAGCAATTGTTCTTTGACGAGGTGGGCTACCTGGCCTCACCTTCAGTCACCTTTCTTTCAACCTTCCTCCTTTCTCATCTGGGCTTATGACCGGCCATGGCGGAGATCTCTCCATTATATGCTTTCTGACAACTATTTTAAAATACAGACAGATGGGAGTGCACACTTTAAACATGTTTATTCAGTTAATTCTGTTTAAAAAAACTTTGCAGGCGTAAAACAGACGAGATTTTGGCTTCATTTCTCATTTCTATTCTATTTCGGTAAAACCATAATTGATTAACTCATCCATGTATATCCATTTCCTGTTTGATGTCATCAAAGGTGATTTTGTTTGAATGACTCTGTAGTCAGCGCTTTCAAACAAAGGACACATTGCAGCTTCATTTGTAATTTGTATTTCATTTCTGTGAAACCGTAATTGGTGAACTCATCCATGTATTTCCATTATCTATTTGATGTCGTTGGAATGGTAAGAGTGTAAATGATTCTTTTAAAAGGGACATTTCAACCAACACTGATACATTCAAATTTGTCCATAAATGGATCTTGAAAGAAAATATCGTTATCCAAATATGGTCGTTGAGTTACTGAACATAGATATATGGAAGCAAATCGATCTCTATGTTTGATTTGCTTGTGGTTTGTCTATGTGTCATCCGATTTGCAAATTCGAAACCTCAAATAGAAGATTGTTCACGTGACTTTAAATATCTGACCTACATACCATTATACCGAAAGTACAATAGTGTTGAATACAAATAACATCACTGACCATTTAGAAAATGTGCAGAACTCGGATGACATAATATAGAATCACAGGTTGCACAGACTTTATTAACAAATCTTCAATACTCAGATCAATTTCATTAGGACTCAATTTGGATAAATGACCCTCGTTCACTGACCGCTGCTTCCAAACCTCTGATCCTTTTCTCTGTCCTCTATATCCTGTTGCCTGTTTCTTTACCCCTGTTGCCACACTCCTGTTCACTGGCCACCTGTTATCTACTCCCCGACCCCTTTTCCATTGATCCTTGTTCCATGACCCATGTGTCATGAGTCATGCACTCTGTTCCCTGATTCCTGAGCACTGTTGTTCCACCATCCAAGCTCGCTGAACTCTGTTACCTGACCCCTGTCCTCTGATCCCAGCTCTCCTACCACTGTTCCCTGACCCCTGTCCAGTGATCCTTGTTCCATGATCACTGTCGCTGACCCCTGCTTCCCGACCCCTGTTATCTGACCCCTGTAACCTGACTCCTGTTACCTTTTCTCTAACCTTTCTTCCTGACCCCTGACCTCTTTCCCATATCCTCTAATCCTTGAACCCTGGCCACTGTTTCATGGCCCATGTTCTCTGACCCTTGTTTCCTATTGTCTGACCTCTAATCCCTAACCCCTCTACAATGTCCTCTGTTCCCTGACACCTGCAGCCTGACCCCTGCTGTAAAGGGGCAGCTATAGTGATGGTCCTACACTTCACCTAGAGCGAAAAGACACATCAACAGGCGACCCTCTGCGTGAACTGAGTTCCAAACCCCTGCTCTAGAATGGCGCCGATTTTGTAACTAACCACAACATGTTTCTCCCTATGTGAAACCCTAACTCAGTCGAGCAGCTCATCCTCTTTCCTCTATCCTGTATCCTCTATCATGTATCCTTTATCCAGTATCCTCTATCGCTCTATTGTACTCTCAAACTGGCAGCTATGTCAAAACGATTTCTAGAAACCGTCGTCCCATTTGCCAATACCCCAGCATTCCTCCACAAACTAGATGTTGATAGTTTGTCGTCCAAAAACCCTCTAACAACAACCAGCTATTTCTCACAGAAAACTGCTGTTTCTAGCTTTTTTTTCCTACTTCCTCATTTTTTTTATATTTACATTTTGTATCAGCAATTTTACTCAGAAGGGAGAACTCAATGTTGTTTTTTTGTGGTTGTGTTTGCAACAAGCAGTCATTTTTTGTTACTTGTTAAATTTACACCGTGTCTCAAGTTTGTCATTCCTATGTGTTTTTTGTTTAAAACTCCTATTATCATGCGTGCTGTGTTTGACAGCTGTATACTTGTTACACTTGTTTTTCTATATGTGTTATATACACGGAAGTTATCTTTAGTTTTATTGTCCTTTTTTTGAAATTATGGTTTAGTCTACATATTATTTTAATGATACATTTACTTTCTCTTCTCCCTGACACTTCCCACATAACTCTCCGTCTCTCATTATTTCATCTCCAACTAAACTTTCTTTCTCTCATGATTCAATCTCTCACTAAACTCTTTTTTGCCATTATTTGCACTCTCACTAAACTCACATTCTCTTATTTTCAACCTCTCAAGAAACTCTGTTTCTCTCATTGTTTAGCCTCTCGCAAAACTCTATTTTTTTTATTTATAGCACTTCCAACTAAAGTCTCTTTCTCTCATGTCCACTTTATATTAATCTCATTTCTCGATTTATTCCTTTTAATTAACCATTTATCTCTGTTTATTTCTCCTCCAAAAAAATACTCTGCCCTCTTTATATACGCCGCCAGCTACACTCTCATTCTCTAGTTATCTATCTTTCTCCTAATATCCCACTTTCCTCTAATTTACCATTCTCTAATAATTCTACCTCTAACTACATTATCATTATCCATTCATTAAACTCTATATTCTCACTTACTACTAAACTCTTTGTCTCTAATTATTCCACTAACTATTAAACTATAATTCTAACAATATTTCAGCGTCCACAAAACTATTTTTCTGTCATTATTTCACTTCCCATTAAAATATAATTCTAACATTATTCCACCGTGCAATAAAGTCTTTTGATCTAATTAGTCCACTTAAGACTAAATTCTACTTTTTGCATCATTCTATCTCCCACTAAACTCTATTTCTCGCATTATTCCACTTCCCATCAAACATCTATTATTATTCTACCTTTCAATAAACCATATTCTTGAATTATGCTATCTCACTAAACTATTTTTCTCATTTTCAACTTTCCACTAAACTATATTTCTTGAATTATTCCAATTCCTATTAAACTCAATTTCTCTCATTATTCCATTTTCCACAAAACTATAGCTCTATCAGTATTCCACCTTCTTCCAATAAACTCTACCAGAAAGTGCAGCAATGAGAGAAATATAGTGTATTGTCATGACCGACAGAAGAGACTGCAAAGCCCAGCTGCAATCAGAGAAACTCAGATAACTGACTGACCATCCAATGCACCAGAGACTAAACAATTTCGGAAATCGGAAGCTAAAGCGAAGAAACTTTGCAGAAATAGCCAAAGCAAAGAGGCACGAAGACCTTATGAACGCACTAACCACACCAAAGCCCATCCCTACTGAAAGAAAACCTACCTGAAGGCAGCATATATTTCCAGAGGTGGTAGAAAATATACCAGGTATTGGAAACAAAAACTGCCAGTCTGAAAAAGAAAGAAGAGATACTACCCTGAGTTATATAACGGAAAACTACCCAAGCATGGACTGGACCCATGCATACACCGACGGTTCCATAACGAATACAACACAGAACGGATGGGCAGGAGCATTTCTGAACCTACCAAATGGCAGAAAAATAACACTGTCATTCGCAATTGGAAAATACACAAGCAATTTCAGAGCGGAGGCAGAGGCACTGAGGGCGGCAGTGGAAGAAATGGTGACAGGTAAAAGGAATTAAATCCACATAGTCCTGCTTACAGATGCTCTGGCCGTAGTCACAGCAGTAAAAAGCCAGAAAAGTACTGAACAATGATTTAAGAGCAGTACTTTGTCAACTATGCCAGCAGGGCGCACCAGAAAGGGTAGTGGTGCAGTGGGTTCCATCTCACTGCAACATCCAAGGCAACGAGGAGGCAGACAGACTGGCAAAAGAAGGTGCAAAACTACCACAACCAGATACTAGCATGGCAAATGAAGAGTCAAAACGGCTTATACGAGCTAGATACATGACCAAATTGGAAACCGAACATACTGGCTACACCAAAAACGATGCCTATTACCAGTTGAACAGAAGAGAGCAGGTCGTGGTCTCCAGACTTCGCACTGGCCACAATAGACTCAGGTAACACCTATTCAACAAATTAAAGATAGGTGGCACCGACGAACGCCCGTGTGGTACCGGTAAAATGACCGCTGAGCATTTGCTGCAAAACTGCCCGACATACGAGGATCAGAGAGAGCAGATGTGGCCATCACCAGTGGAACTGCAAGAAAAGCTCTATGGCAGTGGCGACAGCCTCAGGATGACCGCTGCATTTTTCGAAAAAATAATGGTTACTGTCTGACTGCGTACGACGAAGAAGAAGAAGAAGATATCGTCTTTCCATCTTCCAATGAACTTTATTTCTCTCATTACTTCACTTTCTACTAAACTATAGTGCTATCAGTATTTCACCATCCACTGAAACGTAATTATCATGTTACTCAACTCTCCACTAAATTATAATTCTATCAGCATTTCACTTCCCACTAAACTCTATTTATCTAATTATTCCACCTTCCACTTTGATTCCCTATGTATTATTAGGTTCTCAATAACTATAATTCTCTCATTATTCCGCATTCCACTTTGATTCCCTATGTATTATTAGGTTCTCAATAACTATAATTCTCTCATTATTCCACCTTCCACTTTGATTCCCTATGTATTATTAGGTTCTCAATAACTATAATTCTCTCATTATTCCGCATTCCACTTTGATCTCCTTCGCTAGTCATTTCACCTTTATCTCTTTTTCTCATCATTTCACATTTACATCGGCTTCTGATATTTTCAATTAACCTCTTTTTCTTATCATTTCTCATATACCTCTTCCTCTCATAAATATCCCCTGTACCTTCCTCTCATCACATCACCTGTACCTCTTTCCCTCATCATAATACTGTTATCTCTTCCTCTCATCATTTTATCTTTATCTCTTCCTCTCATCATTTCACCTTAAACTCTCTTCTCTTCATTTCAATCTAACCTCTTCCTCACATCATTTTTATTTTAGCATCTTCCTCTCATCTATTCATCTTAGCATCTTCCACGCTTCACTTCATCCTAACATCTTCCTCTCATCTATTCATCTTAGCATCTTCCACGCTTCACTTCATCCTAACATCTTCCTCTCATCTATTCATCTTAGCATCTTCCACGCTTCACTTCATCCTAACATCTTCCTCTCATCTATTCATCTTAGCATCTTCCACGCTTCACTTCATCCTAACATCTTCCTCTCATCTATTCATCTTAGCATCTTCCACGCTTCACTTCATCCTAACATCTTCCTCTCATCTATTCATCTTAGCATCTTCCACGCTTCACTTCATCCTAACATCTTCCTCTCATCTATTCATCTTAGCATCTTCCACGCTTCACTTCATCCTAACATCTTCCTCTCATCTATTCATCTTAGCATCTTCCACGCTTCACTTCATCCTAACATCTTCCTCTCATCTATTCATCTTAGCATCTTCCACGCTTCACTTCATCCTAACATCTTCCTCTCATCTATTCATCTTAGCATCTTCCACGCTTCACTTCATCCTAACATCTTCCTCTCATCATTTCGCGTATATCTCTTCCTCTCATCATGTCACTATTTCACTTATACCTCTTTCTTTCACATATTCACCATTTCATTTATGCCTCTGCTTCTCACCATTTCACATGTACCATTACCTCTCACCATTTCACCTATAGCTTTTTCTTTCATCATTTCACTATTTCATCTGCACCTCTTCCTTTTATCATTTCAACATGTCATATATAGCTCTTCCTTTCAACATTTCACCTGTATTACTTTCTCTCATCATTTCAACATTTCACAGCACGAAGCATGCTTTCCCTCACTCTTTGAACAGCAGATTTCACGTGTTTTGTGTTCAGTAGATTTTTGCCAGTGTCCGGCCAAGTAGCCTGGCTGACGTCCAACTCATTTCGGCAAGTCTTGCTAGCCGGAAACATTGGGAAATCGATATCTCTAATTTGCACTTGCCCTAGGCCTTTGGGCAACTAGGATTATCTTGGTGTCCTCAATCTAGCCCAGTGATGACTACAAGCGATAACCATGGCTAGGAATGTTGCGTGTCTCTAATTAATATTCGATTTCTTCTATTGTGATTGGTTTATCATAGTTCACGTTTTGCTGAAATTAGTGTTCTCACACTCACCCCTGACTAACCATATCACGTGGTCCATACCAGATCAACTATCATGAGCAGCTCTTAGATATTAGTTGTGTTTAAAACAGTATATTTATTTATATTAAACGCTATAGGGGACGGTGTGGCCTAGTGGTTAAGTGGCACTTCTCACAACCCGAGAGTGCTGGGTTCGATCCCCATCACAGCACTGGCCCTTACCCCGGGGAAGCAAACCCTTAGAAAATGCAGGAGGAAGCAGATCCTTACATAAAATGCATGCTCAAGTCGGATGCACTGGGCCGACAGGCGCAAAATAAAAACCACAGTGCAACGCAGACCGCCTTGGGGATTAGAGAAATAAGGCGAACGCCAAAAAAAAAAAAAAAAATATTAAGCGCTATGTGTAATTTACAAATATTTAGGAAAGTACCAAAAAGGGGCGCCATTGCAGAGCGAAGGCGCTCTTCACTCAAGAAATGAAGGAAAGTACAAAAATGTGGGTATTTGAAACCGGCAAGATTTAAGTGACCCTTGATCTCACGGGATGTGAGATCGAGTGTCTAGTCCTTTTGGAGATGGACTATAAACTCCGAAGCCCCGTGTACACGTTGAACGCGTAAACAAAGGGCGTTGGCATTTTGATGATTGAAAAGTGCAATCTATTAGCAACTGCTTGGACAAAAAGAGAAGACAATAATGAAATGTTAACAAAATATGCCACCTAACGCAGCGCAGTAATACCCTGCTCAAGCCAAGCCCACTAAGCAGGAAATCCTTCTCCCGGCTATATCCAGCTCATTCCAGAGCTTGGACCTGCACAGGGGCATCTGCACCTGCATAAGTACAGGTCAACTTGGAACGAAGAAGGCCTAAGAACTTCTCCATAGGCTAGAAGGTGCGGGAAGTAAAATCACAAAAATAGCCTACAGACAGCCTTAGGCTACCTGGCAGCAGGTTTACTTAATCAGGTATGAAAAAGCTTATAAAAAAAGAAATTATACTACAATAAGCTTTTAAAATGAATAGTTAATGTATAAACGGTTCTGTGGTAAGAAAGGTTAGTAAAGAATGTAGCACAGATTAGTCTATCTGCAAACTAATATTGGCGCAGCTAAAGGAATTGACCAACCTGTTAACGTCAAAATGGTCAACTGCAGACGTACCAAAGACGCACCAGGGGCTGAATGTTTGAATCAGGGCTAGTAACCCTTAACTGACCAAGCCCCTAAAGCGTCTCCAGGTGGTGGCCCTTGAATAATCATCACCAGGTGCGATGCTGGTGGCGTTTTTCGATCATGGACATCCATTCGCTTCTATCACATGTGTCGTTTCCCAATGTTGTTGTTGACTGCCGCCCGTGCCGTTCTCTCAGGCTGTCAACCATTTTATTTCTCTCTCTCCCTTCCATTTTCTCTCTTTCCTGCTACCTTTACTGTTGTCACAACGTCCTTTCTTATAGCATACCGCCCCTTTTTATAGCATACCCAAAAATTGTTTACTGTCTTGTTCTAATCTTTGCAATGAGTTGTCTTTCTTCTTGAGCCTCTTCGAGCACTGTATCATTAGTAGTCCATGCAGTCGATGGGATCCACAGCATTCTTCTGTAAAACCACATCTCCGTCGCTTTCAAAGACGGAGGTTTTCTTGGGGAAAGTATCGGCTTTGCCTACTCACTGCGATATTTATTATCTTAGTCAGACTACACTGGTACAGCATATTTCCAGGGCCGAGTTTAAACTGTTTCTGGACGGCGTGAGCTAGTGGTTAAGTGACACGGCTCACAACCAGGAGGTGTTAGGTTTGATTCCCATCACAGCACCGGCCGTTACCCCAGGGAAGCAAACCCTTAGAAAATGCAGGAGGAACCAGGCCCTTACATATAATGCATGCTGAAGTCGGATGCACTGGACCGACAGACGCAAAATAAAAACCACAGTGCAACGCACACCGCTTTGGGGATTAGAGAAATAAGGCGAACACACACACACACACAAAATGTGTCTTGGTCGGCTCTGGTTCGCTGAACCTGATGCACGCAGTCAATTATGAGTGACTGGATTATATCAGCTCATTGACTGATGCATCTTCGGGCCCCCACTAAGATATCCATCTCCAATTTAAAACTAACCATCAAAATAATAAATTCGCCTATCGTTGTCGATGAGGACCACCAGGTTATACTGCATCCTAAGTAAGTGACTGATCAAGCCAATTCGAGCGCGAAAGTTCTATGACACTCCTGGTAAACATATTCCGCAGCTGACACTGGAATTACTTTTGATCTAGACTACCTGGGTTATCTGAACAATGGGGCTGATTGCAAAGCCGTTTTTGGTAACATTCTTCTATCTTAAACGATTTTGAGCCAGGTTTTCGCAGGTATTATTGTCCATTTGACAGCACTTAAGGGACTCCTTAAGACCGTCCTTGAAACACTTTTTTGGACACCCTGTACTCGACCTCCTTCACTTAGCTCACCATCCATGCGCTTCTATGGAAGTCTTTCCCTTGACATTTTACCAATTTGGCCAGCCCAATTCAGTTGGGTTTTTTTTGCCAATGCCAGGCATGCTGGCTCTGGATAACACTTCATTATCTGTGATATGGTCCTGCCTCCGAATGTGCAGTATGCATCTCAGTCTTACTATATCTAAAAAACATGTAACAATATCAAACTGTGAATGAAGACCTTCTCGAACAGTTTCTCCGTCATTTACATTGTATTACATGGTCAGGGAAAATAGCAACAATGTTTGTTGCTGTTACTGTATAGTGCTCAAACTGACTATGGTTCTCTTGTGTGCGCAGTGAAAATGGTGTTAAGTGATGGGTTACAGTAGCTTTCTTCCCACCCTGAAACTGCTGATGGGCCGTAGTCTGCTTGACGGTTGTGCTATGAATGGCTTCATCTGCGGGATGCTTACGATGATCACGTATATCCCAAACTCGTCGGTCAGAGTGCCTTAAAAATTCGACATCAATGTAAATAGTTTTGCTCTTCGATAGATCCACGGGTGCAGATACGCAAACAGTATTTTTTCGGTAGAGAGTAGATTTGACTAGGGAAATCAATAAAATGTGTCAGAAAGCATCAGCAATGACCTGCCAGCTGTCACCCCTGTTTAGGCATCCTAGAATTATGTGACAACAAGCTGCTAAAACCACGTGTTATCTTGAAAAGAAATAGTACTTGTTGAGAGCGCGTATGAGTAGTACTCCGACATGTTGAGTATTCCAGGAAGTTCTTCGGTGTCACTAGGTTGGATATATTTAGAAACGAGGACATTGGAAGTATCGTCAGAACGTCTCATTGTACCGAGTACACTTCCAGGCAAACGATGCGATGGTTTAATCATCTCATGAGAACACACTCATATCAACTTCCACTATTCGCTTACAACGCTTGTAAATCTGGCTACAGGGCAAGAGAGTGAATACGAGGCAGGTGGATATAATGACATTAGGGTGATCGTGTAACGATATGGCCCATAACGACTGAAGCCACACATTTGAACAATGATAGAAGACGTAAGCTGCGAAAGCCGCTCAACGGTCAAGTCAAAGGAAACAATAGATTTTACAGCCATATGTTCCACAAGAAGCAAAATACGGTATGTGAAAGGAGGAGTGAGTGAGTGAGTGAGTGAGTGAGTGTGTGTGTGTGCATGTGCGTGTGAGTGGGCGTGGGCGTGGGCGTGTGCGTGTGTGTGTGCGTGGGCGTGGGCGTGTGCGTGTGCGTGTGTGTGCGTGTGTGTGTGTGTGTGTGCGTGTGTGTGTGTACGTGTGCGTGTGAGTGGGCGTGGGCGTGGGCGTGTGCGTGTGTGTGTGTGTGTATGTTGTTGTTGTTGTTGCTGTTGCTGTTGCTGTTTCTGGTAATGCCATTTGTACTTGAGTTACGTGCTCTTGACAATCTTTGGCGACAAGATACAGTGAAACGTCTCACATCCTATGGCGTACTTGAGAAGGATAATTATCGTCCTCCTTTCTGTAGTACAATGCGATTCTTTCAATAAGCACCCTACTATGGGGATCACAGTGCTGATCACCACCTTGTTAGCCAGATCTGACCCTGACTAACATAGTACGTTTCACTATGCCAACGCACAGAGTTTGAATCCCACCGCAAGTGGAAGATTGGGAGATAGATGCAAATATCTTCCTAATCAAAAAGCCGGAGGATAGCCCTAGCTTCTATTCAAGAACATGGCATACCACCTCGACTCCAGATTTGGCCTTCTCCACACAGGACATACACCATAAAATAGACCGCCAGGTGCTAAACCAACTGGCAGGTAGCGACCACAGGCCGATCAGGCTAACCATTGAAGTGGAAGTAGGCCCACAGGAAACAAAACCGCTCCCACGTTGGAATTACAAACGAGCCGACTGGGACAGATTTGCAATCCTGACAGATGGGCTGTGTGAAACCATTAACACACGAAACACCAAAATGAAGCCCATGGTGGAAAGCCTAAGCAAGGCAATAATGCAAGCCGCCACTGAAACCATCCCAAGAGGAGCTAGGAAAAACTATAAGCCCTACTGGAATGATGAGTTGCAGAAAGTGGAAGATGCAGTAACAAATGCTAGGAACATGGCAAAGCGAGAAAAATCCATGGAGGCAAACATCGCCCTCAAAGCCGCCACGGCGAAATACAAACACACTCTTAAGCAAACAGCAAGAGAAAGCTGGAAAAATAAAACGGAAAACCTAAACCTGGACAAAGACGGGAACAAGCTATGGAAGCTAGTCAGAGCCATGAACGACGAAACCCCGTCAAATAAACAAATTACCATCAAGCAGGGCGAGAACTTGATCACAGGTAAGAAAACCGCAAACGCCTTTGTCGATCACTATGCCAGAGCAAACCACATCGAGGTCCCTGCAGATAAGCATACAGACATTAGCGAAGAGCTAAAGGGGCACGACAACATGAATACGGCACCTGAAGAGCACATGATGGCCAAATTAACAATGCGCGAAATGGAAGAGGCTATGAAAACATTAAAGAAAAGGAAATCTCCCGGAAAAGACGGGATAACAAACGAAATGCTGATTGGGCTGGGCCAAACAGCGAAGAGGATACTGCTATCGGTCCTGAACCAAAGCTGGAAAAGGGGAATTGTACCCCAGGCATGGAAAGACGCAATACTGGTACCAGTACTAAAAAAAGGAAATTATAAAACAGATCCAAATGGATACAGGCCCATCAGCCTACTGAGCTGTGTCGGCAAGCTGATGGAACGGATGATAAACACCAGACTGATGTGGCATCTGGAAGAAAAACGAATACTAATTCCACAGCAAGCCGGCTTTAGACAGCACAGATCCACTGAGGACCAGGTCATCCTCATAGCCCAGGAGATAGAAGATGCCTACCAGGCACAGAAACACACAGTAGCTGTTTGGGTGGATCTGGAAAAGGCATTTGACAAAGTCTGGAAAGACGGACTTAGAGTCAAGCTAAGAAGAAGTGATGTTTGTGGGAAAATCTACAATTGGATCAACCACTACCTCAAACAAAGAACGGCCAGAGTCCAAGTACAAGGGCAGATGAGCAAAAAGGTGACACTCGAGCAGGGAGTACCCCAAGGGGGAGTACTGTCACCCACACTCTTCCTGGTATATATAAACGATCTTACAGAGAATATACCAAGAAGAGTCCATAGCTCAATGTTTGCAGACGATCTGGCTATGTGGACCTCTGAAAAGAATCTCACCATAGCAAGAAATCGGATGCAGACGGCCCTAACATCGCTGGAAGAGTTGGCGAACTCATGGCTGGTCAAAATAAACGAGGAGAAAACCACATGCACAATATTCTCGCTCTCATTAAAACCCCAAAATACCAAATTAAGTCTAAATGGCAAATTCCTGCAGCCAAACGACAACTCAACCTATCTGGGAGTCACATTTGATCGGCGCATGACATGGAAAAGTCAGATTGAGAGAAACCGAATGAAAGCCAGAGAAAGAATGGCAATCATGAGGAAACTTGCTGGCACAAGCTGGGAAGCAGACGAAGGCATACTAAAGAAATTGTACCAGTTCTCGAGTATGGCATTGCGGCATGGACAAGAGCAGCGAAGGCGAACTTCGATAAAGTTAGCAAACTTCAAAACTAAGCCATGAGAATTAAAACAGGTGGCATGAAGTCAACGCCAATTGTAGAACTTGAAAAGATTACAAAACTGCAATCCATGACCGATAGAAGAGACTGCAGAGCCCAGCTGCAGTCAGAGAAACTCCGAAGACTGACCAACCATCCAATGCACCAGAGACTAAACAATTTGGGAAATGGGAAACTAAAGCGGAGAAACTTTGCAGAAATAGCGAAAGCAAAGATGCACGAACATCCCATAAACGCACTAACAACACCAAAACCCATCACTACTGTTCGAAAAACTACCTGGAGGCAGGATATATTTCCAGAGGTGGTAGAAAATATACCAGGTATTGCAAACAAAAACTGCCAGACTGAAAAAGAAAGGAGAGATACTACCCTAAGCTTCATAACGAAAAGCTACCCAAGCATGGATTGGACCCATGCATACACCGACGGTTCTGTAACAAATACTACACAGAACGGAGGGGCAGGAGCATTCCTGTACCTACCAAATGGCAGAAAAATAACACTGTCATTCGCTACTGGTAAGTACACAAGCAATTTCAGAGCGGAGGCAGAGGCACTGAGGGCGGCAGTGGAAGAAATGGTGACACACAGTGAAAATGAAAGCCATATAGTCCTGCTTACAGATGCTCTCGCCGTAGTCACAGCGCTAAAAAGCCAGAAAAATACTGAGCTTAATGACTTAAGAGCAGCACTCTGCAAACTGTGCCAGCAGTCCGCACCAAAAAGGGTAGTGGTACAGTGGGTCCCATCACACTGCAACATCCAAGGCAACGAGGAGGCAGACAGACTGGCGAAAGAAGGTGCAAGACTACCACAAACAGATACTAGTATGACGTACGAAGAGTCAAAACGGCTTATCAAAGCCAGATACATGACCAAATGGGAAACCGAACATACTGGTTACACGAAAAACGATGCCTATTACCAGTTGAACCGAAGAGAGCAGGTCGTGGTCTTCAGACTTCGGACTGGCCACAATAGACTGAGGTACCACCTATTCAACAAATTGAAGAAAGGGTGTACCGACGAATGCCCGTGCGGTACTGGTAAAATGACCGCTGAACATCTGCTGCAGAACTGCCCGACATACGAGGATCAGAGAGAGCAGATGTGGCCATCACCAGTGGAACTGCAAGACAAGCTCTATGGCAGTGGCGACAGCCTCAGGATGACCGCCGCTTTTTTCGAAAAAATAATGTTTACTGTCTCACTGCGTACGAAGAAGAAGAAGAAGAATCCCACCGCGTCCAGTTTGGCAGACATATTTTTATTCATGGAAGAAATCGCTCCTTCACGTTCTGAAAACTTGCAGTGAACTTATAATAGCCAACTTCGATGCTAGTTGCAAGGAACGACTTTCTAAAAGGGTCATGCAAACCCCTTTTTAATATGGATTTAGGTATGAAAGAAATGATAGTAAAATGAATTTGTTTTCAATCATTCCAATTCAAGAATACCAACACGGAGACTTTACATGTTATTTGCTGACGACCTTTTCCCTGCATCTTGCTGAATAGTTTTCATGATGATGTTGATTCATTACTTGATTTCCATTTCACAATTTTCATCTTCCTTTGTTTTATCTCAGTTAAATTAAGAGAAATTGATTTTTTTTTTGCGTTTGATCATTTATTTGTATCAGTTGAGTAGAGATCTCGTCTGATATGTTAATTATCATTGTTTTGGTTTGTTAGGATTCCTGTCTATTTGATATATGTAATCTATAATCCATATATATGATTTTTATTCTTTACTTGAATCATTAATCTCTGCAGTTCTTTTTCGCTTTCAGCGATAAGAACTGAGAAATCCGCATACCTGAAATTATTGTTTGACGGTAATGAACCCTGGCATGTCCTGTATCTCTGAAGACAAATGTGTTTATGTGTAAATGTTAAACAGTACGGGCAGTACGAATCCGTGTGGCACTCCTTTTTCATATTTGGACACGTTGTATGTAAATTGTCAATAACACTGTAATTCGCTACTGGTAAGTACACAAGCACTTTCAGAGCGGAGGCAGAGGCACTGAGGGCGGCAGTGGAAGAAATGGTGACACACAAAGAAAATAAAAACCATATAGTCCTGCTTACAGTTGCTCTTGCCGTAGTCACAGCGCTAAAAAGCCAGAAAAACACTGAGCTTAATGACTTAAGAGCAGCACTCTGCAAACTGTGCCAGCAGTCCGCACCAAAAAGGGTAGTGGTACAGTGGGTCCCATCACACTGCAACATCCAAGGCAACGAGGAGGCAGACAGACTGGCAAAAGAAGGTGCAAGACTACCACAAACAGATACTAGTATGACGTACGAAGAGTCAAAACGGCTTATCAAAGCCAGATACATGACCAAATGGGAAACCGAACATACTGGTTACACCAAAATCGATGCCTATTACCAGTTGAACCGAAGAGAGCAGGTCGTTGTCTTCAGACTTCGCACTGGCCACAATAGACTGAGGTACCACCTATTCAACAAATTGAAGATAGGTGGCACCGACGAATGCCCGTGCGGTACCGGTAAAATGACCGCTGAACATCTGCTGCAGAACTGCCCGACATACGAGGATCAGAGAGAGCAGATGTGGCCATTACCAGTGGAACTGCAAGACAAGCTCTATGGCAGTGGCGACAGCCTCAGGATGACCGCCGCTTTTTTCGAAAAAATAATGGTTACTGTCTGACTGGGTACGAAGAAGAAGAAGAAGAAGTATGTAAATTGTCAAGAAAATCATGGCAGTTAAATATAAGACAACTCAAAGATCCAGTAATGAGACCAAAATGCATGTCACATCCAGTAAGCGTAACAACATCGGGCGGTAGTGATGGCTAGAGACCGAGAGTCTTACAGATCGGCTGTTGTGAGAACGACGTTTTACAAAGGACATGCTACATGATGATGATGAGTAAAGACTCCGATATCTTACTGTGGCAGTTTGATCCCAGTAATATTAGTGTTTATCTTTCATTTTTGTCAATTAATACCTACATTTTCCTGACATGTCATTAATTGCAAATGACAGGGTAATCCATGTCTCTGAATGAGGGATACATGCTATTTGACCCGGTGCATAGACACGGAAAGTAAAGTTAACAATTCGGTCATTAATTCATCAGGTTAGACTGACAGGGGTCTTTAAAGCATAGAAACATGCCTTTTCATATGTGTTTGTTCTACTGGCGTCGTTATACAAAACATTCTCTTGCTGCACTGTTCTGTTAAAACTCAAATTGTTCACCCAGAACTGTATCGTTTGCTTAACGTCTAATTCTCTCCTGTAATCGTGCGAGCAGTATCTTAGTGTTGTAGCTCGCCAAACTGATTGTTTTAAAATCAGAACATGCGGGTGCATGAGGTTTCTTGATATTTCTATTTAATGTCTGGATATTTAAAGTTGGAGGATCTATTCTGGGATCCTTTGTATATCGTCTGTCTACATCTCTGAGCCAAATGTCTATTTTAAACACTGAAGTGTTGTGATGGGAAAGCATGTCAGCACATGGATACACATTATAAAAACATGTCTAATCAGCTCGATCGCACATACTTCGCATTCTAGATGTTATTAAGCATGCCAGTGATTGTTTCCACACCAAATTCCTTTAGAGCCTCTATCAATTCTTGATTTATTGTATCCATGCCTGTTGCTTTGCGATTGTTCATATCTTTTATTGCTTTCCTTACATGTGATCTGGAAATGCTGGGGCCGCCATTATTAAATATTGATGATTTGTTCCACCTGATACCTTCAAATAGTTCCGTTGTATATTCTGCCTATCTGTTTGATAAATCCTTCTCAATAACAAAACATCTCCATTCTTGTTCTTGATGTATATTTCTTCTCATTGAGCCAGTCGTGGTTTATTTGAGAAAAATGCGTTTATGCACATTTCGTTCTTGTGCCGTGCTTCTTTCCTGTGCCTTCTATAACCGTGTATTTTTATTATATCCACGGTTATTTTGAATGTCGGCAATAATAACGTATCGCATTGTACAGTTCCAAATATTATTGATTGCTTTTTGCTCTTTTTTAATTATAAATTCATTTTCCTGAAATATATTCAATCATTCAATACTTGATTTTTCCTAACCATGTGAAGGTAAACCTTTTCTTGCTATTAGTATGATTGATTTTAAACAGTCCCAATTATATTTTCTTTTAAACTTTCACTTGTGGGCTCCTCCACGCATTCTGGTAGCAGACTATCCTAACTATTTTTGATTTTTACAATATATTTTGTAATATATGTCTGCTGTAATGAATTTGTATCTATTTGGTGATATTTTATATATTAAATCTCTGTATTTCTCAGTCCGGCGGATATTTAAATCACTAAAGTTTTGTGATCCGAATTTACGAGTACAAGTCAATAAATTTGTCACAAATTGGTATTTCTAAATATTACTAAGTGAGAAATGAATTAAACAACCATTCCAATGCTGTCAAATTAATTATATATCAAGCAAATCAACATAAGGTCACGCATATTCAAATGAGTATCTAACAAATAAATCGCTTCGTATCAATCACCAAGTCAATCAACATAAAGTCAAGTTCCACTATAAAAAAATCACAATCAAGTCTAGAATTTGTGTCTTCCCCCTTACTACTGGGAATAGATGTCGTCCGTCCTTTTGTTTACGGCTTTAAGTATGAAGAAAATGGGGCATCCAGCCCCATGCCCAACTGTCCGCCTCTAACGACATGTGTGACTGGTTACAGTGTATGTATTCTTTGCTCTGCCCATCCAACTGACATTGTCCCTCATATCTCAGCATATTTTCAACTAACATTGATACACTTATCACATCGCTTCATCAGTGCAGGAACGTTTTTGGGATAGAAGGCTTTGGTCTAATGCCTCAGTCACATTTCCATTTCACGTTTTGTCTATTCGTCATTCGTGAAACCTCCCGACACCTGAGTACCTAATAGGTAAACATAGCTCGAGGCTTAGTTAGGGCTGTCGGGTAGATGTTCAATAAGTTTCCACCCAAGTTGGTCAATTTTCTCTTTGGTTAATAGAGTCGTATGGTTTGGCCACAGCCTACTGTAGATACAGCCCTTCTGATTCACAGAGAAAATCCTTTTGAAACGTCACATTCTACGGCTGACTAAACAACGTACATGTGCCAACTTATCAGTGCAACTATAATAGCCTGTTTGGGAGTTATAAATGGATGTGCAGTTGGTTTCAGGGGAGGATTATGTGAATGAATCACTCTCAACAGTCATTTGTTGTGTTTTTCACTGTGCATTTGTGTAATTTCTCTGTGTGGAGCATGGGTTGATTATACAAGTTGGCAAAATATGAGTTCCGTTATTTAGTCGGAAGTGGTACGTTAGTATGGGTTTTTCTGGTGAGTCAGGCGGCCTATCTAAATTTGGTAACGGTCTGGCATTGTAATGACGGAGTAGTACTTCCTAGTCAGCAGATCAAATTGCATCCTCCTTCTTCTTTGTCGTTTGTTCTCAAACTCCCTCTACCAAGCCCTGTACGTTCTCCAACTCCCTCTACCAAGCCCTGCACGTTCTCCAACTCCCTCTACCAAGCCCTGTACGTTCTCCAACTCCCGCTACCAAGCCCTGCACGTTCTCCAACTCCCGCTACCAAGCCCTGCACGTTCTCCAACTCCCTCTACCAAGCCCTGTACGTTCTCCAACTCCCGCTACCAAGCCCTGCACGTTCTCCAACTCCCTCTACCAAGCCCTGTACGTTCTCCAACTCCCTCTACCAAGCCCTGCACGTTCTCCAACTCTCGCTACCAAGCCCTGCACGTTCACCAACTCCCGCTGCTAAGCCCTGCACGTTCTCCAACTTTAGCTACCAAGCTCTGAAAAGGGCTTGGCAAGTAGAAGAGTGTAGTCCGGAATGCGTTGTGCCGTATTTTACAGCTTTACTGCGATATTTGCACCTTTTGGTCCGGCACATCCGACTTCAAAACATCAACAATACTTCTCAGTATATTACAGCAACAACACTGTCACGGTTCTTCAGGAAATTTGTTGACAGCACTCCCTGGGAATCACAGAACACTGTAAATCTTACCTTTCTAGCTGATGGCGCAACCATGGACATCTACACAGAAGGTGAAGATGTTTTCGTTGCATTGTAGTACGTTGTGATTCAGGTTGGTAGTGATGCACCCATGACTCGTCCCCAGTAATAGTCCTGCTCAACATGACTTCTGCTTCATCTACATAACGATATAGATGCTTCAAGGACTGCCCCATTCAGTTAATTTTGTGTTCATCAAGCAGATGTCTGGGTACGCACAGTGAACACACTTCCCGGAAATGTAATCGAACTTGCATTATCATATAGGCTAAACCATGCTAACATACAACTAAAGCTGCTATACTATATATCATTACTCGCCTGTAAGCTCAGCCCTCTTCCCCACCCGCTGTACATATATTTATATTAGAATCTGAACTGTCAACCAGGTCAGGCATCATCAACAATTTGTGAGCGTTCATGCGAAATTGTAATAACCGAGTTGTGACCCGCAATACTCTACAAACACTTCTCACAACAAACATGACGCATGTTTTATGAATATCTTTTAATTGTAATGACCGAGTTGTGACCCGCAATACGAGACAAACACTTCTCACGATAAACATGACGCATTAATGAACATCTTTTTCAGGAAGTCAATTTGCACCAACTCTCCCTTTAAATAAAAAACGCCTAACAACAACGCTGTTCTTTAAATGAGCACTATGTTAGCACCGACGCAATTGTGAATCTGAACTGCTTACATGCATGTGAAAACTTTGCATCTACTACACATAATAATCAGAAAGCTGGATGTTGCTGCCACATATTGACATCTTTAGAAACTATCAACTACATTATCCAGCTATCACATATCACTTTCTGACCTATTTACTGACTTGCATCGTACGTCGATATTTATTTGCCACTACGATACCATTTTTACATCTGCCATTCACTATAATAAGGTCAGTCTGACGTCGTACTATATATGCTACACTTTCACAAGTGTATAATCTTCTTGGAGCTTGTTGACAAAATGTGCTGCATATGATAGGTTGATGTTTTACATGTGACAAAAGATGTGAAACAAAATAAAAGAACGCGATTTCAAAGTTATTAGTCTTTCAGGAAACAAAACAATCAAAGCCTATTTATCGGCTGTGCTAAACTGGCAATCAAATGTGGGTAATAATATAAACAAGTATGAGTCATATTGGCAAAGGATCAAATGGAAAAACCACTATCTACATTTCGACACAAAGACGTTTGTCAGGTATACAAATTAAGCAAACAGACAAAGATAACAAATCTGAACGGCTAGAGTGAAAACGAATATGTCCAACAACTACGTCCCTGAAAATGGAAGTGAGGAAGAATATACTGTGGCCATGCGATTTGACTGTCGGTACCATTTTCTGTGTACCTTTACTTGATTTTGCACGTCCTAAAGCGTTACTTGAAACCAGTACTGACATTTGGCAGTGAATGATGGACAATTAACAAGCAAGCGTATATATCTTTGGAAGCAGCGGGGATGTGGTGTTACTGAAGGATGCTGCGGATCTCATGGACTACAAGGACGACTAATAATACATTAGTCGAGGAGGCACAAACAGAAAGATGACTCATTGCAGAGATCAGAACAAGGCAGTCATCGTTTTTTGGGCACGTTATGAGAAGAGGCGGCTTGGAGCACGTTGTGAAAACAGGAAAGATATCAGGCAGAGGCAGGCAGAGAGAGAAGATGTTGGACAACCTGAGAAAATAGCACATGCAACAATCAACAACATAGTTGGTAAACGACATATGTGATATAAGCGGATGTACGGCCATGATCGACAACGTCAACCGGCAGGGCACATCATGATGATGAAAGCGGTACTCCGTCATCGTATCTTGAAACCTCTGGTATAAATCAAGAAGCCACACGTAGGCAGTCATCTATTGCACACACTATGGGCTGGACTGACAATAAAAACCCTACAATAAACAAAAAGATTAAAGTAAAAAAGAACGGAGACTTTGGAAAGCAGAGTCAATGGAACTGCACCCAAGACCTTCTCCAACGACGGGAAGAAATCAATACACCGTTAGACTTGGGAGCAAGCTATATAAAGGGATCGATACACTCACGTATTCGGCATTTACTTCACATGGATTTCACTTGATGTCTTCGAGTCTCTGTCTCTCTATCTGGCTCCCTCTGGTTCTCTCTTTCTCTCTCTATCTTCTTTCTTTCTCTCACACTCTCCCTCCCTCTCTAGCACACGCGCGCCCACACACGCATACACACACACACACACATACACACACATACTCACACACATACACACACTCTCTATCTATATCTCTCTCTCTCTATATATATATATATATATATCTCTCTATCCGTGTCTGTTTCTTCGTGTCCCCTTGCTGTATGTTCATCAACAGTCGAATCTGTTTATGTTATATTTACTCACTGTTATACTGGAACCTAACTATATCCAGCTATGTAGTTACTCTACACCTCTGTGTTTTTTTTTTGGTCTTCATAGTTCTTTATATCCAATCATATCTGTGGATGGGATATGTACTCTAATTTTGTGAGCTTCTCCTCACCACCGCCCCACCCCCCTTTCCCCAGTTTCATCTAGATCAATGTTTTACCCACGCTGTGCCACTGAAATTTCTTATCATATGTATATGAACGATGTCAAAGACAAATAAGAACTAAAAATGCGATGGCAGAGAAAGTATTGGGAGAGAAACAGAGCCATGATATCAGGTTGCACTAATAAAACACTATGAAACAGAATCCTGACCACATATCTCGTCTGTTTAGCTGTTCGGTTCTGACTCATGGGCACTAGACACTATTTAAAAGAAATAGTTGAAGGATTTTGCGATGTGGTGTTACAGAAAGATGAACAAAGTGAGCTGGGTAGAAGGAATCATCAAAAGGGTGTTGACGAATGTAAATGTAAATGTGATGTAAATGTAACTGGTTGTATACAGACTCTGCAGGGTCTTCTAAACCAGTATAAAGACGTTAAGTTAAGTTAAGTTAAGAATGTGGGGGAAGAAAGAAAGCTGCTACACGATTAAAACAACTGGCCTAGGTGGGCCCTAGCGTATATCACGAGGGCCCAGTAAAGAATGTTTTAGTAGACAGAACACTTGAACAGAGAGGAAGGAGTAGACCATGAAATACCTTTGTGACACACGCATGAGGCGACATGACAGTGAAGACTAACGAACTGAAGACGACCACGGATGGCAGGCAAAAATGGAAAGACAAAATCTCGAGCTTGCACATCGGTTCCAGGACTGAATGACGAGGGTGATTGGACCGGGGGCTCCCAACCAGTCTCAAGACTGAATGATATGAGTATTTGGACGAGGGCTCCTAACCAGTCCTAGGACTGAATGATATGAGTATTTGGACGAGGGCTCCTAACCAGTCCTAGGACTGAATGATATGAGTATTTGGACGAGGGCTCCTAACCAGTCCTAGGACTGAATGATATGAGTATTTGGACGAGGGCTCCTAACCAGTCCTAGGACTGAATGATATGAGTATTTGGACGAGGGCTCCTAACCAGTCCTAGGACTGAATGATATGAGTATTTGGACGAGGGCTCCTAACCAGTCCTATGACTGAATGATATAAGTATTGGGACGAGGGCTCCTAACCAGTCCTAGGACTGAATGACTTGAGGGGGATTGGGACGGGTGGTCCTAACCAGTCATATGACTGAATGACTTGAGGGTGATTGGATCGGAGGCTCCTAACCGGTCCTAGGACTGAATGAATTGAGGATGATTGGTCTACATAGTTTTTTTCAAAACATTGTAATTGTTAATATTTGCCCTGTCACTCCAGAATGCTGATAATAAGTCCAACACTACAATTGGTATAACATTACGATCTTTCAGGCAATGATCAATCAAATTGTTTGCAATGTGGTTTTGGAAGCAATCATTTTTTACGTGACGTGTTTGCAAACTCCACGCGCAACCTTCTCTACTCGTCTGTCAACATTCCTTTGGGGGAAATAAATTCCCAATTTGTGTTTAACATTATTAATACGTTTCGATGATTCACACGACGGACAATCAGCAGTGCTAGCAACGTCACCGATGCTGATCGCCTGCTGTGTGAACGTATGTTACAGACAGTTCGAGTCTAAACTGCTCGCAGCGACCTTTAGATGAATATAAATTCGCTACTACCATCAATATCCGCACCCAAATATTGACTCTATGAGCACTAATTTGACATTCTTACTACTGTGAACGACCGACGCACGAAATGTTGCTCATCTGCCTTGCGAATAAATGTCATGGTCCATTCACGTACTTCTGTGTGTCATTAATAAGATAACATGGCGCTTGGATACCTTATATCATTCATAGTTACTATGTCCGAAAACACAGTTTGGTTGAATTCATGCTCGTCACTAATTAGTTGTGATGCAGTTGGCCGAGAGCTTTAGTTGTTCTTGCCATCCAACTCACTAGGTTCTTCTTCTTCTTCTTCTTCTTCTTCTTCTTCTTCGTACGCTGTCAGACGTCAACCTGTATTTGTTTAAAAAAGCAGCGGTCATCCTGAGGCTGTCGACACTACCATAGAACTTGTCTAGTGTTGCCACTGGTGATGGCCACATGTGCTTTCTCTGGTCCTCGTATGTCGGGCAGTTTTTCAGCAGATGTTCAGGGGTAATTTTCCCTGTACCACAAGTGCATTCGTCAGTGCCACCTATATTCAGTTTATTGAATAGGTGGTACCTCAGTCTGTTGTGGCCTGTGCGGAGTCTGAAGACCACTAACCTGCTTTTTGTTCAACTGGTAATAGGTCTCATTTTTGTGTGTAGATAGTATGTTCTGTTTCCCATCTGGCCACGTATCTGACCCTAATAAGCCTTTTGGACTATTCGTAGGTCACACTATAATCTGGTTGTGGTAGTCTTGCACCTTCTTTTGCCAGTCTGTCTGCCTCCTCGTTGCCTTGGATGTTAAAGTGGGATGGGACCCACTGTACCGCTACTCTTTGTGGTGCGGACTGCTAGCATAGTTGACAGAGTACTGCTCTTAAATCATTAAGTTCAGTATTTTTCTGGCTTTGTAGTGCTGTAACTATGGCCAGGGCATCTGCAAACTGGACTATCTGGCTTTCATTGTTTTCGCCTGTCAGCATTGCTTCTACTGCAGCCCTCAGTGCCTCTGCCTCTGCTCTGAAATTGCTTGAGTATTTTCCAGTTGCCACTGACAGTGTTATTTTTTAACCATTTGGTAGGCTCAGGAATACCCCTGCCCCTCCGTTCTGTGTATTGTTTGTTACAGAACCGTCGGTGTATGCATGGGTCCAATCCAGGTTTGGGTAGTTTTCCGTTATGTACCTCAGGGTTATGTCTCTTCTTTATTTTTCAGACTGGCTGTTCTTGATTCCAATACATGGTATATTTTCTACCACCTCCGGAATGATATGCTGCTTCCAGGTAGGTTTCCGTACAGTAGGGATCGGCTTTGGTGTTGGTACGGTGTTCATAGGGTCTTAGCTCATCTTTGCTTTGGCTTTTTCTGCAAAGTTTCTCCGCTTTAGTTTTCCATTTCCAAATCTATTTAGTCTCTGATACATTGGATGGTCTGTCAGACTTCTGAGTTTCTCCGATTGCTGCTGGGCTCTGCAGTCTTTTCTGTCGGTCATGGATTGCAGATTTGTAATCTTTTCAAGTTCTACAATTGGCGTTGACTTCATGCCTCCTGTTATTACTATCATGGCTTGGTTTTGAAGTTTGCTAATTTTATCAAAGTTCGCCTTTGCTGCTGTTGTCCATGCCTCAATGCCATACTCGAGAACTGTTCTCACTCTTCCAGTGTACAGTTTCTTTAGTATTCTTTCGTCTGCTCCTCAACTTGTTCCAGCAAGTTTCCTCATGATTGCCATTCTTTGTCTTGCTCTCATTCGGTTTCTCTTGATCTGACTTTTTCATGTCATGAGCCGATCAAATGTGACTCCCAAGTAGTTTGGGTTGTCGTTTGGCCGCAGATATTTGCCGTTAATACTTATTTTGATGTTTTGGGGTTTATTTGAAAACGCAACTCACTAAGTTAAATTCCCATTCATAGGCGTCACCAATTACGTGTAAAGCATTTAGCCGACAGTAATAGTTACTCTCGCCTTTTATCCACTTTTAACTTTACGAATATTCAGCTCTTCGTAGATTTACTCACTAGTTTACAAAATGATTTACCTATATTCAGTCATATAGGTCTTTTAAAGGTAGTTCCATAGCAGACACTGCTGTCGAGGATAAAGTGAGATTTCACTGTAGACAAAAACTCAACTTTACTGAGAAGAGGTGACGAGTTCTCTTTCCTGTTTACTTTTCTTCTCTTATAGATATGCAGGTGTCCATTAATAAGTGTCGACTAGGGCGTTTAGATAACGGAAATATAATATTCTGACAATCAAGCGCTCAGCCACATTGAAATAGACCCACTCATTGTTCGTGTAATCGCTCTAACTACCTAAATAAAATGTAAATGCAAAATATGTATTACCCTGTTTACTTCTGTTTGTTGTGTCCACTGGAGGATTTACACCCCTAAGGAATAAAGGCCGTCCACCATTGCAGTAGCCAATTGGTGAATATGCTAGATTTTTACTTTGCCTTTGATAGCAATAAATGATTCATAATCAGGTTTGAACATGTAATCCCTTGATCAGAAGACCTTAATACAAACTGCACAGCCGCACACATTACTTCCATATTTAACAAAATCCTCTAATAACTACCTCTACCAATGCTATTCTGACTTTATGTTACATCATTCTCTCCTCATAGTTGTCTCATTAGTCTACTCAATCTATTTATCTGAACTACCTAACTCACCTCAGTTCTATCGTTATTTTCACCCGGGTGGGTCCCAGGATAAATAGAACAGGTACGATGTTTCCTTCAGAGCATGTCTTGTATAAGAAGGGCTGTGCATGAGAATGGCAGCCTTGCGCTATAGCAACCAGTACTACTGCAACCACACTGCGAGTGACTGTGTTCAAGCTTCCAGGCCTCCCTAAAAGTAGGCTACGGGGAATTTTTTTTTTTTTTTGCTTAGATGTTTGCCTCACTAGTTTCTACTGGCGGAGGCGCGCCATTTTCCACCCCAGACCGTAGTCCATTGGGCGATATCAGGACGCATAAACCAGTGCTTGGATGAATGTGTGCGTCTGTATGTACCTATGCTAGGTTTGTGCGCTATCAGAAGCTAGCCCAACCAAAGTGCAATGGAAGGGCCTCACCATGAGGGCGCGTGTGAAAGTTGTGCAAGGGTGTGACTGTAGGATAGAGTCAAATGAAACAGACTGAGGTAAGAAGTGGATGTACTTAGTTATATCGTTATTTTCACCCGGGTGGGTCCCAGGACAAAAAGAACAGGTACGAAGTTTCCTTCAGAGCATGTCTTGTGTAAGAAGGGCTGTGCATGAGAATGGCAGCCTTGTGCTATAGCAGCCAGAACTACTGCAACCACACTGCGAGTGACTGTTTTCAAGCTTCTAGGCCTCCCTAAAAGTAGGCTACGGGTAACCAAATCCAACGTAGGACTTATACTCCCCCATCTGGAAATGCAGGAATAAGATACAGAAGAGCAAGAAAACTGACAGTGAGATTCCTGAATTATTATTATGAGGAAATACTCAGCAAAACAGGCATTTAGAAAAGAGAAGATTTCGAGTTGATTTGATATTGGTTTATTAGCTAATCAGAGGAAAGGGTAAATTAGACGTTAACAAGTTTTCAAAATACAACCGCATAAAAGAACAAGAGGGCACAGCTTCAAATTAATGAAAGAAAAGTCCAGATTAGATATTAGGAAATATATTTTTATTCAGAGAGTAGTGAATGATTGTAATGCATTGCCACAGGAATAAATGGAGACAGAGTCAATTCATGCATTCAAGATAATAGAGGGTGCGCATAGTTGTTAGATCAGGTGGAGTGAAGAAACTTGTATAGACTCTGCAGAATCGTCTAAAGCAGTATACAAACGTTAAGTTAAATTTAGTTGAATTAAGAATATCACTATTTTTATAGAATGTATCCTTCAAATTTTCATCTATCGATTCAGATTAATCGCTTATTTACTAACTCTGTTGCTCATATAATTCACTCTACCTCCATCATCTGCTTGTAAACTATATCTATTTACTCATCCGACTCTCGTAATCAACAAACACTCGCCAAATCAGAAAAGACTTTTCCAGCGGGATTTACCGCAATCCATTCATAGACCAATTTACGTAAACCGAAATATGTCCCATCAATTATGTATGCATTGCCGTCCCGATTTACACCGATTAACTCTCCGAATGTATCTACATATACTATAATACCGGAAATGCAAGACACTTTCGTCTCTACACATTAACACATGCTCGCTTGTAGATACCACACTGGTGATATAACAATGGAAACCGCGTCTTCGTTTACAATGAGTCATATATTCGGCACATACTATGCAGGAATGTTGTAGAGGAGGGAGTTGGAGCTAACTGGATGCGATGGATAGACGCAAAGATAATGCTATTTTAGAGCAGGAAGAGAAATTTAAATATTACAGTAACCTTACACTCTTGCGAGAGGGAGATAGAGAGAGAGAGAGAGAGAGAGATAGAGAGATAGAGAGATAGAGATTCGATAGAGAGAAAGAGAGAAATGGATAGAGGGATGAAGAGAAAGGGAGAGTGAGAGGTAGGTAGAAAGAAAGAGAGAGAGAAAGAGGGTGGGATATTGAGAGTGAAAGATAAATATAGAGACATGAAATAGAGGTAGAGAGGGAGTAACGAGAGAGGATGCGAGAGTGAGGCAGAGAGAAAGAGGCGGAAGGAAGTGATAGACAGAGTGGCAAGCGAGAAAGAGAGCGATCGAAGGAGAGAGATGAAGAGGGGGATAGAGAACGAGAAAATGAGGGAGCTAGAGGAAAAGAAGGAGATATATAAAGAGATGAGAGGATGGGAGAGAGAGAACTTACAAAAAAAAGGTGTGGCTGGCGTTGTAGACCTGGCGATGGTACAAGACAGTGAGGTTGGACGATTGGTTTGTGTTGGCTACTTCTGCTCCTCCTGCGTTGGCTTCTGTCGAGTATAGGAGATTAGAACATTGAGCGTGTTTGTCTCAAATAATAGAACCAAACAATCCATAAGACATACATCTTCATTGTTGAACAGCATTTGAACGATACTTTAACACATGGTGCTGAAGATGCAGCAAGGTCTCAAAACTGGCTGCTTGCATCAGGACCACGGACTTACACCTGGCAAAGACTATATTCTGACTCAAAGTGGCGGCCTTGAAATAGACTGCAACCATGCAGGCTGATTAAAAGATTAGGGATCGAAGAGGGAAGGCAAACCATGTCCCAAAAAGTGTTGCTGATGTCGGATGTGTGGAGCCAAAAGGTGCAGATATCGCAGCCTAGCTGTAAAGTGCATGGCAATGTCACAAACGCCCATTTCAGGACGGATGCAGAAGCATAAATTAGTCATTAGTAACAAATAATAGCTAGTTATCGGTCCATTAATAACTTTAACTCAACTTAAACCTAACGTCTTTTTACTGGTTTAGAAAACTCTGCAGAGTCTGCATACTTCTTCTTCTTCTTCTTCTGCGTACACAGTCAGACAGCAACCATTATTTTTTCGAAAAAAGCGGCGGTCGTCCTGAGACTCTCGCCACTACCATAGAGCTTGTCTTGCAGTTCCACTGGCAATGGCCACATCTGCTCTCTCTGATCCCCGTATGTCGGGCAGTTCTGCAGCAGATGTTCAGTTGTCATTTTACCAGTACCGCACGGGCATTCGTCGGTACACCCTATCTTCAATTTGTTGAATAGGTGGTACCTCAGTCTATTGTGGCCAGTGCGAAGTCTGAAGACAACGACCTGCTCTCTTCGGTTCAACTGGTAATAGGCATCGTTTTTGGTGTAACCAGTATGTTCGGTTTCCCATTTGGTAATGTACCTGGCTTTGATAAGCCGTTTTGACTCTTCGTACGTCATACTGGTATCTGTTTGTGGTAGCCTTGCACCTTCTTTTGCCAGTCTGTCTGCCTCCTCGTTGCCTTGGATGTTGCAGTGTGACGGAACCCACTGTACCACTACCCTTTTTGGTGCGGACAGCTGGCACAGTTTGCAGAGTGCTGCTCTTAAGTCATTAAGCTCAGTGTTTTTCTGGCTTTTTAGCGCTGTGACTACGGCGAGAGCATCTGTCAGCAAGACTATGTGGCTCTCATTTTCACTGTGTGTTGCCATTTCTTCCACTGCCGCCCTCAGTGCCTCTGCCTCCGCTCTGAAATTGCTTGTGTACTTACCAGTAGCGAATGACAGTGTTATTTTTCTGCCATTTGGTAGGTTCAGGAATGCTCCTGCCCCTCCGTTCTGTGTAGTGTTTGTTACAGAACCGTCGGTGTATGCATGGGTCCAGTCCATGCTTGGGTAGCTTTTCGTTATGAAGCTTAGGGTAGTGTCTCTCCTTTCTTTTTCGGTCTGGCAGTTTTTGTTTGCAATACCTGGTATATTTTCTACCACCTCTGGAAATATATCCTGCCTCCAAGTAGGTTTTCGTACAGTAGTGATGGGTTTTGGTGTTGTTAGTGTGTTTATGGGATCTTCGTGCATCTTTGCTTTGGCTATTTCTGCAAAGTTTCTCCGCTTTAGTTTCCCAGTTCCCAAATTGTTTAGCCTCTGGTACATTGGATGGTCCGTCAGTCTTCGGAGTTTCTCTGACTGCAGCTGGGCTCTGCAGTCTCTTCTGTCGGTCATGGATTGCAGTTTTGTAATCTTTTCAAGTTCTACAATTGGCGTTGACTTCATGCCACCTGTTATGATTCTCATAGCTTGGTTTTGAAGTTTGTTAACTTTATCGAAGTTCGCCTTCGCTGCTGTTGTCCATGCCGCGATGCCATACTCGAGAACTGGTCTCACTCTTCCAGTGTACAGTTTCTTTAGTATGCCTTCGTCTGCTCCCCAGCTTGTGCCAGCAAGTTTCCTCATGATCGCCATTCTTTCTCTGGCTTTCATTCGGTTTCTCTCAATCTGACTTTTCCATGTCATGCGCCGATCAAATGTGACTCCCAGATAGGTTGGGTTGTCGTTTGGCTGCAGGATTTTGCCATTTAGGCTTAATTTGGTACTTTGGGGTTTTAATGAGAGCGAGAATATTGTGCACGTGGTTTTCTCCTCGTTTATTTTGACCAGCCATGAGTTCGCCCACTCTTACAGCGATGTTAGGGCCGTTTGCATCCGATTTCTTCCTATGGTGAGATTCTTTTCAGAAGTCCACATAGCCAGATCGTCTGCAAACATTGAGCTATGGACTCTTCTTGGTATATTCTCTGTAATATCGTTTATATATACCAGGAAGAGTGTGGGGGACAGTACTCCCCCTTGGGGTACTCCCTGCTCGAGTGTCACCTTTTTGCTCATCTGCCCTTGTACTTGGACTCTGGCCGTTCTTTGTTTGAGGTAGTGGTTGATCCACTTGTACATCTTCCCACAAACATCACTTCTTCTTAACTTGACTCTAAGTCCGTCCTTCCAGACTTTGTCAAATGCCTTTTCCAGATCCACCCAAACAGCTACTGTGTGTTTCTGTGCCTGGTAGGCATCTTCTATCTCCTGGGCTATGAGGATGACCTGGTCCTCAGTGGATCTGTGCTGTCTAAAGCCGGCTTGCTGTGGAATTAGTATTCGTTTTTCTTCCAGATGCCACATCAGTCTGGTGTTTATCATCCGTTCCATCAGCTTGCCGACACAGCTCAGTAGGCTTATGGGCCTGTATCCATTCGGATCTGTTTTGTCCTTTCCTGTTTTTGGTACTGGTACCAGTATTGCATCCTTCCATGCCTGGGGTACAATACCCCTTTTCCAGCTTTGGTTCAGGACTGATAGTAGTTTTTTCTTCGCTGTTTGGCCCAGCCCCATCAGCATTTCGTTTGTTATCCCGTCTTTTCCGGGAGATTTCCTTTTCTTTAGTGTTCTCATAGCCTCTTCCATTTCGCGCATGGTTAGTTTGGCCATCATGTGCTCTTCAGGAGCCGTATTTACGTTTTCGTGTCCTTTTAGCTCTTCGCTAATATCTGTATGCTTATCTGCAGGGACCTCGATGTGGTTTGCTCTGGCATAGTGATCGACAAAGGCGTTTGCGGCTTTCTTACCTGTGATCAAGTTCTCGCCCTGCTTGATAGTAATTTGTTTATTTGACGGGGTTTCGTCGTTCATGGCTCTGACTAGCTTCCATAGCTTGTTCCCTTCTTTGTCCAGGTTTAAACTTTCTGTTTTATTTTTCCAACTTTCTCTTGCTGTTTGCTTGAGAGTGTGTTTGTACTTCGCCGTGGCGGCTTTGAGGGCGATGTTTGCCTCCATGGATTTTTCACGTTCTGCCACGTTCCTAGCATTTGTTACTGTATCTTCCACTTTCTGCAACTAATCATTCCAGTAGGGCTTATAGTTTTTCCTAGCTCCTCTTGGGATGGTTTCAGTGGCGGCTTGCATTATTGCCTTGCTTAGGCTCTCTACCATGGGCTTCATTTTGGTGTTTCGTGTGTTGATGGTTTCACACAGCCCATCTGTCAGGATTGCAAATCTGTCCCAGTCGGCTCGTTTGTAATTCCAACGTGGGAGCGGTTTTGTTTCCTGTGGGCCTACTTCCATGTCAATGGTTAGCCTGATCGGCCTGTGGTCGCTACCTGCCAGTTGGTTTAGCACCTGGCGGCCTATTTTATAGTGTATGTCCTGTGTGGAGAAGGCCAAATCTGGAGTCGAGGTGGTATGCCATGTTCTTGAATAGAAGCTAGGGCTATCCTCCGGCCTATTGATTAGGGAGAGATTTGCATCTATCTCCCAATCTTCCACTTCGTCACCTCTGCTGTCTGTGTCAGAGTATCCCCATCTCTCCGAGTGGCTGTTGAAATCTCCAACTACTATGCAGTTGGAGTCTCTGACCTCCATGCTCGAGAGCGATAGGTCTCTGTTTGGTGGTCCGTACAGATTGAAAATGCGGAGCTTCGTCTCTTGAGCCATTATGTCAACTCCTACAATTTCTGCTTGTCCGGTGTGATTGACAGGTACCGCGCTACTCGGTATGCTGTTTCTGGTCAGTATCAGGACCCCTCCTTTGTGGCCTTCTCTATCTAGACGGAAAGTCTGGTATCCTCTGATTGAGAATTTATGGTTATTGTTGAGGTGCGTTTCCTGGATACATGCCACGTCAATCTTACCTTCATGCAGGTGGTGTGTTAGGGAAAGTTTTTTGTTAATGACTCCCTCCGCATTCCACTGTAATATTTTGAGGGTCTTGATGTTTTGGCCAATAGTCGTTTCCCCATAGCCATGTGCCTTGACTCCACGACACATGGGTGGGTGACCACCAGTAGTCAAGGGTGGGCCCCTTCGAGGCGTGGGGCCCGGCGCTATCGCTGCCTGGCGGGTCTCCTCAGGATGAGCGCCATACGTTTTTCGAATAGGTTGTGCCATCATACTGTGATTTACGTTGCACTGTTTTGTTAGGCTTGCGGCCCCGTGCATCCGATTTCAACAGGCGTTTCTGTAGGGATGCCCTCCTTAGCCTTTGGCTGTCCCCAGCCTATCTGCAAGGCAGCAGTTGTTTACGATCAGAGTTTTCTCTCCTATGGAAGTTGTCTTACCAGACTATCGAGTCTTCACTACTCGTGTCTATAGGGTGCAATGATGATGATATATGAGATGGACTGGTTTACCCGGAAGAGAGGCAGTCCAGTGTGTCTGTATCCCAGGATCGTCACGTCCTGCCAGAAACGTAGCATTTGCATGTGAGTGGGGTATCTCTTTTTCCCTTTGTTTTCTTGGCTTCTATGCAGAGATGGTACGCCTAGCATTCCCCGCCACCTGGGGTGTTGACACAGTGGGGCAGGTGTGCAATGTCCGCTGGTCTGCATCTCTTCTGCGTCCAGCATGATAGTTATGGCTGATAACGTACAGAGGTAGATATCGTAGCCGGAGTGTATTTAGCCAGAGGACAAGCCTGGTAATGTCACAGAGATGTTGATCGCCTGGTGTGCGGACAACTCTCATGGTCAGTGGTTGAGTCTTGACAGTTCACAGTGTGGTGGCTGCTCTACTGTTTTCGACACCCCGACCAGGTTCTAAGTCTTTGGTTGGTGTTTTTCGCACCCCATCGCCGTATAGGGTGAGTATCAAGCAGTTTGTCCGCCCGCTTTGATTTGCGGGCGGCAAGGACCTCTTACTGTGGCTCTACCTGATAGGGCTGGGGCGCAAGCCCCAGGTCCCGAGCATGTAGGAGCCTCCCATTGCAGTGGTGCTGAGATTTTGGGCGGGATTGCGGCTTACAAGGGTTCGGCCGTAATCCCCCACATGGTAGCCTCGCGCCCTTGGCTTATCAGCCTGGTACGTGAACCAAAGTGTCTGCGGCTCCTCTCGATTTGAGCTGGTTTTCCGTAGCAACGCCCTGTCATTTGTAGGGTAAAACTGACCTGTCTTCAGATGATCTATTTCCAGCACCCGTTCACTATTTGGTCAGACGAATTTATTGAGGGCTTTTGTTTGTCAATGACCAGGTATTTGAAATCTGCGGTTTCTGCAGAGTTAAGACACGATTTCCGTAGCGTTCTTTCATTTGAGTGTTTGAGAGCTGACTTGTCATCCGTGAGTCTAATACCAGCGTACGTTCATTATTAGACCCAAACGGCAGTGCTCTCGATTTGTCAGTTGTTCTACAGTATTGGCGTGTTCAGTCAAATTAAGCCGCAGATTCCACACCTGGTGGTGCCCTTCCGTCAATTCCCTTAGCGAGACAATCAAGTTTCTTAGAGGGTAGCCCCAAAATTTTCGAGGGTCTAATTCCAGCACATGTTCTCTATTAGACCCCGCGAAGGTGTACTTTTTGATAGTCATTCTGCAGTATTGGCGTGGTAAGTTAACTTAGGTCTCAGGCTCCACTCCTGATAGTGCTCTTCCGTCAATTCCTTTATCACACACTGGATGCAGACAGAACCGAGCCACAGGGGCATAACCCCAGAGTTCTGGGGGTCTAGGTCCAGCACCAGTTCCATATTAGACCCAAGAAGAATGGTCTCGGCATGTCACTCATTTCAGTGTTGGCCGTGTTGAGTCAAGTTAAGCCGCAGGCTCCACTCCTGGTGGTGCCCTTCCGTCAATTCCTTTAAGTTTCAGCTTTGCAACCATACTTCCCCCGGAACCCAAACACTTTGGTTTCCCGGAAGCTGCCCGCAGAGTCATCGAAGCAACTCCTGCGGATCGCTAGTCGGCATCGTTTATGGTCAGAACTACGACGGTATCTGATCGTCTTCGCGCCTCTGACTTTCGTTCTTGATTAATGAAAACATTCTTGACAAATGCTTTCGCAGTAGCTCGTCTTGCGGCTATCCAAGAATTTCACCTCTAACGCCGCAATACGAATGCCCCCGTTTGTCCCTGTTAATCATTACCTCCAGTTCCGAAAACCAACAAAATAGAACCGAGGTCCTATTCCATTATTCCATGCACCATTATTCAGGCAGCCGAGGCCTGCTTTGAACACTCTAATTTTTTCAAAGTAAACGCGCCGGCCACCCAGGACGCTCAGCGAAGAGCACCCGTGAGAGAGAGCCGGCAGACGGTAGGGCAGGAGACAACGGGCAGTGAACCGGCGCGAGCCGGACCGCCCGCCTGCGCCTGAGATCCAACTACGAGCTTTTTAACTGCAACAACTTTAATATACGCTATTGGAGCTGGAATTACCGCGGCTGCTGGCACCAGACTTGCCCTCCAATAGATCCTCGTTAAAGGGTTTAAAGTGTACTCATTCCAATTACGGGGCCTCGAAAGAGTCCCGTATTGTTATTTTTCGTCACTACCTCCCCGTGCCGGGAGTGGGTAAGTTGCGCGCCTGCTGCCTTCCTTGGATGTGGTAGCCGTTTCTCATGCTCCCTCTCCGGAATCGAACCCTGATTCCCCGTTACCCGTTACAAACATGGTAGGCATGTCACGTACCATCGACATTTGATAGGGCAGACATTTGAAAGATGCGTCGCCGGCACATGAGGCCATGCGATCAGCACAAAGTTATCCAGAGTCACCAGTGGGGACGCCGCAACCCCGCGAGGGGAAACGACGATTGGTTTTGAACTAATAAAAGCGCTCTTTCCGCGAGGGTCGGAGCTTGGTAAGCATGTATTAGCTCTAGAATTGCCACAGTTATCCAAGTAGGATCGTGTCATCTAAGGAACCTCGACTGATTTAATGAGCCATTCGCGGTTTCACCGTGAGACAGTGTGAACTTAGACATGCATGGCTTAATCTTTGAGACAAGCATATGACTACTGGCAGGATCAACCAGATATCTGTCGGAGACGTACGTACTGCGCACACCGGTCGGCGGAGGAAGGGTGTGTAAAATGCCTCACTGGGACGGCCGCAGGGACCGACTGACGGGACGGACGGACGGTTGTTCCACCCGTCCCTCACTCCGTCGACCTAGGACCACCTGACAGGGGCCTTCTACACGCACCAGACGACCGACCGACCGGGCTCGCTCGAGGAGGGATGGCAGCGCTCTGTGCAGAACGGATCCCAACGACCTCGGCGACGAATTTCACTGGGACTAGAGACACCATTTGGCCTGCCCTTCTCCGTAGGGAGAGAACGGCAGGGCCTCGAGGCAACGATTCCTGCTTTCCATTTGCCGGTCACAAGCTCTTTGCGAGAGTCGGACCACCAGCGAGACGTACTGTCGAGCTCTGCTATAAGCCTTAGAGAAATCACCACGGACGGACCACGTTTCCTGATACGGACCAGACTAGGGCACCTCGGTGGAGGAGCCACTACCACAAACCGCACCCAATTCGCACTACGGGGAAAGGCAGGCGAGCGTTTTCCGCAAGCCCGCGCTATCGCTCCGCCTGGCGGGACTGAGATCGCTTTACCAACACTGGTTGAAATTGAGTCGCTGCGGCGAGACAACTACCCCAGATGAGTCTGCATACAACTAGTTTCTTTTAATATCACTTGATTTAAACATAACTGTGTAAATCCAATTTAATCTTAAATGCATTAATTGACACTGCAGGGGACGGCGTGGCCTAGTGGTTAAGTGGCACGGATCACAATCCGAAGGTGCTGGGTTCGATCCCCACCACAGCACCGGCCGTTACCCCGGGGAAGCAAACCCTTAGAAAATGCAGGAGGAAGCAGATCCTTACACAAAATGCATGCTGAAGTCGGATGCACTGGGCCAACATGCGCAAAATAAAAACCACAGTGCAACGCACACCGCCTTGGGGATTAGAAAAATAAGGCGAACGCAAAAGGAAAAAAAAAAAATTGACACTGCCTCCCCTATCTCCTGTAGCAATGCATTCCAAGTATTCACCACTATCTCACTAAATAAATATTTCTTAGAATCTAATCTCGACCTTGCATTAATGAATTTGTGGCTGTGCCCTATTGTTCCTGTAGGCGGCTGTATTTTGAAAAAAAACAATGTAATTGATCCGTTCTGTTTATTATTTTATAAACCTGTATTAAATCGCCTCGAATCCTGCTCTTCTGAACAATGTAGACCAGTTTTTCTGAATATTTCTTCAAAACTGTAATTGTATGATCCCACTTTAAGCTTTGTCGCTCTTCTTTGTATAAATATATATATATATATAGCATGTTTATATCTCCTCTACGATAATGACTCCACACCTGCGAACACTACCCCAATCTAAATCTAACTAAAGCTTTATACAGTTTAACTATCACTGCATTGCTACTATATTTAATATTTCTTTATATCATAACTAGCATTGCTTTTGCCTTTTTCACTGATACCTGGACTTACTCATTCGCCTTACCTGTATGATCTAGTATAACTTCTAGGTGATTTTCCTTTTCTTTTTTCCTAATAGTGTTTTTTTTCCATTCTGTATTTATTTTCCACATTGAAACTACACATGTAGCTGACTTCCTGTATTTACATTAAACTTCATTTGCCAGCTCTCAGACCATTCCCAAATTTTATCTAAATGCGACACCAATATATCCATTTCTGTTTTAGACGAGACACTTGTGCATAACTATGTGTCATTTTGCGAACTTTGCAAAATCATGTATCCGATATCATTGGCCAAATCAAGTAAATCCGGAACCTTGATATATATATGTATATATATATATATATATATATATATATATATATATATATATATATATATATATATATATATATATATATATCTTCTTCTTCCTCTTCTTTGTTCATCCTAAGATCAAGGTTCCGATTTCTCTTACAAAAGACACCATTGTTTGTAAGGCTGTTTCATCTCCATGCAGCGTCTTTCTCATATCTGTCTCACGAGGCCAGCATTGTTCTCTCTTTTCCTGCGTAAGCGTGCAGCTTTGTAGGATGTGTTCCACGGTCCTGATATGCTTCCCACATGGGCACCTGTCATCTGTCTCAATCCTCATTTTGTTGTAAAGATGACTCTGTTAGGCCTCAGTTTGAAGATGATGACTTGCTCTTCTCTAGTTAAGTTATAGTAGCTGTCTTCTTTTCGGAGGTCGGGGTGTTGATCAGCCCATTTTACCCTGAAGTTGGCTTTAATTATAGTCTTGGCCTCATTATATGTGATACTCAGGTCTGTGTATGGGGATGCTCCTCTACTCTTTGTTAGCTTACCTGCAGCTTCATTGCCTTCAATATTGCAGTGGGATGAGATCCACTGTATGGCCAACCATCGGTGTTCTGCTGAGAGCTGTGTAAGGGAGAACATACATTGCTCGAGATCTTGATCTCTGTGTTGTTTTAACTCTGCTATTTCTGACGCGGCATCAGTCAGGAATACTATGTTTTCTTGGATGATATCTTTATCTTGGATTACAAGCTCAGCTGCGGCCTTCAGTGCCTCTGTTTCTGAACGGAAATTACTGGAATATGTTCCCGTAGTTAAAACTCGAGTTTTTTCTTCTCTATTCCTTAGTCTGTAATAGACCCCTCCACCTCCATCGGATGTAGCTTTGTTAGATGAGCCATCTGTATATACGTGTGTTCGTGTTTCTTGTGGGTTTACTATCCTAAGATTTTCTTCTGTGATAAATATCCTTTCTGAATCTGTCTGAGTTCCCTTTTTCCCTATTCCTTCTATGGTTTCTACCATCTCAGGCGACTTGGCTTTTTTCCATTGTGTGATTTGGGATGTTTGTATTAGATCTCTAACCACTGCATGGCTTATGATTTGGTCTCCTCTTGTAAGTTCTTTTGTTTTTGATATGAAGTGGTTTCTCTTTAATCCCCCTCTTCCCATGCGACTTATCCTGTCATATATTGGGTGATCAGGCATTTATTTGAACTTATCCCCATGCTGGAGTGTTTTTTGGTCTCTGCGTGTCTCAATACTTTCCATTGGTGTGATGTTCTCCATTGCATTTATTGGTGTTTCCCATTTTATTTCCGGAAATTTGAAGTCCCTAAATATTAATAACTTTCCTGCACTTGCCTTTTGTTTCCTGATAATCAGCTCATTATCTTTCTTTAGTTTTGACTTGATTGACAACTGTAGTATGTCCCAACCACTGTTCACCTTCCCTTCGAGTTATCCCCATACACTTTCACCAATGATATTTATGATCTGATACTTATATTAACTGAATTTGTAGTATGAAAAAAGGTCACCTCCCTTAGCCTTGTCTCCAACCACCCTATCTTTCTCTAAAATTGTATATCTCTGTATTTCAAGTTCACTATCTGCAATGTCCTCCTATGCCCATGATTCTGTTAACCCTTTAATATCTGGTTTTTCTTCTTCTCCATTCACTTCAAATTCTTCTCTTTTATAAACTATTCTTCTCACAATTGCACAAAAACAATTTAGTTTTTATTTTGTTATTTTTACCAATTTCTTAATTTCTTTTATTTTTATTTTTGTTAGTTTTTCAGGGAACTGTTTCACCTCTTCCCTGCCAACAACACCCATGTGACTGTGTTCCTAACACCCCGTCTTAGACCTATTGTTGGTCTCATCATTCATTTGCCTTAATGGATTAAATGTGTTAAGTAAATAAGTAAGTTGCCATCGCAAGTGAAGATGGCGACATCATAACTATGTCCTAATCTTGAAGATGGAACTTGCGCTGAATTTGGATTATAGTGCGACAAGCTACGCTGGACAACAAACACACTCTCTCGTCATTGTTACCAGGAACCAGTGGCAAGGGAATTGGAGGTAGCTTAAGATGCAGACATATAGGTCGTACAGTCCGTGAGACCAGGGGTCGCTTGAAACTTGTGGGAATCGACAGTCGCATAATACTAACTCCGACTGCTCACTGACCAGAAAAGCAATTTGCTGATTTCATCTCATGCTCAAAACCAGAGCAGTCCAGAGGAAGGAATAGACCAAGAAGACGATGGCACCAAGATATCCAAAAATTCCTAAAAATGACTGGCAGAGGCTGGAGTTTTGGCAAGTGAACGAGTTTCTTTCAGACAGACTGTGATGGGAGAGACGTTCTGCAAAGGACATGCTACAAGATGAACATCAAACAACAACAATATGCAAACAACAATTAAAGCAGGGCAGACATTGACAAGTTTTTTTTTAACATTGTCTTCGACGCTTTGCAGATCACAGACAGGTTTATGTACGAGGCGTGTTCAAATGAAACCGGAGCAAACTGTAACAAGTGAACATACATACGATGCACATGATGAGGTCACTTCTGGTGTAAACAGCATATACCAACTGTCAAGTTTTAAACAATCTCATTATCCTCTGACTCGTAGTTTCCTCAGCAGACCGTTGCAAACATACTGGGTGTGATACGGACTCCGTCCAGAGTTGATCAGAGAGCTGTGATTCTGTTTCTAACAGCTGAAGGATGTCGACAGTTTGACATTCATCGCAGAATGCAGGCAGTGTATGGTGACAAAAGTGTGTCAAAGACAACACTGAAGAACTGGATAACGATGTTTAAAGAAGGATGTGAGCTTACGAAACAATATGCGCCATACCTGGTCTCGGAAGATCTTTCGTTAACTCACGTCCTTCTTTAAAAACATCGTTGCCCAGTTCTTTACTGTTGTCTTTGACACTCGTTTATCACCATACACTGCCTACATTCTGCGATGAATGTCAACTGGTCGACATCCGTCAGCTGTTGTAAACCAAATCACTGCTCGCTGATCAACTTTGGATGCACTACGTATCACACCCGCAATGTTTTCAACGGGATCCTGACAAAACAAACTATGAGTCAAAGGATAATGAGATTTTGGAAACTTGACTGCTGGTATGTGCTGTTTACACCAAAAGTGACGTCATCATGCGCATCATAGGTATGCTCACTTACTGCAGTTTGGCCCTGTATCATTTGAACACGCCATGTACTAGCATACGGTATACAACTGGAATGGTGAATAGGTTAAAAAACTTACCTCCTGTGCTGTACCGTGGACCAGGAAGTGACCCCACGACCGCGGAGTAGAGGTAGTATAGGGACCACACGACTGGTGTGCTTGAGTAGGAGGATCTTATGAGGGTCATAAAGAGGCTGCACACTCCGATACCTGTGCGGGAAGTGAAATACAATAAGATTGCATGAGGAGGTGATGAGAAAATTGTGAAAGATTATGAGTGACTTAAAAAAGAGGGTCTGGTTAGAGTAGTGGTAGAGTACTAGCATTTTAAGACAAGTACACGAGGTTCAACTCCTGCACCGTCACTCTACAGTCGACCTAGATGTAAATAGGTACCTGACTTACGATTAGGGAAGGAAAAGGAAGCGCGGTAAGGAACTAGTCACCCTACCTCACAAAAGTTGTGGCTTAGTGTACTGAAGTCTTGAACACGTCAGTCATGATCAGAGGTTGCTAAAGGCCACCCAGTAAGTTTAAAAAAAAATCAAAATCTAGAAACATTGGGGAAAGAGCGTGAGCGAGGAGCGTGCTATCATATAATTCGAGGAGCTGATTCTTCTTCTTCTTCTTCTTCTGCGTACACAGTCAGACAGTAACCATTATTTTTTCGAAAAAAGCGGCGGTCATCCTGAGGCTCTCGCCACTGCCATAGAGCTTGTCTTGCAGTTCCACTGGTAATGGCCACATCTGCTCTCTCTGATCCTCGTATGTCGGGCAGTTCTGCAGCAGATGTTCAGTGGTCATTTTACCAGTGCCGCACGGGCATTCGTCGGTACACCCTATCTTCAATTTGTTGAATACGTGGTACCTCAGTTTGTTGTGGCCAGTGCGAAGTCTGAAGACAACGACCTGCTCTCTTCGGTTCAACTGGTAATAGGCATCGTTTTTGGTGTAACCAGTATGTTCGGTTTCCCATTTGGTCATGTATCTGGCTTTGGTAAGCCGTTTTGACTCTTCGTACGTCGTACTGGTATCTGTTTGTGGTAGTCTTGCACCTTCTTTTGCCAGTCTGTCTGCCTCCTAGTTGCCTTGGATGTTGCAGTGTGACGGAACCCACTGTACCACTACCCTTTTGGTGCGGTCTGCTGGCACAGTTTGCAGAGTGCTGCTCTTAAGTCATTAAGCTCAGTGTTTTTCTGGCTTTTTAGCGCTGTGACTACGGCGAGAGCATCTGTCAGCAGGACTATATGGCTCTCATTTTCACTGTGTGTCACCATTTCTTCCACTGCCGCCCTCAGTGCCTCTGCCTCCGCTCTGAAGCTGCTTGTGTACTTACCAGTAGCGAATGACAGTGTTATTTGTCTGCCATTTGGTAGGTTCAGGAATGCTCCTGCCCCTCCGTTCTGTTGTAGTGTTTGTTACAGAACCGTCGGTGTATGCATGGGTCCAGTCCATGCTTTGGTAGCTTTTCGTTATGAAGCTTGGGGTAGTGTCTCTCCTTTCTTTTTCAGTCTGGCAGTTGTTGTTTGCAATACCTGGTATATTTTCTACCACCTCTGGAAATATATCCTGCCTCCAGGTAGGTTTTCGTACAGTAGTGATGGGTTTTGGTGTTGTTAGTGCGTTTATGGGATCTTCGTGCATCTTTGCTTTGGCTGTTTCTGCAAAGTTTCTCCGCTTTAGTTTCCCATTTCCCAAATTGTTTAGTCTCTGGTACATTGGATGGTCCGTCAGTCTTCGGAGTTTCTCTGACTGCAGCTGGGCTCTGCAGTCTCTTCTATCGGTCATGGATTGCAGTTTTGTAATCTTTTCAAGTTCTACAATTGGCCTTGACTTCATGCCACCTGTTATAATTCTCATGGCTTGGTTTTGAAGTTTGTCAACTTCATCGAAGTTCGCCTTCGCTGCTGTTGTCCATGCCGCAATGCCATACTCGAGAACTGGTCTCACTCTTCCAGTGTACAGTTTCTTTAGTATGCCTTCGTCAGCTCCCCAGCTTGTGCCAGCAAGTTTCCTCATGATTGCCATTCTTTCTCTGGCTTTCATTCGGTTTCTCTCAATCTGACTTTTCCATGTCATGCGCCGATCAAATGTGACTCCCAGATAGGTTGGGTTGTCGTTTGGCTGCAGGATTTTGCCATTTAGACTTAATTTGGTACTTTGGAGTTTTAATGAGAGCGAGAATATTGTGCACGTGGTTTTCTCCTCGTTTATTTTGACCAGCCATGAGTTCGCCCACTCTTCCAGCGATGTTAGGGCCGTCTGTATCCGATTTCTTGCTATGGTGAGATTCTTTTCAGAGGTCAACATAGCCAGATCGTCTGCAAACATTGAGCTATGGACTCTTCTTTGTATATTCTCTGTAATATCGTTTATATATACCAGGAAGAGTGTGGGTGACAATACTCCCCCTTGGGGTACTCCCTGCTCGAGTGTCACCTTTTTGCTCATCTGCCCTTGTACTTGGACTCTTGCCGTTCTTTGTTTGAGGTAGTGGTTGATCCACTTGTACATCTTCCCACAGACATCACTTCTTCTTAGCTTGACTCTAAGTCCGTCCTTCCAGACTTTGTCAAATGCTTTTTCCAGATCCACCCAAACAGCTACTGTGTGTTTCTGTGCCTGGTAGGAATCTTCTATCTCCTGGGCTATGAAGATGACCTGGTCCTCAGTGGATCTGTGCTGTCTAAAGCCGGCTTGCTGTGGAATTAGTATTCGTTTTTCTTCCAGATGCCACATCAGTCTGGTGTTTATCATCCGTTCCATCAGCTTGCCGACACAGCTCAGTAGGCTGATGGGCCTGTATCCATTTGGATCTGTTTTATCCTTTCTTGTTTTTGGTACCGGTACCAGTATTGCGTCTTTCCATGCATGGGGTACAATACCCCTTTTCCAGCTTTGGTTCAGGACTGATAGTAGTTTCCTCTTCGCTGTTTGGCCCAGCCCCATCAGCATTTCGTTTGTTATCCCGTCTTTTCCGGGAGATTTCCTTTTCTTTAGTGTTCTCATGGCCTCTTCCATTTCGCGCATTGTTAGTTTGGCCATCATGTGCTCTTCAGGAGCCGTATTTATGTTTTCGTGTCCCTTTAGCTCTTCGCTAATGTCTGTATGCTTATCTGCAGGGACCTCGATGTGGTTTGCTCTGGCATAGTGATCAACAAAGGCGTTTGCGGCTTTCTTACCTGTGATCAAGTTCTCGCCCTGCTTGATAGTAATTTGTTTATTTGACGGGGTTTCGTCGTTCATGGCTCTGACTAGCTTCCATAGCTTGTTCCCTTCTTTATCCAGGTTTAGACTTTCCGTTTTATTTTTCCAGCTTTCTCTTGCTGTTTGCTTAAGAGTGTGTTTGTACTTCGCCGCGGCGGCTTTGAGGGCGATGTTTGCCTCCATGGATTTTTCTCGCTCTGCCATGTTCCTAGCATTTGTTACTGCATCTTCCACTTTCTGCAACTCATCATTCCAGTAGGGCTTATAGTTTTTCCTAGCTCCTCTTGGGATGGTTTCAGTGGCGGCTTGCATTATTGCCTTGCTTAGGCTCTCTACCATGGGCTTCATTTTGGTGTTTCGTGTGTTGATGGTTTTACACAGCCCATCTGTCAGGATTGCAAATCTGTCTCAGTCGGCTCGTTTGTAATTCCAACGTGGGAGCGGTTTTGTTTCCTGTGGGCCTACTTCCATGTCAATGGTTAGCCTGATCGGCCTGTGGTCGCTACCTGCCAGTTGGTTTAGCACCTGGCGGTCTATTTTATGGTGTATGTCCTGTGTGGAGAAGGCCAAATCTGGAGTCGAGGTGGTATGCCATGTTCTTGAATAGCTGATTCAATAAAAGGGAACTATGGCCTATAATAGATTATACAGGTAAGGTGAGTGAGCAAGTTCAGGTAGCAGTGAAAAAGGCAAATGCAATGTTAGGTATGATAAAAAGAAATATTAAACATAGGAGCAAGGAAGTGATCTTCAAACTGTGTAAAGCTTTAGTTAGACCTAGATTGGAGTAATGTGTACAGGTGTGGAGTCCTTATCATAGAGCGGATATACACATGCTGGAAAGAATACACAAAAGAGCGATAAAGCTGATAGTGGGATTCCAGAATTACAGTTATGAGAAACGACTATGAAAAACCGGTCTACAGTGTATAGAAGAGAGAAGAATTCGTGGTGACTTAATACAGGTGTATAATATGATCAGAGGAATGGATAAATTAGACTATATTAAGTTGTTGTTTTTTAATACAGCCACCCACAAGAACAAGAGGCCATAGCTACAAATTGACTAAAGAGAGGTCCAGATTAGATATGAGGAAATATATTTTTAGTCAGAGAGTGGGTGAATGCTTAGAATGCTATGCCACTGGAGGTAGTGGAGGCAGGGACAGTTAATGCATGTATGAATAAATTGGATGCGCATTTGGGGAAGGGGAGGGGGTGAGCGAGAGAAACAAATTAGTGGCTGAAATATATGAAAAATGATTAAATTGATGATAGAAGAGAGATATACGAGTAGTTGTGTAGATTAGAGAGAGAGAGAGAAAGAAAGAGAGAGAGAGAGAGAGAAAGAGAAAGAGAAAGGAGAGAAAAACGAGAAAAACAAGTTCAGAGGTGCAAATATATGAACCACTGAATACATTAACAATACAAGAGAAATATAGTGATGTAGATTAGAGAGAGAGATATAGACAGGGAGAGAGAGAGAGAGAGAGAGAAAGAGAGAGAGAGGGAGAGAGAGAGGGAGAGAGAGATAGAGAGAGAGAGAAAGAAGTAAATGGGGAAAGATAGTAAATTGAAGGAACGTAAATAGGGGAGGATTAGATAATAAATTGTTGAACAATTAGAGAAATCACAGAAGGAATGAGGCAGAGAAAGAGAAAGAGAAAGATAATTTCCGATAGAGAAAAAGCTAAAGATAGGTAACATTAATTCTGAAAATTAATAAGAACTTACATAATAATTTAGTCATACAGATATGTAGAGAGAAGATAGAGTTAGAGAGAGAGAGAGAGAGAGAGAGAGAGAGAGAGATAGCGAGAGAGATGGACACATAACTGAGTAATCGATGAAATAGTGTAAGAAATGTAATTATTTAGAATGCTGAATGGGAGGTAGCAGCGACGTTTAATTTTCAGAAAAAACTCACTGAATTAATGTGTGTGTGTGAATGTGTGTATGGGAGAGAGAGAGAGAGAGAGAGAGAGAGATAAAGGGGGGATGAGAGAGAGAGAGACAGAGAGGAAGGAAACATATAAAGAATAGAAATGAAGAGCAAGAGACAGAGAAGAGTAAAAGATGAAAAATGTCAGAATCTGACCTAAGGGTCAGCGAAGTTGTGCATATGTTGTTTTCAAACGGATGTATTTCTTTGCGCATAGTTTACTATATATGCATTCACACACATACACACGAGGGCCAGTCATTACATAACAGCAATTGTATTAATAAAATGTTTACAGAAGTATGAATACAACAATTGTGTGGGTCTTATTTGTGGAGCATAGTTCCCGTGCCTTGCAACACACTGTATCTACCTGTCCACTAGCTTGTGTGTGCCCTATATAAAAAAAAAATAATTTTGGTGTGACTTTTAACCAATTTTGCACAACCTCTGTTACTTCATTGTCATCTGCAAACCTCTGACCCCTTAAACGTTCTTTCAAGTGTCCAAATAAGTGAAGTGCGATCGTACAAGTGAAGACTGCATGCTGGGTGTTTCCTGGATCTACAGTTTCAAGGCAGGAACCCTATCCACTGTATGTACAGCCGTATGTAGGTGGGCGTAGTCGTGCAGCAGCAACGCTATTTTTGAGAGAAGTCTCCGGCATTTTGATCGTATCGCGGGCTTCAACCTGTTCAATAGCGTATCACTGCATCGAGCAGTAGTCGCCGTTTCATCCCTTACCTGGAATGCACCAATATATGGCCTTTAACATCCAAAAAGATGTTCAGAATGACTTTCCCAGCGAAAACGTGTGTTGTATTTTTTTCTATTCGGAAACAACGGGAGCATTCATTGCATCGACTGTCTCTTACTCTCTGTTTGGCGATGGTGCAGCCACTACTCGACACCTGTCGCAACGTGATTTAGGTAACATCTCCTTTACGAGCATGACGGTCCAAACGCTCCTGACAAATCGTCTGCCGTACACGCTTGTGATCAGCGGGCAACTGCTTTGTAACCCATCTGCTACACAATTGTAACACTTATAACTGAGGTCATGAAAGACAATTTTGTGTGCAGCGTCGTATCTCATGTTTTCAGTCAAGATTTTGACACTACCAGTCGCGAAGACAGACACTTTGTAATATAATTAGACCATTTTTTATTTATATGTTAATTTGTTAGTTCAGCGTTGTTGTTATTTGTTGTCTCCGATGAAGGCCTATTGGTCGTAACGTAGGTTTTGTTTGTGTTCTCGTCTCGGTGCTGTATCTGACCATACCCATTTATAATTTTTTTTTCATTAAACTTTAACTTTAACTAACTCTTACATTTTATTTTCACTTATTTGTTTCCGAATCTCATGTTGCAATCTACGGCTATAATAGTGACTCGCCTATTGCCACGGACTAGCCGTTCGATCTGATGTTTACATGTGTTAGTTGTCACGCTTGCTGGTCTCCCACGCCGCGGTTCCTCCATGAAGTTTCATATTTCGTTTTGAAATCTCTCTGCACATTCATACCTAATTCCTCTGGCTAAAACAATTGTCTCCATACTAAACCTTCATTCTTCAGTAGATTTTAGTTTCACGCCCTCTGGCCACCAAAAAGAACGACGGGGCGGTCATTTTGTGCGCTTCATTGTGCATGCACATACAGCTTGATCGCAACCATCCCAAAATGGAGTTAGAGTTATTTTGTGTCAAGAAATGCGTCTTTCCGTTGTGCATTCTCTTCAATGCAGTTGCTAATCAAATTGACGTCACTTAATGACTGACTCTCGCATTTACATACGTCGCATGCCAACTGCCCTATTATGATCGATTCCTTAAACATCCTTCTGTTTTTGACCTCTTAAAAAAAGATATAAATATATCATACAATGATTTTTAATATCCGAAATGAAGGCGCTATGTGCAAGAATCTAACAACGGCCTGTTATATAAGCCACCTGCTCAGGCTCTCAGGTGAACAAAAATATGATAAAGCAGAAGATCCAGCACCATCAACACCCCATGATGTCACACAACCCCACCCGTATGCGATGTGAGGACTTCATACCTTTTTCTCGACACGTTTGGTCGATTCTAAATGGACACTGGATCACCTTTAACAAAACTCATCTCCAGCGAGGATGAGGACCAAGCTTCTGCTCTGCCATTCAGTGATGATGAAAAGTACCGGATTTGCAATTGCTCATCATCAATATGAGTTCTTAGTCGACCTGTACTTCTACAGGGGCGGATGCCACTGTGCATGTCCCAGATCTGGAATGAGCTGAATATAGTCGGGAGAAGGGTTTCCTGCTTAGCAGGCTAGGCTCGAGCATCTTAATAACTCGGGTGGGTTGGGAGAAACACTTACGGAGGGTGGTTAACCGATGTGCGAGTCCATTGTAATGGACTCAAACACTTAAGCAAAGTAGACCCACCGCCTGTTAAGTGCCATTTATGCTGCTCTAAACAAACCACATTACCATGACCGGTGTTATGCCATGTCACACAGTTAGTTTTACCTTTTACGACAAGCTCTCTATGAGGCAGTGGTGCCATTCCTGTCCATGTCATACACAAAGATTCCGGGAGACCACTTGGTCATCATTAACGATGAGAAGAAATTGGTATCCCAATAGCCCCCCCCCCCCCCTTTCCTACCAACCACCACCACTTCATCCCTTACTACATCATCCATTAAGTAAATATAGTATGTGTTTATGTTTCAATCTCCATTTATGTATAGTACCCATATAATTCTGTTCACGATTCAGTATAGTTCGTTTTTTTGTTGGTCTCGTTACGCAAGTATGTGTGAGAATAGTTTGGTCAGAAACACAACGCTTATTTATATATATTTGTGTTTACCGTAAAATATTTATCTTAACGATGCGTCAAGTATAGACCAGTTACGGGACATGCAGGTGTCGACGAGAGAGGCGGTTGCAGGCGGCAGATCAAAGGACCAGGCCGATATCCTCAATATCATTAGAGAAATCGGTCAAAAAGAAGATTTGGTAGTACTTTGCATGAATGGTTGAAGTAGAGGTGAAACGAGGGGCAACAAGGTATGAGCACCAGACAGGGATACAATGACGTCATGCTAACCTCCACCGGACCGGGACTGTCAGTCATCACGTGCTGGTGGACATACTGAGCATACGATCTGAGTACAAATGGACCTGCTCCGCGTGGTAATGAACATGACCGGACAACTAGCTAACTAAAGTCAAGCCTGGTATTCCGAAACCTAACCACACCGTTAAAGGGGATGGGGAGGTTTGGTTTATTTATAGAAGGATCAAATTCAAATTCATCATTCATAAAATGCTTAATTTTTGGGAGGCTAAAAGCATGCGACTGGAACCGACAAGGCACTAATGTCGCCACAAAGATACACGTGATGTGGTGTTATTTGCTGATTGCCATGACTATGAGACATGGACAGTCAATAGCAGACATGAAATACAGCTCAATCGTTTTCACTTGAACTCTTTGCGTAGGCTGCTCAGGAAAAGGTGGCAGGACACGGTGGGTAACTCTGGAAGTCTTGGCAATACTAACATGAGAACCCATACACATGTTGAGAACCCAAACACTTCTGAAATTGACTCAGCTACGATGAACAGGACATTGTTCACATGCCACAAAACCGCACCCCATAGTAGCTGTTATATGCTGAGCTCATAATAGCAGACCCTTACGAGGAGGGCAAGAAAAAAGATTCAGACTCCTTGAAAATGTCTCTGAAATGCTTTAATATTGATTTCAACTCCTGCAGATGCTTGCACAAAACCGTACCATCTGGCATGCTAGTGTCACTGAATGTGCTCAAATCGAAGAGAGTGGAACCACCGAGGAGGCTCAGTAAAATCGTGATGCACAAAAAAACAACAACAATACTCCCAACGAGTCCACAGCTTGCTTCCCGTATGTGCGCCCTAAATGTGGCAGGGTGTGCCCTAAATGTGGCAGGGTTTGAACTAAATGTGGCAGGGTGTGCCCTAAATGTGGCAGGATGTGCCCTAAATGTGGCAGGGTTTGAACTAAATGTGGCAGGGTTTGAACTAAATGTGGCAGGGTGTGCCCTAAATGTGGCAGGGTGTGCCCTAAATGGGGCAGGGTGTGCCCTAAATGTGGCAGGGTTTGAGCTAAATGTGGCAGGATGTGCCCTAAATGTGGTAGGGTGTGCCTTAAATGTGGCAGGATGTGCCCTAAATGTGGCAGGGTGTGCCCTAAATGTGGCAGGGTGTGCCCTAAATGTGGCAGGATGTGCCCTAAATGTGGCAGGGCGTGCCCTAAATGTGGTAAGGTGTGCCCTAAATGTGACAAGGTGTGCCCTAAGTGTGACAGGGTGTGCCCTAAATGTCGCAGGGTGTGCCCTAAATTTGGCAATGTGTGCCCTAAATTTGGCAGGGTGCGCCGTTCCAGGATTGTGTGGCAAGTATGTGCCGTTCTAAGATTGGTCTTTGCAGCTATTAGAATTCACATTTCAAAGCAATAGTCTGATGTTGTCGCAACCTTAGATTGGGATGGGCAACTATTATTATTAGTTGAAGAAATGTAATGAAAAGTATAATAGTTTTACAAAGTTAGCCAACAAAGATGTTAACTATTCCATTTTGTGTTTAAAGTTACCTCCTTTTGTTAAAACACAAATCCTCAGAAGCATGTGTCTTTTGTCAATTCCAAGCACCAGCCATTCGTTGTCTAACTCCATGACGTCCCTTATCTTCGAGCCACACATTTTGAGTCATTTTGTCCCAAATTGCAAAGTCAATAGGATTTACGTCGAGACTGTTTCGTGGCCAAAGTATTGGATGTATAAAAGTAGAAGTCTCACGTTCAATAAAAATATATCGCTTATCTTTCATCTGGAAGGAACGCCATTTTGTAGCAGACGACTCCAATGATGTCATCCAAGATCACGGCAAGGTGGGGATTCGCAAAGAAAAGGAATAAATACATTGATCGTCACTACATTTTGACAAATCATAACCATTTTATTATGAATTGTATTCGCTCTTTTGTTCCATATAACCCGTTGCGTATATATGTATACATATATACAACATATGTGGGGCCACACTCTGGAGAGGCAAGGAAATACGCAGGTTACAGACTGACAACTTTTTGTGAATCAAATCGACTGTTTCACTGTAACAGTTTTTTTCAGAAGACCATCCACAAGAGGTACACACATATACAACCCAGTGGACCACCGTCATGAAATTCACTCTGTCTTGTCCAATTGTAGATCTGCAACTGATATTTCAGTGGTTGGTTCCTTCTGCACTGGAATCGACCATGGTCTTCTCCTTTCCCGTTTCTATTTCGATCTAAAACTTGTAAGGTTTAGCAGCAGCGATCATACAGTGGTCCATCAACCATTCATTGCTGTCACCCTCGCTGCTAGCAAGCAACTCAAGCTTCTATCGGGGTCCAGAGACGTCCATCAACCCTTGATTGCTGCCACCCTAGCTGCTAGCAAGCAACTCGAGCTTCTATCGGGGCCAAAAGACGTCCATCAACCCTTGATTGCTGCCACCCTAGCTGCTAGCACGCAACTCGAGCTTCTATCGGGGTCCAGAGACGCCCATCAACCCTTGATTGCTGCCACCCTAGCGGCTAGCAAGCAACTCGAGCTTCTATCGGGGTCCAGAGACGCCAATCAACCCTTGATTGCTGCCACCCTCGCAGCTAAACACCTGCTTCCTGGCAAAACACGAGGACAACACTATTCCTCAAGAAGGGAGACAAAGATGATCTAGGAAAATGTCGTCCAATTACTCTCCTCTAGGTCACTTACAATCTGTTTACAACATGCATCCTTGCCAGAGTCCGCACAACTCTCAAAGAATCGCAACTAGTCGGAAAGGCAGGCTTTCGGCGTTCGTACAGCATAATGGACACTATCTCAACTATTTGCCGCCTCATTGAGGCAGCCCAAGAGTTCCAGGCGCCTTTGATATTCACCTTTAATGACGATAAAAAGGCTTTTGATTCGGTAGAACCACATTTTGTCTGACGTTGACTGTTGGAACAAGGTGCCGATCGTGGTTACATGACATTATTCACCAACAGTTATACGAACTGCACTCACATTTCGTCCCTTCTAACGTCCAATTGTGGTACCAATTCAAAAGGGGGTCCACCAGGGCGATCCTATATCACCGAACCTCATCTTTGCATGTTTAGAATCAGTCATTAGCCTATCCAATCGGTACACCTCTGGTATCCTTATTGACGACAGACGTCTCATTCACCTCCGATTTGCAGATGACATAGGGCTCATCACAGAGTCAGCAGCAGATGCCAACCAAATGATGCAGCTACTCGATGGAGATAACAGGAAAGCGGGTCTTGATATGAATGTCTCGATGACCAAAGTGTTGCGCAATCGCTTCGCCACTTGTGATTCAGTCTTCCTTACAGGGTACGGTTACATAATGACAACGAGTACATGTATCTTCTTAATGGGGAGAACAACCTGAAACCTCAACCGACAAGATGTCGCCATGCGTGTTGGGCAGCCTTCTCATCTATTAACACGGTTCTGAACGGTTCTCATGACCAAAACCTACGAGCCTCCCTCTTTAATTCCTCTGTACTCCCTGCAATAAACTAATGTGCCGAGATGTGGACACTATCAAATCCGCTAGAGGACAAATCGAGAGTGACCCAGGCATCCCATGAGAGAAGTTTGGTCGGAATCACTCTCCCGAACCAACGTATGGGATGTCTCCACAATTCTGACATAAGAAAAGTGTCCCTGGTGAAGGTAATCCATGCAGACAAAAAAAGACAGAAATGGACAGGTCACATGCTGGGACGAAACGATGATCGATGGAACACAGCCACGGCAGTCTGGTACTCCCGAGGCTAGAAGAGACTGCAGAGAAGACCTCAAATGTCTTGGTCAGACTCCCTTGCTTTACGCTGTAACATCCGAGGAGCACTTACCACGCACTGGACTTCAGTAGCCCAAGACAGGGTTCGGTGGAGACGAGGTTGGGACCCGCAGCTACGATGAAGAACGGGTTATCAAGATGAAGATCACGATATAGATATATATATATATATATATATATATATATATATATATATATATATATATATATATATATATATATATATATATATATATATACTTACACACAAAGTGCAGCAAACCACCATGGAAACATTTGCCAGATAACTCTTCGGCTTAAACTTTATCCCATCCTCGATAGTTTCAACTATTCAAATCAGCGGATTTCAGTGTTCCTACAGTAGATTAGACCATTTCTCAACGTACTGGTGCTTTATCCAGGTGGACTCAAAATACCATACTCCCTTGATATTCACCTTCATAGACTACACAAAAGCGGTCGATAAAATAACAATTTGTCTGACATTCAATAATGGAACAAGGTATCGATCTTGGCTACATCAAATGTGTTGCCAACTTGATACAAAATCACATTACCACCTTCCATCTACTTTAGCGCCCATTTATGGTTACAATACAAAAAATGGGTTCACCAGGGAGATCCTATCTAACCGAATAGCACCTCCATCTGCTTGGAATCGGTCATCAGTTGTGCGACTGGGATGGCTTTGTAAACAATGTTGGTTGCAGACGCCTCAATCATCTTCGATTTGCGGACGATGTACTGATCACAGATTCAGTCGAAGAACACAAGCGCATGTTAGAGATGGTCAACGAAGAAGGAACGAGAGAAGGGCTAGAAATTACCATATCCAAGACCAAAGCTATGCCAAACTATTTCGTCTATTGTGACCAGGGTATCCTCGTAGGGAAAGGCTTGGAAGACGTTGAAGAATACTGCTACGTTGGACATATCGTCAACATACATAATAATTTAGAACATAAACAAACAAGGCATTGTGGCGTGGTCTGCACGGCCTTCTCGTGAGGCATTGTCACGTGGTCTGCTCGGCCTTATCGTCCATCCATAAAGTCTCTGAAGATTGTCAGGATCGGATCCTATGTCCATTTTCTTCCACTCCACACTACTCCCTGTCCCTACTCCCTGCTCCATGCTTCCTACTCCCTGTCCCTACTCCCTACTCCCTGCTCCATGCTCCCTACTCCCTGCTCCATGCTCCCTACTCCCTGCTCCCTGCTTCCTACTCCCTGTTCCATGCTCCCTACTCCCTGCTTCCTACTCCCTGCTTCCTACTCCCTGCTCCCTGCTTCCTACTCCCTGCTCCCTGCTCCCTGCTTCCTACTCCCTGCTCCCTGCTTCCTACTCCCTGCTTCCTACTCCCTGCTTCCTACTCCCTGCTCCATGCTCCCTGATGTCTGCTCCCTACTCCCTACTCCCTGCTCTCTGCTCCCTGTTTCCTACTCCATGCTACATGCTTCCTACTTACTGCTCCCTGCTCCCTGCTCCTTACTCCCTGCTTCCTACTCACTGCTCCCTACTCCCTGCTCCATGCTCCCTGCTTTCTGCTCCCTGCCTCCTACTCCCTGCTCCCTGCTTCCTACTTACTGCTCCCTGCTCCCTTCTTCCTACTCCCTGCTCCCTGGTCCATGCTCCCTGCTTTCTGCTCCCTGCTTCCTACTCCATGCTCCCTGCTCCATACTTCCTGCCTACTGCTTCCTGCTCCCTGCTTCCTGCTCCCTGCTTCCTGCTCCCTACTCCCTGCTTCCTGCTCCCTACTCCCTGCTTCCTGCTCCCAGCTTCCTCCTTCCTGCTCCCTGCTTCCTGCTCCCTGCTTCCTGCTCCCTGCTTCCTCCTTCCTGCTCCCTGCTTCCTACTCCCTGCTTCCTGCTCCCTGCTCCATGCTCCCTGCTTTCTGCTCCCTGCTTCCTGCTCCCAGCTTCCTCCTTCCTGCTCCCTGCTTCCTACTCCATGCTCCCTGCTCCCTGCTTCCTGCTCCCTGCTCCCAGCTTCCTCCTTCCTGCAATGTGTTATGCTACTGAAACATGGACACGCACAAAAGCAATGGAGAACAAACTGCGAGTAATTCAGGCTTCTCTTGAGAGGTGCATGGTCAAACCTTACTCTCCTCAACCATGGTACACAGACCTTCCCCAATTCTAACCTATAGCTATTATCATTAGCAGACGATGCAGTGGTTTCTGAAAACAAGGCAAATCACAGGTTGACAGGACACATACTCGGCCTGACGTTGGAACACGTCGATAGCAGTCCTGCATCCTCGGGGCGGAAAATAACCGCGGGATAGACCCGCAATGCATTTGTACGACTTCCTTGCTCTGCACTAAAAACCATCCATGATACGTTAACAGAGATACGTATTACCATATAGGCTTATGTAGCCTAGGGTAGAGATCATTGGAGAAGAATTTAACACCCACATCGACACAACCCCTGCCAAGGAACGGGTCATCCGTTCATTAATTAATGTGTGTGAGAAGTGTTGTGTGTGTTTGAGTGTGTGGATACACAACCCACCTTTGGCCAGCGGTAGTATCCTCCATGTGGTCACAACACCTCCCCTTGCGTACTGTCCAAGGCTGACCTCCAGATACACTATAGGTAGTCCGACACTGAAGGTCAGTAGAATGTAGGTGAACAGGAACGCCCCTGAAAAACAGAACCTAGATCAATCTTCAAGGCCATGTTCGGAGATCAATACTTCGGTCTCGTCTTTTTTGTTTTCAAAAGCGTATCTCTCTCGCTGTCACTCCACCTCTCTCTCTCTCTCTCTCTCTTTCTCTCTCTCTTTCTCTCATTATCTCTATATTTCTGACTCCTATTATTACTCTGCCGTGCTTTCTTCCTCTGTCTCACGTATTCTCGCCATGTTTTTCTCGTCTCAGATGTCGCCTTCTGTCGCTCTGTGTCTTATTTTCTCACTCCGAAATTGGCTTGCCTCCCTAACTTACTCTCTCTGCATTTCTTACCATCATTACCTCTATTTTTAGAACGTTGTTTTTCACTTCCTCTCTCTCTCTCTCTTTCTATCACTCTCTATCTCTCTCTTTCATATCTCTACTTTATCTTTAAAAAACGCCTCCTTCTGTGACCTCACCTCCCCGAGCCTCCTCCCATCTCGCTGTCAGTTTGCCTTTGCCTTTGACGGTGTTTTCTTTTCTTAACCTTCATTTTTCTCATTTACTGTGCTCCATTCCCGTCATTTTTTTCTACTCAGCTTTTTTTATTTCTCACTTGCTATTTGTTCACTGTCTTTTTAACTCTCTATCTCTCCCACTTCATCTCTTTGTCTCTCTGTGTGTATTGGTGTTTTTCTGTGTTACTGCTTTGCCACACCTTCACTTCGACTAACTTTCTCTCCCACTCTCACTTTCTCTTCCTCTCTCACTTTCTCTCCCTCTCTCACTTTCTCTCCCACTCTCACTTTCTCTCCCTCTCTCACTTTCTCTCCCACTCTCACTTTCTCTCCCTCTCTCACTTTCTCTCCCACTCTCACTTTCTCTCCCTCTCTCACTTTCTCTCCCACTCTCACTTTCTCTCCCTCTCTCACTTTCTCTCTCACTCTCACTTTCTCTCCCACTCTCACTTTCTCTCCCTCTCTCACTTTCTCTCCCTCTCTCACTTTCTCTCCCTCTCTCACTTTCTCTCCCACTCTCACTTTCTCTCTCACTCTCACTTTCTCTCCCACTATCACTTTCTCTCCCTCTCTCACTTTCTCTCCCTCTCTCACTTTCTCTCCCTCTCTCACTTTCTCTCCCACTCTCACTTTCTCTCCCACTCTCACTTTCTCTCCCACTCTCACTTTCTCTCCCACTCTCACTTTCTCTCCCTCTCACTGTCTCATTTTCTTGTTCGATTACTGCTTTTTTGTTTTCTGGTTTCCTCTAACTGTCTATGCCTCGTTCTCTATTATATCTCACTGTTTTCGTCTACTCTGTCCCTTTCTGTGTTTCCGTCTCTCATTCTCGTCCTATGAATGTCGCTGACTATCTCGTTATTCGTACCCCTCCCTCTGTCACCATGCTCTCCATCTCTCTCTCCCTCGCTACTTCTAAATTACATAATTCAAACTCTTATATAAACGTGCCCGCATACACTTTTCAGTCACAAAAATACTTTCTCCTTCACACTCAAAAACTTTAACAGACATTTTATTTTAAAAATATCACATTCTCTTCCAAAAACTGCAGCACACACTCCCCAAAAAGCCTCACAGGCACTCCCAAAAGCGGTCGCACACATTCCCAAATAACCTCACAGGCACTCACAAAAACGGTCACACACATTCCAAAATAACGTCACATATTTTAACAAAAACTGTTAAATACTCTCACATAATTGTCAGAGAAACTCCAGAAGACTCTTAAACACTTTCAAAAATTCGCCCATTCGCTAAATAAACAAAAGTTACACCCATAACTTCATTCATTTTCTTTCAAATTGGCTCACACATTTTCTCACATAAAATTCACTCCCTCATATAGTTACACACAAACCACATTGGTTCAATACTTTAACACACAAACCACATTGGTTCAATACTTTCACACACAAACCACATTGGTTCAATACTTTCACAAGCAAACCACATTGGTTCAATACTTTCACACACACACACCACATTGGTTCAATACTTTCACACACAGACCACATTGGTTCAATATTTTCACACACAAACCACATATGTTCAGTAAATTCACACGCAAACCACATTGGTTCGATACTTTCACACACAAACCACATTGGTTCAATACTTTCACACACAAACCACATTGGTTCAATACTTTCACACACAAACCACATTGGTTCAATACTTTCACAAGCAAACCACATTGGTTCAATACTTTCACACACACACCACATTGGTTCAATACTTTCACACACAGACCACATTGGTTCAATATTTTCACACACAAACCACATATGTTCAGTAAATTCACACGCAAACCACATTGGTTCGATACTTTCACACACAAACCACATTGGTTCAATACTTTCACACACAAACCACATTGGTTCAATACTTTCACACGCAAACCACATTGGTTCAATACTTTCACACGCAAACCACATTGGTTTAAAACCTTCACACAAACACACAAACTACATTGGTTCAATACTTTCACACACAAACCACATTGGTTCAATACTTTCACACACAAACTACATTGGTTCAATACTTTCACACAAAAACCACATTGGTTCAATACTTTCACACACAAACCACATTGGTTCGATACTTTCACACACAAACCACATTGGTTCAATACATTCACACACAAACCACATTGGTTCAATACTATCATACACAAACCACATTGGTTCAATACTTTCACACACAAACCACATTGGTTCAATACTTTCACACACAAACCACATTGGTTCAATACTTTCACACACAAACCACATTGGTTCAATACTTTTACACACAAACCACATTGGTTCAATACTTTCACACACAAACCACATTGGTTCAATACTTTCACACACTAACCACATTGGTTCAATACTTTCACACACAAACCACATTGGTTCAATACTTTCACACACAAATCACATTTGTTCCATACTTTCACACACAAACCACATTGGTTCAATACTTTCACACGCAAACCACATTGGTTCAATACTTTTACACACAAACCACATTGGTTCAATACTTTCACACACAAACTACATTGGTGCAATACTTTCACACGCAAACCACATCGATTCAATACTTTCACACACAAACCACATTGGTTCGATACTTTTACACACAAACTACATTGGTTCAATACTTTCACACACAAACCACATTGGTTCAATACTTTCACACACAAACTACATTGGTTCAATACTTTCACACACACCCCACATTGGTTCAATACTTTCACACACAAACTACATTGGTTCAATACTTTCACACAAAAACCACATTGGTTCAATACTTTCACACACAAACCACATTGTTCAATATTTTCACACACAAACCACATATGTTCAGTAAATTCACACGCAAACCACATTGGTTCGATACTTTCACACACAAACCACATTGGTTCAATACTTTCACACACAAACCACATTGGTTCAATACTTTCACACACAAACCACATTGGTTCAATACTTTCACACGCAAACCACATTGGTTCAATACTTTCACACGCAAACCACATTGGTTCAAAACCTTCACACACACACACAAACTACATTGGTTCAATACTTTCACACACAGACCACATTGGTTCAATACTTTCACACACAAATCACATTGGTTCAATACTTTCACACACAAACCACATTGGTTCAATACTTTTACACGCAAACCACATTGGTTCAATACTTTCACACACAAACCACATTGGTTCAATACTTTCACACACAAACTACATTGCTTCAATATTTTCATACATAAACCACATTGGTTCGATACTTTCACACACAAACCACATTGGTTCAATACTTTCACACACAAACCACATTGGTTCAATACTTTCACACACAAACCACATTGGTTCAATACTTTCACACACAAACCACATTGGTTCAATACTTTCACACACAAACCACATTGGTTCAATACTTTTACACGCAAACCACATTGGTTCAATACTTTCACACACAAACCACATTGGTTCAATACTTTCACACACAAACTACATTGCTTCAATATTTTCATACATAAACCACATTGGTTCGATACTTTTACACACAAACTACATTGGTTCAATACTTTCACACACAAACCACATTGGTTCGATACTTTCACATACAAACCACATTGGTTCAATACTTTCACACACACCACATCGGTTCAATACTTTCACACACAAACTACATTGGTTCAATACTTTCACACAAAAACTACATTGGTTCAATACTTTCACACACAAACCACATTGGTTCGATACTTTCACACACAAACCACATTGGTTCAATACTTTCACACACAAACCACATTGGTTCAATACTATTACACACAAACCACATTGGTTCAATACTTTCACACACAAACCACATTGGTTCAATACTTTCGCACACAAACCACATTGGTTCAATACTTTCACACACAAACCACATTGATTCAATACTTTCACACACAAACCACATTGGTTCAATACTTTCACACACAAACCACATTGGTTCAATACTTTCACACACAAACCACATTGGTTCAATACTTTCACACACAAATCACATTGGTTCAATACTTTCACACACAAACCACATTGGTTCAATACTTTCACACGCAAACCACATTGGTTCAATACTTTTACACACAAACCACAGTGGTTCAATACTTTCACACACAAACTACATTGGTTCAATATTTTCACACATAAACCACATTGGTTCGATACTTTCACACACAAACCACATTGGTTCAATACTTTCACACACAAACCACATTGGTTCAATACTTTTACACAGAAACTACATTGGTTCAATACTTTCACACACAAACCACATTGGTTCGATACTTTAACATACAAACCACATTGGTTCAATACTTTCACACACAAACCACACATTCTTCAGGATATACCATATTCCCACATGTAACCTCATTCGGGCATACTCTCTATAACAGTCTAACACATGCTTATGCATATCGCTCTTTCTCTCTCTCCTTCTCACTCTCTAACAGTCTAACACATACATATGCCTCTCTCTCTCTCTCTCCTTCCCTCTCTCTAACAGTCTAACACATACATATGCCTCTCGCTCTCTCTCTCCTTCCTTCTCTCTAACAGTCTAACACATACATATGCCTCTCGCTCTCTCTCTCATTCCCTCTCTCTACCAGTCTAACACATACATATGCCTCTTGCTCTCTCTCTCCTTCCCTCTCTCTAACAGTCTAACACATACATATGCCTCTCGCTCTCTCTCTCCTTGCCTCTCTCTACCAGTCTAACACATACATTTGCCTTTCGCTCTCTCTCTCCTTCCCTCTCTCTAACAGTCTAACACATACATTTGCCTCACGATCTCTCTCTCCTTCCCTCTCTCTAACAGTCTAACACATACATATGATTCTCTCTCTATTTCCTTCTCTCTCTCTCTTTCTCTAACCGTCTAACACATGCATTTACATCTCGCTCTCTCTCTCTCTCTCTCTCTCTGTGTTTCCTTCTCTCTCTCTAACCGTCTAACACATACATATGCCTCTCGCACTCTCTCTCTCTCTATCTATTTCCTTCTTTCTCTATCTCTAATAGTTCCCGCCCGAGCAAAGAGTTTAGGACAGGGGTGATGTGGTTGCTGATAACAAAGGTACCTGCATGCGTGTCAAGGTCACTCGCCGTCTCAACAAAGGAGAACAGAGTCGGGGCAAAGAATGTGGACAGGTAGGAGCTGACCACTGGCCTTCTGATTTGGGTAGGGAGAGAATGAGTGACAGACGGATTGGCAGCGGAGCTTGCTGCGATAGATGAGTGACAGGTGTGCACAGTATTTCGTTCCAATAAGGCTGAATAGAGCCATCCCGCTGAGATTTATTGGTCAGATCTGACTCTGCTTGAGTGTATATAACTCGAGACAAAGTTTAGTTCAGGAGGCTGGATGAGAGAGGTTGGGTGAGAGAGGCTAGATGAAAGAGGCTGTATGGAGAGGAGATGAGAGCGAGAGAGAGAGAGAGACTGAATTTAGATAGTATGTTTAACTCACCAACTTAGATAGAGGAGCGATTGATAGACTGTTGTACGAATGTTAGTGATAGAAAAGGATCGCTCAAATAGGTGTGTGACTTTTGGATTAATAGATAATCTGAACGTGTGTTGTAAACAGGGGACATTGTGAACGAGGTGTGCCCAGATCGCCCGCCTGATGGGATTTGAATGAGGAAGTTTTTGATATGGTGTGTTGAGAATAAAGTTAAAGAGATGTATGTGTGATGTGTGTAGGCAATATAACTGGATAATGATAGTTGGGAATTCCATCAATAGCTAATGCTTAACATTTCCGCTTTAGTTTAATATGTGTTTTAACATATATATATAGGGGCACCACCAGGTGTGGAACCTGCGGCTTAATTTGCCTGAACACGCCAATACTGTAGAACAACTGACAAATCGAGAGCACTGCCGTTTGGGTCTAATAATGAACGTACGCTGGTATTAGACTCACGGATGACGAGTCAGCTCTCAAACACTCAAATGAAAGAGCGCTACGGAAATCGTGTTTAACTCCGCAGAAACCGCAGATTTCAAATACCTGGTCATTGACAAACAAAAGCCCTCAATAAATTCGTCTGACCAAATAGTGAACGGGTGCTGGAAATAGATCATCTGAAGACAGGTCAGTTTTACCCTACAAATGACAGGGCGTTGCTACGGAAAACCAGCTCAAATCGAGAGGAGCCGCAGACACTTTGGTTCACGTACCAGGCTGATAAGCCAAGGGCGCGAGGCTACCATGTGGAGGATTACGGCCGAACCCTTGTAAGCCGCAATCCCGCCCAAAATCTCAGCACCACTGCAATGGGAGGCTCCTACATGCGCGATACCTGGGGCTTGCGCCCCAGCCCTATCAGGTAGAGCCACAGTAAGAGGTCCTTGCCGTCCGCCAATCAAAGCGGGCGGACAACTGCTTGATACTCACCCTATACGGCGATGGGGTGCGAAAACACCAACCAAAGACTTAGTACCTGGTCGGGGTGTCGAAAACAGTAGAGCAGCCACCTCACTGTGAACTGTCAAGACTCAACCACTGACCATGAGAGTTGTCCGCACACCAGGCGAACAACATCTCTGTGACATTACCAGGCTTGTCCTCTGGCTGAATGCACTCCGGCTACGATATCTACCTCTGTACGTTATCAGCCATATAACTATCATACTGGACGCAGAAGAGATGCAGACCAGCGGACATTGCACACCTGCCCCACTGTGTCAACACCCCAGGTGGCGGGGAATGCTAGGCGTACCATCCCTGCATAGAAGCCAAGAAAATAAAGGGAAAAAGAGATACCCCACTCACATGCAAATGCTACGTTTCTGGCAGGACGTGACGATCCTGGGATACAGACACACTGGACTGCCTCTCTTCCGGGTAATCCAGTCCATCTCATATATCATCACATATCATCATTGCACCCTATAGACACGAGTAGTGAAGACTCGATAGTCTGGTAAGACAACTTCCATAAGAGAGAAAACTCTGATCATAAATAACTGCTGCCTTGCAGATAGGCTGGGGACAGCCAAAGGCTAAGGAGGGCATCCCTACAGAAACGCCTGTTGAAATCGGATGCACGGGGCCGCAAGCCTAACAAAACAGTGCAACGTAAATCACAGTATGATGGCAGTACAACCTATTAGAAAAACGCATGGCGCTCATCCTGCGGAGTCCCGCCAGGCAGCGATAGTGCCGGGCCTCACGCCTCGAAGGGGCCCACCCTTGACTACTGGTGGTCACCCACCCATGTGTCGTGGAGTCAAGGCACATGGCTATGGGGCAACTTCTATTGGCCAAAACCTCAAGACCCTCAAAATACTACAGTGGAATGCGGAGGGAGTCATTACCAAAAAACTTTCCCTAACACACCACCTGCATGAAGGTAAGATTGACGTGGCATGTATCCAGGAAACGCACCTCAACAATAACCATAAATTCTAAATCAGAGGATATCAGACCTTCCGTCTAGATAGAGAAGGCCACAAAGGAGGGGTCCTGATACTGACCAGAAACTGCATATCGAGTAGCGCGGTATCTGTCAATCACACCGGACAAGCAGAAATTGTAGGAGTTGACATAATGGCTCAAGAGACGAAGCTCCGCATTTTCAATCTGTACGGACCACCAAACAGAGACCTATCGCTCTCGAGTATGGAGGTCAGAGACTCCAACTGCATAGTAGTTGGAGATTTCAACAGCCACTCGGAGAGATGGGGATACTCTGACACAGACAGCAGAGGTGACGAAGTGGAAGATTGGGAGATAGATGCAAATCTCTCCCTAATCAATAGACCGGAGGATAGCCCTAGCTTCTATTCAAGAACATGGCATACCACCTCGACTCCAGATTTGGCCTTCTCCACACAGGACATACACCATAAAATAGACCGCCAGGTGCTAAACCAACTGGCAGGTAGCGACCACAGGCCGATCAGGCTAACCATTGACATGGAAGTAGGCCCACAGGAAACAAAACCGCTCCCACGTTGGAATTACAAACGAGCCGACTGGGACAGATTTGCAATCCTGACAGATGGGCTGTGTGAAACCATCAACACACAAAACACCAAAATGAAGCCCATGGTAGAGAGCCTAAGCAAGGCAATAATGCAAGCCGCCACTGAAACCATCCCAAGAGGAGCTAGGAAAAACTATAAGCCCTACTGGAATGATGAGTTGCAGAAAGTGGAAGATGCAGTAATAAATGCTAGGAACATGGCAGAGCGAGAAAAATCCATGGAGGCAAACATCGCCCTCAAAGCCACCGCGGCGAAGTACAAATACACTCTCAAGCAAACAGCAAGAGAAAGCTGGAAAAATAAAACGGAAAGTCTAAACCTGGACAAAGACGGGAACAAGCTATGGAAGCTAGTCAGAGCCATGAACGACGAAACCCCGTCAAATAAACAAATTACTATCAAGCAGGGCGATAACTTGATCACAGGTAAGAAAGCCGCAAACGCCTTTGTCGATCACTATGCCAGAGCAAACCACATCGAGGTCCCTGCAGATAAGCATACAGACTGTAGCGAAGAGCTAAAGGGACACGAAAACATAAATACGGCTCCCGAAGAGCACATGATGGCCAAACTAACAATGCGCGAAATGGAAGAGGCTACGAGAACACTAAAGAAAAAGAAATCTCCCGGAAAAGACGGGATAACAAACGAAATGCTGATGGGGCTGGGCCAAAATGCGAAGAGGAAACTACTATCAGTCCTAAACCAAAGCTGGAAAAGGGGTATTGTACCCCAGGCATGGAAAGACGCAATACTGGTACCAGTACCAAAAACAGGAAAGGACAAAACAGATCCAAGTGGATACAGGCCTATCAGCCTACTGAGCTGTGTCGGCAAGCTGATGGAACGGATGATAAACACCAGACTGATGTGGCATCTTAAAGAAAAACGAATACTAATTCCACAGCAAGCCGGCTTTAGACAGCACAGATCCACTGAGGACCAGGTCATCCTCATAGCCCAGGAGATAGAAGATGCCTACCAGGCACAGAAACACACAGTAGCTGTTTGGGTGGATCTGGAAAAGGCATTTGACAAAGTCTGGAAGGACGGACTTACAGTCAAGCTAAGAAGAAGTGATGTCTGTGGGAAGATGTACAAGTGGATCAACCACTACCTCAAACAAAGAACGGCCAGAGTCCAAGTACAAGGGCAGATGAGCAAAAAGGTGACACTCGAGCAGGGAGTACCCCAAGATGGAGTATTGTCATCCACACTATTCCTGGTATATATAAACGATATTACAGAGAATATACCAAGAAGAGTCCATAGCTCAATGTTTGCAGACGATATGGCTATGTGGACCTCTGAAAAGAATCTCCCCATAGCAAGAAATCGGATGCAGACGGCCCTAACATCGCTGGAAGAGTGGGCGAACTCATGGCTGGTCAAAATAAACGAGGAGAAAACCACGTGCACAATATTCTCGCTTTCATTAAAACCCCAAAGTACCAAATTAAGTCTAAATGGCAAAATCCTGCAGCCAAACGACAACCCAACCTATCTGGGAGTCACATTTGATCGGCGCATGACATGGAAAAGTCAGATTGAGAGAAACCGAATGAAAGCCAGAGAAAGAATGGCAATCATGAGGAAACTTGCTGGCACAAGCTGGGCAGCAGACGAAGGCTTACTAAAGAAACTGTACACTGGAAGAGTGAGACCAGTTCTCGAGTATGGCATTGCGGCATGGACAACAGCAGCGAAGGCGAACTTCGATAAAGTTAACAAACTTCAAAACCAAGAGATGAGAATTATAACAGGTGGCATGAAGTCAACGCCAATTGTAGAACTTTAAAAGATTACAAAACTGCAATCCATGACCGATAGAAGAGACTGCAGAGCCCAGCTGCAGTCAGAGAAACTCCGAAGACTGACGGACCATCCAATGTACCAGAGACTAAACAATTTGGAAAATGGGAAACTAAAGCGGAGAAACTTTGCAGAAATAGCCAAAGCAAAGATGCACGAAGATCCCATAAACGCACTAACAACACCAAAACCCATCACTACTGTACGAAAACCTACCTGCAGGCAGGATATATTTCCAGAGGTGATAGAAAATATACCAGGTATTGCAAACAAAAACTGCCAGACTGAAAAAGAAAGGAGAGACACTAACCTAAGCTTCATAACGAAAAGCTACCCAAGCATGGACTGGACCCATGCATACACCGACGGTTCTGTAACAAACACTACACAGAACGGAGGGGCAGGAGCATTCCTGAACCTACCAAATGGCAGAAAAATAACAGTGTCATTCGCTACTGGTAAGTACACAAGCAATTTCAGAGCGGAGGCAGAGGCACTGAGGGCGGCAGTGGAAGAAATGGTGACACACAGTGAAAATGAGAGCCATATAGTCCTGCTGACAGATGCTCTCGCCGTAGTCACAGCGCTAAAAAGCCAGAAAAACACTGAGCTTAATGACTTAAGAGCAGCACTCTGCAAACTGTGCCAGCAGTCCGCACCAAAAAGGGTAGTGGTACAGTGGGTCCCGTCACACTGCAACATCCAAGGCAACGAGGAGGCAGACAGACTGGCAAAAGAATGTGCAAGACTACCACAAACAGATACCAGTATGATGTACGAAGAGTCAAAACGGCTTATCAAAGCCAGATACATGACCAAATGGGAAACCGAACATACTGGTTACACCAAAAACGATGCCTATTACCAGTTGAACCGAAGAGAGCAGGTCGTTGTCTTCAGACTTCGCACTGGCCACAACAGACTGAGGTACTACCTATTCAACAAATTGAAGATAGGGTGTACCGACAAATGCCCGTGCGGTACTGGTAAAGAGACCACTGAACACCTGCTGCAGAACTGCCCGACATACGAGGATCAGAGAGAGCAGATGTGGCCATTACCAGTGGAACTGCAAGACAAGCTCTATGGCAGTGGCGAGAGCCTCAGGATGACCGCCGCTTTTTTCGAAAAAATAATGGTTACTGTCTGACTGTGTACGCAGAAGAAGAAGAAGAAGTATTGTGTTTGTAATTTCACTACTCATTTTTCTGGTATGAGTATTATATAATAAATATGCCATCTGTTGTGTGCTATATTATTTGCTGTGTGTGGTCATGATTGATGTGGATGAGTGTGATAATGTTCCAAGCTAGAATAACTTTAGGGCAAATTATGGGGTCTGCTACATCTCTAACAGTCTAACACATGCATATGCCTCTCGCACTCTCTCTCTATTTTTTTTTCTTTCTCTCTCTAACAGTCTAACACATACATAGGCCTCTCGCACTCTTTCTCTATTTTGTTCTCTCTCTCTCTAACAGTCTAACACATACATAGGCCTCTCGCACTCTCTCTCTATTTTTTTTTCTTTCTCTCTCTAACAGTCTAACACATACATATGCCTCTCGCTCTCTCTCTCACACTATTTTAAGGCAAAGCCCAGCCTCTATATGTCTGTGTCTTTCACTAATTCACACCTACACAAAAGCTCACCAAATCGTTCGTTCGAAAACACTAAAAAAAAAGCAACCACCAATCTTGCTTTCTTATTCTCTTTCTCTCTCTTACATACCTACACACATATTGTTCTCACAGCAAAACACATAACGTCAATTTTCTCTCTTTGTCTCATACATTAGCATACACACAGTTTACTAACATCGTCTCCCATACTCTCACCCACAAACCCCACTCACGAACACCCACTATCTCTTCCATACTCTCACCCACAAACCCCACACACGAACACCCACTAACTCTTCCATACTCTCACCCACAAACCCCACTCCCGAACACCCACTATCTCTTCCATACTCTCACCCACAAACCCCACACACGAACACCCACTAACTCTTCCATACTCTCACCCAGAAACCTCACTCACTAACACTCTCTCACATACTCTCATCCACAAACCTCACTCACTAACACTCTCTCACATACTCTCACCCACAAACTTCACTCACGAACACCCCCTAACTCTTACATACTCTAACGCACACATCTCACTTAATCAATTACTAACACTCTCTCACATACTGTCACACATAAACCTCACTCACAAATACTCACCTACACTCTCTAAATACTCTAAACACACCTCACTAGCACACTCTCACAGTCACTCTCACACATCCCACACACTGCCTCACAGTCTCTCGCAAACAGACATCACCTCCTCCATGCTCCATGGCCAAAGCAGGAAAGCTAAGAATATTCCTAATCCCAAACACAGCCCCGAACGACAGAAAGATATAATGGATTTTCTTTTCCCACAATCCTCTATCCGTCTCCAACTCCTCAACTTTTTCTCCATCTGCATCCTCTTCATCATCAATGTCCTCATCTTCATCAGTTTTCTCACTCCCTCCAACATCTGTGCTGCTGTTTGTGTAGTAAGAAGAGGATGCTGGAGTGTTGATGTTGCTGCGACTGCTGTTATTGCTGTCCAAGCTACTGGTAACCAGCGTGCGGTCCGATCCTTGGAAGTCTTCTCTCATGAGCGACCTCTTGGCTATCTGTGGAAGATAAAAGGGCGTAGACGATGTGACGAACGTAAGTGAAAAATAAGTATAATAAACATAATCGTCTGGTTCTGGGATAAGCGATTCCCGCCCAAACCTCCCAAAACTGTTCTGGTCTATCAGTGCATCTCCTTTGTATGTGGCTGCGATATGATTCACAAATAGTTTTTATTTGGCCTTAATATTTTTTGCTTGGGCCACAATAGTTTATTTTGGGCCGGCACTTGATTCTGCTAGGACCGCTGTAGTTTCTACTTGGCTCTGTCTAGTTGCTTCTTTGTGCAAATTTTCGTCATGTCCCACAATAGTTTCTGCTTGAATATTGACTGGTTTTTGCTTGATTTTGAATAGTTTCTGCTTGGCGGCCAAGTAGTTTGTACTTAGTATGCATTCGGTTTTGCTTTGTGTGCAAACAGTTTTTACTTGGTTCAGAAATAGCTTATGTGTAGTCCACGCATAGTTTTCTATTGACTCTCACTAGTTTCTGCTTGGACCGTTACTGTTTTCTGCTGGGTCCAAAATAGTTATGGCATGGCGGGCCACTAGTTTCTACTTGGTCCATAAATAGTTATGGCTTAGCGGGCCACTAATTTCTACTGGGTCCATAATTAGTTATGGCTTGGCGGGCCACTAATTTCTACTGGGTCCATAAATAGTTATGGCTTAGCGGGCCACTAATTTCTACTGGGTCCATAATTAGTTATGGCTTGGCGGGCCACTAATTTCTACTGGGTCCATAAATAGTTATGGCTTAGCGGGCCACTAATTTCTACTGGGTCCATAATTAGTTATGGCTTGGCGGGCCACTAATTTCTACTGGGTCCATAATTAGTTATGGCTTGGAGGGCCACTAATGTCTACTGGGTCCACAAATAGGTATGGCTTGGCGGCCAACTAATTTCTACTGGGTCCACACATAGTTATGGTTTGGTGGGCCATTGGTTTCTGCTTGCTCTGGTGACAAGTTCCCGTGACATAGTTTTTTGAAATAACAAATATAGATAATTAAATTGTTAAGTTTTATTAGAGCTTCGAATTCCCACGAAGTCCCCCACGCCTCTTGTTAATAGCAATTATTCCTACGAAGTCCCCCACGCCTGTTGTTAATAGCAATTATTCCCACGAAGTCCCCCACGCCTGTTGTTAATAGCAATTATTCCCACGAAGTCCCCCACGCCTGTTGTTAATAGCAATTATTCCCACGAAGTCCCCCACGCCTGTTGTTAATAGCAATTATTCCCACGAAGTCCCCCCCGCCTGTTGTTAATAGCAATTATTCCCACGAAGTCCCCCACGCCTGTTGTTAATAGCAATTATTCCCACGAAGTCCCCCACGCCTGTTGTTAATAGCAATTATTCCCACGAAGTCCCCCACGCCTCTTGTTAATAGCAATTATTCCCACGAAGTCCCCCACGCCTGTTGTTAATAGCAATTATTCCCACGAAGTCCCCCACGCCTGTTGTTAATAGCAATTAGTGAGAGCTATGCTTGGATCTAGCTACACTATCACGTAAAATAAATTACTGTGATAACCGAAAATGTAATAAAGTACAACTATTATGGCTCAGTTTTCACGTAAAAGACCGGCAGCAGTGGCGACCTCATGCTTTGTATGGAGCGGAAAGTAATACAACTATTAAGCGACATTAACAAACACTGGCCTAGCCGCCCTTGAATGTTATCTGGTCCAGTTGATGAAAAACTAGTTGATGACCTTACTTCTGCTTTGTTGTGAGATGAAGAGGCGTAGTCCTCTGTTTGTGGCAGACAACAAAAATCACTGTTTGTTCCGTTCTTCCTGAATTTACCAAATTCCCTATCGAACGTTTTCTTAACGAAACCAATAAAATAATGACAGAGATCGGCTTTCGTGACAGGCTCTTGAAATAGCATGGCTGTGTTCATATTGAAAGTAAGACCTTAAACATTCGTGCTAATGTCGGATGCACTTAGTCATTAGAAAACAAACAGCAACGCCTTAAGAAAAATGTGAACGTCTACAAAAAATGTAACCGGTTCATAATGGGAATGAAAGAAGAGCAACTGATGTATCCTTGTGCTCCGAATGGTCCCAGGTGTAAGCCATCACTCTTCACGTGAAACGACAACTCACACACAAGAGAGAATAACAGTGAGTGAGTGTATTTTTAGTTTCACTACTCTTTTTCTTCCCTTGCGGTTTCCATGTAATGGCTTTGCAGGATATGTTGAGCGATGCTATCCTCGTCGTATGTTCTATCCAAATCCCTTTCCTTCTCTTAGTGTGTTGTTTCTGTGCCTGTTGTTTGTTTGTTTTCCCACATGGATTCATTCCTCACCGTACCCTGCCCCTTTACCACCATTATCGTTCGGATGAATTTGTTCACAGAGGATTGAATTCCTTATTGTTCTGCCTTGGTCGTTCTCCATTTTGTTTGGTCATTCAGCAGCATCGACTTGACACTTGCGTCGAATATTCTAACTGAATAGTCTCAAGGTATGACGTCGGCCTCGGGTATAGGAGGTCGCGGGTTCAAATCGCGGTGGAGACCGAGCATTTTCACGTGGAATTTCTGATATTTCCCCAGATCTCTAGGTAGTACAGTTCGGACACCCGTGAACAGTGTCGCGCATGTTAAAAATCACTCGGCAGTTGGAAATCGAAAAGTGTAGGCTTAACAGGCCGCAGCCAGGGCACAATTCAAAGTTATGTTTAATATCACTCGGCAGTTGGAAATCGAAAAGTGTAGGCTTAACAGGCCGCAGCCAGGGCACAATTCAAAGTTATGTTAAAAATCACTCGGCAGTTGGAAATCGAAAAGTGTAGGCTTAACAGGCCGCAGCCAGGGCACAATTCAAAGTTATGTTAAAAATCACTCGGCAGTTGGAAATCGAAAAGTGTAGGCTTAATAGGCCGCAGCCAGTGCACAATTCAAAGTTATGTTAAAAATCACTCGGCAGTTGGAAATCGAAAAGTGTAGGCTTAACAGGCCGCAGCCAGGGCACAATTCAAAGTTATGTTAAAAATCACTCGGCAGTTGGAAATCGAAAAGTGTAGGCTTAATAGGCCGCAGCCAGGGCACAATTCAAAGTTATGTTAAAAATATATCCAATCGGGATTCTAGCCGGTGCTACGGAGTTCGTGCATTGTGATGAGATTCTCTAGACATATGGAGACAAACAGTAGACTTTTGGGTTAAACCATGTTAAATGACTTTGATTCTTCGTCTAAACTATTCTAACTTGAGTGTGCATCATGATTAGAAAAGAAGGCGAACGAAGGAAAAAGAAGAATGAAAAGAGGAGAATATAATAAAATTGAATTAAAAAAACAACAACTACAAAACAGTGAATTAAAAGGAATAAATCAATCTGGTAAATGGGAAAAGGAAAATGAAATAAATGGACTAAATAAGAGAAAGAAAAAATAATGAAAATGAGAACGAAAATAGAGAAAGAAAAAGAGATTAAAAAAATAGAATGAATAAAAGAACGACAAAAGTGAATGATAAAAGGGAATTAAATTGAAAAAAGAGAATGAAACAAAAAGAACATTTTAAAAAAATAAAAAAGGCAAACAAAGTTAAGAATGATGTATTTTGTATTATACTACACGTGAACGAGTGTGTTAAGAAATACAAATGGACCGATTAAATTACAGAGATGGTACTTGTGAAGGATACACAGAAAACTAAAAACTCGTGTGTTTGGATACCTGGTCTTGTCGATCATTATGCCAGAGCAAACCACATCGAGGTCCCTGCAGATAAGCATACAGACATTAGAGAAGAGCTAAAGGGACACGAAAAAAGGAATACGACTCCTGAAGAGCACATGATGGCCAAACTAACAATGCGCGAAATGGAAGAGGCTATGAGAACACTAAAGAAAAGGAAATCTCCCGGAAAAGACGGGATAACAAACGAAATGCTGATGGGGCTGGGCCAAACAGCGAAGAAGAAACTGCTATCGGTCCTGAACCAAAGCTGGAAAAGGGGAATTGTATCACAGGCATGGAAAGACGCAATACTGGTACCAGTACCAAAAACAGGAAAGGACAAAACAGATCCAAATGGATACAGGCCCATAAGCCTACTGAGCTGTGTCGGCAAGCTGATGGAACGGATGATAAACACCAGACTGATGTGGCATCTGGAAGAAAAACGAATACTAATTCCACAGCAAGCCGGCTTTAGACAGCACAGATCCACTGAGGACCAGGTCATCCTCATAGCCCAGGAGATAGAAGATGCCTACCAGGCACAGAAACACACAGTAGCTGTTTGGGTGGATCTGGAAAAAGTATTTGACAAAGTCTGGAAAGATGGACTTAGAGTCAAGCTAAGAAGAAGTGATGTCTGTCGGAAGATGTACAAGTGGATCAACCACTACCTCAAACAATGAACGGCCAGAGGCCAAGTACAAGGGCAGATGAGCAAAAAGGTGACACTCGAGCAGGGAGTACCCCAAGGGGGAGTATTGTCACCCACACTCTTCCTGGTATATATAAACGATATTACAGAGAATATACCAAGAAGAGTCCATAGCTCAATGTTTGCAGACGATCTGGCTATGTAGACCTTTGAAAAGAATCTCACCATAGCAAGAAATCGGATGCAGACGGCCCTAACATCGTTGGAAGAGTGGGCGAACTAAACGAGGAGAAAACCACATGCACAATATTCTCGCTTTCATTAAAACCCCAAAGTACCAAATTAAGTGTAAATGGCAAAATCCTGCAGCCAAACGACAACCCAACCTATCTGGGAGTCACATTTGATCGACGCATGATATGGAAAAGTCAGATTGAGAGAAACCGAATGAAAGCCAGAGAAAGAATGGCAATCATGAGGAAACTTGCTGGCACAAGCTGGGGAGCAGACGAAGGCATAATAAAGAAACTGTACACTGGAAGAGTGAGACCAGTTCTCGAGTATGGCATTGCGGCATGGACAACAGCAGCGAAGGCGAACTTCGATAAAGTTAACAAACTTCAAAACCAAGCCATGAGAATTATAACAGGTGGCATGAAGTCAACGCCAATTGTAGAACTTTAAAAGATTACAAAACTGCAATCCATGACCGATAGAAGAGACTGCAGATCCCAGCAGCAGTCAGAGAAACTCCGAAGACTGACCGACCATCCAATGCACCATAGACTAAACAATTTGGGAAATGGGAAACTAAAGCGGAGAAACTTTGCAGAAATAGCCAAAGCAAAGATGCACGAAGATCCCATAAACGCACTAACAACACCAAAACCCATCACTAATGTACGAAAACCTACCTGGAGGCAGGATATATTTCCAGAGGTGGTAGAAAATATACCAGGTATTGCAAACAAAAACTGCCAGATTGAAAAAGAAAGGAGAGATACTACCCTAAGCTTCATATCGAAAAGCTACCCAAGCATGGACTGGACCCATGCATACACCGACGGTTCTGTAACAAACACTACACAGAACGGAGGGGCAGGAGCATTCCTGAACCTACCAAATTGCAGAAAAATAACACTGTCATTCGCTACTGGTAAGTACACAAGCAATTTCAGAGCGGAGGCAGAGGCACTGAGGGCGGCAGTGGAAGAAATGGTGACACACAATGAAAATGAAAGCCATATAGTCCTGCTTACAGATGCTCTCGCCGTAGTCACAGCGCTAAAAAGCCAGAAAAACACTGAGCTTAATGACTTAAGAACAGCACTCTGCAAACTGTGCCAGCAGTCCGCACCAAAAAGGGTAGTGGTACAGTGGGTCTCATCACACTGCAACATCCAAGGCAACGAGGAGGCAGACAGACTGGCAAAAGAAGGTGCAAGTCTACCACAAACAGATACCAGTATGACGTACGAAGAGTCAAAACGGCTTATCAAAGCCAAATACATGACCAAATGGGAAACCGAACATACTGGTTACACCAAAAACGATGCCTATTACCAGTTGAACCGAAGAGAGCAGGTCGTTGTCTTCAGACTTCGCACTGGCCACAACAGACTGAGGTACCACCTATTCAACAAATTGAATATAGGGTGTACCGACGAATGCCCGTGCGGTACTGGTAAAATGACCGCTGAACATCTGCTGCAGAACTGCCCGACATACGAGGATCAGAGAGAGCAGATGTGGCCATTACCAGTGGAACTGCAAGACAAGCTCTATGGCAGTGGCGACAGCCTCAGGATGACCGCCGCTTTTTTCGAAAAAATAATGGTTACTGTCTGACTGCGTACGCAGAAGAAGAAGAAGAAGGATACCTGGTCAGAACAGATTGATGGATACCGGTTGTACTGAGCGTGTAAATTCTGGCTGTTTGTGACAAGGTAGAAGCATAGATTGAAGGTAAGATTAATATTAATAATAATACTGTTCGCGTAGGCGTCAAAAGACCGTTTCGTCGATCGACCACTACCATGTCCAACTGATGAGGCTGTGTTTTTGCGCAGTGTCGACCGAAATCCTTACAGACTTCCTCAGACGGAGCGGAGTACTCCATTGCCTTGGAAGAGGGTCGCGATAAGTGTATTAAACCAATATTTGTGTCAAGCTTTCCGTGTCTGTCCATGTCAAACTCTCAGTTTTTCAATGTCGAGCCGCCAGGGTTAGGGACTGTGTCCGCGTTTTAGTCAGCGCGACTGTTGCTGTGCTGAGCATACGAGGTTGGAAGAGGTATTGTGTAACCTCCGGTAGAGGGAATGGCGAGCAGAAGTAAGTCGGCTTCAGTTCGAACAGAAAGGTCCTTAAGTAGTGGTAACCTGGATTGAATTCTAGTGTGCAGTCAAGCGCAACGTTCAATTCCATCTTGGACTGGACTCCCGCTTCTGAAGCCAATCATGAAATGCAGCATAATAAACAGGGTAACCGATCGAAATCACATAAATTAAACAGAATAAAGTCCATGAAACCACCTCGCGAAGGAGTTATGAGATAGAATCCGAACAGGAACCACCAAACATAGGACAACAACACAAACACCAGAGCGAGTCGAGAGTGCAGCCGATAAGGCGCGGCCATCTTACTTTGGTAAGATTGGCGCCTATCATAAATATACACAATCAGGAAGATCATGAAAGAATATTTATTTGAGCGGCATTAAACGCGACCCTTCTCAAAATTATGTGCAGATGAGACCATCTAAGCTGGTGATTGAAACACTTCTTTGCAGATTCGTTTATGTATTTAGTGTTGGAAGCTATTCATCCTGTGCTGAGCTAACTCTTATTGACGTTTTTTGGGCAGCAGCTTGCGGCGGCACTTCTTAATTCCTAAAGTATACCTGAGAAGGTGAACTAGGGTCCATCAGGCTGTGCCACTATGCTAAATCATCAAGTTCAGTATTTTTCTTGATTTTTAGTGCTGTAACCATGGCCAGGGCATCTGTAAACAGGACGATCTGGCTTTCATTTCTTTCGCCTGTCAGCATTGCTTTTTTTGCAGCCTTCAGTGCCTCTGCCTCCGCTCTGAAATTGCTTGGCAATTTTCCAGTTGCCACTGACAGTATTATTTTTCTACCATTTGTTAGACTCAGGAATACACCTCCCCCTCCATTCTGTGTTATGTTTGTTACAGAACCGTCGGTGTATGCATGGGTCCAGTCCATGCTTGGGTAGTTTTCCGCTATGTACCTCAGGGTTATGTCTCTTCTTTTTTTTCAGTCTGGATGTTCTTGTTTCCACATAACCAGATCGCCTGCAAACATGGACCTGTGTACTCTTCTTGGTATATTCTTTATGATTTTGTTTATATAGACCAGAAAAAGTGTGGGTGACAATGCTCCCCCTTGGGGTACTCCTTGCAACAGTGTAATCTTTTTGCTCATCTGCCCTTGTATTTGAACTCTGGCTGGTCTGTTTTTGAGGTAGTGGCTGATCCATCTGTACATTTTTCCAGATACTTCACATCTTCGTAGCTTGACTTTAAGTCCCTCTTTCCACACCTTATCAAATGTCTTTTCTAGATCCACAAAAACCGCTACTGTATGCTTTTTCTTTTGGTAAGCATCCTCTATTTTCTGTTCTATGAGAGTGATATTGTCCTCAGTGGATCTGTGTTACCTAAATCCTGCTTGCTGTGGAATTAATATGTGTTTAGCTTCCAGGTGCCATATCAGTCTGGTGTTTATCATACGCTACATCAGTTTACCTACACAGCTCAGTAGACTGATGGGCCTGTATCCGTTTGGATCTGTTCCATATTTTTCTTTCTTTGCTACTAATATAAGTACATCATCTTTCCCTGCCTGCGGTACAATTCCCCTTTTCCAGCTTTGGTTCAGGACTGAAAGTAACTTCCTCTTTGCTGTTTGGCCCAGTCCCATCAGCATTTCGTTTGTTACCCCATCTTTTCCGGACGATTTCTTTTTCTTTAAAGTTCTCATTGCCTCATTCATTTCATTTATTGTTAGCTTTTCCATCATGAGCTCCTCTGATGCAATCTTGATGTTGTCGTGGCTCCTTTGTTCTTCACTTATGTCTGTATGCCTGTCTGTAGGGACATCGATGTTGCGAATTCTATTTTTGGCGATTTCTTCTTAAGCTCGAGGCATTACACCTACCCATTAAATTTGATGTCCTCTTATATGGTTGTCCGTGGCGAAGTGGTTAAGTCGTCGGTCTCGTGATCAGGTGGTGTCTGTTCGACTCCAGACTCCGCCGTCTTTTTCACCGGTGCTTGATGCAGAGTCCCCTGCATCTCGTAGTTGCCCCCTAGTTGTTTTGTCCTTGACTTGTCACTGGGGTAGGGTGGCTCGAGATGAGAGAGTGAGGATAAATAGTAGCGCAGTTAATCCTTACTAAAAAATAGCCAATACATTATGCCATCATCGTCTACGATGGACGGCGGCCTTTGCTTTTGCCTATACGTTTCGACACTATACCTTGTTTGGTCTTTTCTTTCTTCAGGTCCTTAATGTGTTCCAATGAAATACTGCTAGATTATTTATCTAAGGATATGTCCTTTTAAAATCTACTTTCTCTCGCAGATCTACACGTGTGTTGAATGTTGGCTTGTTTTTAGTCCCCATCTGTATCACTGGGAGACAAATTTAGAATGACCCAGGTCTCACTTGAGAGACACTTGATCAGAATCACAATCCAGAACCGACGTATCCAAAATCTCCACAATTCTGATGTACGAGGATTGTCCCTTGTGAATGATACAGTAATTCATGCAGACAAAGCAAAACATAGATGGGCATGTCACATGCTGCGATGGAAATATGGCCGATGGAGCACGGCGACAGCAGTCTGGAACTCCAGGTAAGAAGAAACCGTTGGTCAGACTCCCTTTCTGCACATAACATCATCCGACGTGTCTGGAGGAGGGCTAACCATGCGCTGGACTTCCCTGGGCCAAGACATGGTACATTGGAGACGCATTAGGGATATGAAACTACGCTGAGGAATGGGTCATCAAAATGAGGAAGAAGAAGATCTATACTTTTACTACTTGATCTAAATACTTGCAATTCTGGTATTCAAACACTCAGGTTATACCCTGCTGCCAGGTAGCAGAAAGTTATCCGAAGTACGTTCTTAATTTTGAGATATTTATTTCCTGCAGCATTATTAGTCCTGGGGGAAAGCAGATTGCGTATCCCTTTGAATTTTCATTACTTTTCTAATTTTGCCCGCACAACGGCTAACAGCATACTTTTATCGATTTTGAACTGCCAATTGTTTTTTTGCGTCGACAACGTGCAAGGGATCTCAGAGGTTTTGTTTAATCAATTTAAAATAAGACAAGGCGCTGGTCTTTACTCTCTTAAGACAAGAAGACACTTGAAATCCCACCGTCTCACGCTTTCGTTCCTTGAGGATCAAACGCCTTCAGAGCGATACCTACCCATGTCAGTATTTGTGACTACATATGACTATCAAATGCAACTTTTCGGACGGCGACACGGTGCTGGTAATAGACCATCGGAAGACAGGTCAGTTTTATCCTACTAATGACAGGGCATTGCTACGTTAATCCTGCTTAACTCGAGAGGAGCAGCAGACATTTGGTTCACGTACTAGGCTGATAAGCCAAAGGCGCGAGGCTACCATGTGAGGGATTACGGCCGAGATTACGGGTAGCTGCTTGATATTCACCCCATACGGCCATGAGGTGCGAAACCACCAACAGAAGACTTAGTTCTTGGTCGGGGTGTCGTAAACAGTAGAGCAGCCACCTCACTGTAAACTGTCGAGACTCAGCCCCTGACCATGAGATATGTCCGCACTCCAGGCGAACAACATCTCCGTGACATTGCCAGGCTTGTCCCCTGGTTAAATGCACTCCTGCCTCGATCTCTACCTCTGTACGCTATCAGCCATACCAATGGACGCAGAAGAGATGCAGACTAGCGGACATTGCACATCTGCCCTATTGTGTCAAACCTCCCAGGTGGCGGGGAATGATAGGCGTACCATCACTGCAGAGAAGCCGAGAAAATAAAGGGAGCAAAAAGATACACCACTCAGATGCATATGCTTCGTTTCTGGCAGGACGTGACGATCCTGGGATACAGACACACCGGACTGCCTCTCTTCCGGGTTAGTACAAATCAGTACACAGTTCATATCATATCTCATATATCATCACCGTACCCTATAGACACGAGTAGTGAAGACTCGGTAGTCATGTAAGACAACTTCCATAAGAGAGACAACTCTGATCACAAACAACTGCTGCCTTGCAGATAGGCTGGGGATAGCCAAAGGCTAAGGAAGGCATACCTACAGAAACGCCTGTTGAAATCGAATTCACTGCGCCACATGCTTAACGAAACAGTGCAACGTAAATCGCAGTATGATTACAGTACAACCCTACACAAAAAAAATATGGCGCTCATCCTGTGGAGTCCCGCCAGGCAGCGAGAGTGCCGGGCCTCACGCTTCGAAGGGGCCCACCCTTGACTACTGGTGGTCACCCACCCATGTGTTGTGGAGTCGAGGCACATGGCTATGGTGCAAAATCTATTCACCAAAAACATAAGACCCTCAGAATACTACAGTGGAATGCGGAGGGTGTCATTAACAAAAAACTCCCCCTAACATATCACTTGCATTAAGGTAAGATTGACGTGGCATGTATCCAAGAAACGCACCTGAACAACAACCACAAATTCTCAATCAGAGGATACCAGACCTTCCGTCTCGATAGAGAAGGTCACAAAGGAGAGGTTCTGATACTGACCCGTAATTGCATACCGAGTAGCGCGGTATCTGTCAATCACACCGGACAAGCAGAAATTGTAGGAGCTGACATAATGGCTCAAGAGACGAAGATCCGCATCTTCAACCTGTACGGACCACCAAACAAAGACCTATCGCTCTCGAGTATGGAAGTCAAAGACTCCAACTGCATAGTAGTTGGAGACTTCAACAGCCAATCGGAGAGATGGGGATACTCGGACACAGACAGCAGAAATAACGAAGTGGAAGATTGGGAGATAGATACAAATCTCTATCTAATCAATAGGCCGGAGGATAGCCCTAGCTTCTACTCTAGAACATGGCATACCACCTCTACTCCAGATTTGGCCTTTTCCACGGTGGACATTCACCATAACATATACCGCCAGGTGCTAAACCAATTGGCAGGTAGCGACCACAGGCCAATTAGACTAGAAGTTGATATGTAAGTAGGCCCACCGGAAACAAATCTGCTCCCACGTTGGAATTACAAACGAGCCGACTGGGACATATGTGTATGCCTGACAAATGGGCTGTGTGAAACCATAAAGACACGGAATAACAAAATGAAGCCCATGGTGGAAAGCCTAAGGAAAGTAATAATGCAAGCTGCCACTGAAACCATCCCAAGAAGGGCAAGGAAAAATTATAAGCCCTATTGGAATGATGATTTGCAGAAAGCGGAAGACGCAGTCACAAATGCAAGGAACATGGCAGAGCGACAACAATCTATGGAGGCAAATATCGCCCTCAAAGCCGCGACAGCGAAATACAAATACACTCTAAACCAAACAGCAAGAGACAGCTGGAAAAACTAAACAGAAAGCCTCAATTTAGACAAAGAAGGGAACAGACTATGGAAGCTAGTCACAACCATGAATGACGAAACTCCATCAAAAAAAAAAATTACTATCAAACAGGTTGACAACATGCTCACTGGAAAAAAAAAGCAGCAAACACCTTTGTTGAACATTATGCCAGAGCAAACCACATTGTTGTCCCTGCAGATAGGCATACAGACATTAGTAGAGCAAAAAGGGCACGACAACATCAATATGGCACCAGAAGAGCATATGATGGCAAAATTAACAATGAATAAAATGGAAGACGCCATGAGAACACTAAAGAAAAGGAAATCTCCCGGATAAGACGGGATAACAAACGAAATGCTGATGGGGCTGGGCCAAACAGCAAAGAGGAAACTACTATCAGTCCTGAACCAAAGCTGGAAAAGGGGTATTGTACCCCAGGCATGGAAAGACGCAGTACTTGTACCAGTACCGAAGAAAAGAAAAGACAAAACAGATCCAAATGGATACAGGCCTATCAGCCTACTGAGCTGCGCAGGCAAACTGATGGAACGTATGATAAACACCAGAATGATGTGGCGTCTGGAAGAAAAACACATACTAATTCCACAGCAAGCAGGCTTTAGACAGCACAGATCCACTGAAGACCAGGTCATCCTCATAGCCGAGGAAATAGAAGATGCCTACCAGGAGCAAAAAACACACAGTAGCGTTTTGGGTTGACCTAGAAAAGGCATTTGACAAAATGTCTGGAAAGAGGGACTTAGAGTCAAGCTAAGAAGAAGTGAAGTTTGTGGGAAAATGTACAAATGTATCAGTCACTACCTCAAAAACAGAACGGCCAGAGTTCAAGTACAAGGGCAGATGAGCAATAAGGTGACTCTTGAGCAGGGAGTACCCCAAGGGGGAATACTGTCACCCACACTCTTCCTGGTGTATATAAATAACATAACAGAGAATATACACAGAAGAGTCCATAGCTCAATGTTTGCAGACGATCTGGCTATGTGGACACCTGAAAAGAATCTCACGGCTGGTCAAAATAAACGATGAAAAAACGACATGTACAATATTCTCGCTATCAAACAAATCCCAAAACACCAAATTAAGTCTGAACGGCAAATACCTGCAGCCAAACGACAACCCAAACTACCTGGGAGTCACATTTAATCGGCGCATGACAAGGAAAAGTCAGATTAGCAAACTCCAAAACCAAGCCATTAGAGTTATAACAGGTGGCATGAAGTCAACGCCAATTGTAGAACTTGAAAAGAATACAAAACTGCAATCCATGACCGACAGAAGAGACTGCTGAGCCCAGCAGCAATCAGACAAACTCAGAAGACTGACTGACCATCCAATGCACTAGAGACTAAACAATCTCGGAAATGGGAAACTAAAGCGGAGAAACTTTGCAGAAATAGCCAAAGCAAAGATGCACGAAGACCCAATAAACGCACTAACAACTCCAAAGCCCATCCCTACTGTACGAAAATCTACCTGGAGGCAGCATATATTACCAGAGGTGGTAGAAAATATACCAGGTATTGGATACAAAAACTGCTGGACTGAAAAAGAAAGAAGAGATACTACCCTGAGCTTCATAATGAAAAACTACCCAAGCATGGACTGGACCGATGCATACACCGACGGTTCTGTAACACACACAACACAGAACGGAGGGGCAGGAGCATTTCTGAACCTACTAGATGGCAGAAACATAACACTGTCATTCGCTACTGGAAAATACACAAGCAATTTCAGAGCGGAGGCAGAGGCACTGAGGCCGGCAGTGGAAGAAATGGTGACAGGTAAAAGGAATGAAAGCCACATAGTCCTGCTTACAGATGCTCTGGCCGTAGTCACATCAGTAAAAAGCCAGAAAAATACCGAACTTCATGACTTAAGAGCAGTACTCTGTCAACTAGGCCAGCAGTCCGCACCACACAGGGTAGTGGTGCAGTGGGTTCCATCCCACTGCAACATCCAAAGCAACGAGGAGGCAGACAGACTGGCAAAAGAAGGTGCAAGATTATCACATCCAATTACATATTTATATATACATCAGAGTTCAAGTCAAACCAGAACTTAAAAAAATTATTTTTTGAAAGTCAAAATATCATTTATTTTTCGATATACTCTTCTTCAACGTTTATGCATTTCTCCCAGCGTTTCAGTTATGCTTGGAAAACATCAGCGTAGAAAGATTTGTCAGAATATTTGAACCAATTCAGGACAGCCTGCTTCACTTCGTCATCAGTGTTGAAATGCTGATCTCCCAGGAATTCTTTTTGGGGTTAAAACAGGTGGAAATCGCTTTGAACGAGGTCTGGGATATAAGCTGTATGTGGCAATGCTTCCCATGCGAGTTGCTGCAAATTACACTTAGTGCGATGAGCCGTTTGAGGTCGTGCGTTATGTTTCAGGAGCAGAACGCCTTTTGTGATCAAGCTAGGCCGTTTTTTGTGTGTACAGACGATTATGCACATCACTCAAAATGCGTAGGTATTGGTCACTGTTGATAGTTGCACCAAGGGGTAGAAAATCAACATACATGATAAGGCGTTCCACAATCTGGATATTCACAGGTAGGACTGCTGTGTTGAGAGGAAACTACGGTCAGGATCATCCCTCACGGACGTACGGTTTTCTCTACAACTTTTACACCATTCAAATGTTATACTGCGCCTGAGTGTCTCATCATCGTATTGTGATTGGAGTGTTATAAATTTCCGCAGGTTTCATGCTTTCTTTCACAAGAATCTTCATCACAACACGCTATTCCCTGGAAGCACTAACAGTGTTGTCCGCCATTTGAATTTGCTTGTCACGGGATAGACCTATGGTAAGTGAGTCACTTAGCAGCAATAAGACACAAACGCCTCTAACTAGTGATAGTAGTTGAAGCATTCTTTAACAATTCAGGTATAACTAGAACAAAAAAGTCCCAGTTTGATTTGATCGCCTCTCGTATTATCAAGTAGTTCAACGCAAAAAAGGCCTATACCATCATTTACTGTCATATCTGTGATAATACCCAGTCGAGCTAATATGATAAATTTCCCACATTGGGTTATCAGTAGCAGTACCAGACATCTCCAATGTCATGGAAATGCATTTGAAGAAACATAATTTCATAAATCAAGGGGGAAGCAATCTAATTTGATGTGATGGGGTTGTTTAAGTAGCAGAGTTATCCACGGAAAGATGCAAATAGACCCATCTCAAGCCTCTGCACACATGTATATCCACACATTGCCCTCTTCCCACGATTCCTATCACATGATTTTACTCACACGATTCCTATCACATGATTCCCCTCAAACGATTCCTATCACAGGATTTCACTCACACGATCCGCCTCACACGACTAAATTACAAAACTACCCATTCAACCAGAATTTCTTCATAAGACTCCCCACACACGACACAACTAATAAGACTCCTTTAAAAAAAACCTCCACACAAGACAAAACTAATAAGACTCCTTTAATGGGTCACTCCACACACGACAAAACTAATACGACTCCTTAAATAAAACCCCCCACACATGACAAAACTAACAAGACTTCTATAATAAAACCCTCCACACAAGACAAAACTAAAATGACTCATATAATACAACCCTCCGTACAAGACAAAACTAACGTAACTCCTATAATAGGTCCCTCCACAAAAGGCAAAACTAACATGATTCCTTTAATATGTCCCTCCCCACAAGACAAAACTAACAAGACTCCTATAATACAACCCTCCACACATGACACAACTAACATGACTCCTTTAATAGGTCCCTCCACACAAGACAAAACTAACATGATTCCTTTAATATGTCCCTCCACACAAGACAAAACTAACAAGACTCCTATAATACAACCCTCCAGACAAGACACAACTAACATGACTCCTTTAATAGGTCCCTCCACACAAGACAAAACTAACATGACTCCTTAAATACAACCCTCCACACAAGACAAAACTAACAAGACTCCTATAATACAACCCTCCACACAAGACAAAACTAACATGACTCCTATAATACAACCCTCCACACAAGACAAAACTAACATGACTCAGTTAATAGGTCTCTCCACACAAGACAAAACTAACAAGACTCCTATAATAGGTCCCTGCACACAAGACACAACTAACATGACTCCTGTAATAGGTCCCTTCACACAAGACACAACTACCATGACACCTTAATATGTCCCTCCAAACAAGACAAAACTAACATGACTCATGTAATAGTTCGTTCCACACAAGACAAAACTAACAAGACTCCTTAAATAAGTCTATCCACAAAGGCAAAAACTAAAAAGACTTATATAAAAATAATTTTTAAACACATCAAAACTTGCTCGTCGTATTTAATGAGACCCCCAAACACAACTCCATTTACGAGCACCCATATATGCAACTACCTTCCTAAATAACCCCTGGCAAGATCACGTAACATAATCATCTCGTTCCATTGACAGGATCTCCTCAAGATTCCTTCAAAAAATTCCTCCTTCACAAAACTCACGTAAGCCCATTAAAACTCTTAACAATTCTGAACTCAAAACATTCACGTTTGGCACTCACAACCCTCTAAACAATGCTAGCCTCACAGTACCCACGTAAACCCTTCACACAACCCTCTAAACAATGCTAGCCTCACAGTACCCACGTAAACCCTTCACACAACCCTCTAAACAATGCTAGCCTCACAGTACCCACGTAAACCCTTCACACAACCCTCTAAACAATGCTAGCCTCACAGTACCCACGTAAACCCTTCACACAACCCTCTAAACAATGCTAGCCTCACAGTACCCACGTAAACCCTTCACACAACCCTCTAAACAATGCTAGCCTCACAGTACCCACGTAAACCCTTCACACAACCCTCTAAATAATGCTAGCCTCACAGTACCCACGTAAACCCTTCACACAACCCTCTAAACAATGCTAGCCTCACAGTACCCACGTAAACCCTTCACAAAACTCTCTAAACAATGCTAGCCTCATAGTACCCACGTAAACCCTTCACAAAACTCTCTAAACAATGCTAGCCTCACAGTACCCACGTAAACCCTTCACAAAACTCTCTAAACAATGCTAGCCTCACAGTACCCACGTAAACCCTTCACAAAACTCTCTAAACAATGCTAGCCTCACAGTACCCACGTAAACCCTTCACAAAACTCTCTAAACAATGCTAGCCTCACAGTACCCACGTAAACCCTTCACAAAACTCTCTAAACAATGCTAGCCTCACAGTACCCACGTAAACCCTTCACAAAACTCTCTAAACAATGCTAGCCTCACAGTACCCACGTAAACCCTTCACAAAACTCTCTAAACAATGCTAGCCTCACAGTACCCACGTAAACCCTTCACAAAACTATTTAAACAATACTGACCTCACACAACTCACCTACGCTTCTAAAAACTCTATAAGCAATGTTGTCCTCACAAAACTCACGTAAGCCTCTAAAATCAATTCTGATCTCACAATATTCACGTAAGCCTTTAACAACTTTCTAAACAATGCTGACCTCACAAAACTCACGTAAGCCTCTAAAACGCTCTGAACAAAGCTGACCTCAGTGAGATAACTCACGTAAACCCTTCCCAAAACTCTCTAAACAATGCTTACACGAATCACGTAAACCATTCACAGAACTCTTTACACATTGCTGATCTCACAACATATATTTACTTGACCCTTCCATCGTCTTTCATAAATCTTTACTAAAAAGATAACATGACATGATTTCACACCCTCCTCCGATAAGTTCATCACTCACGACCTCTTACTAGATCTTTTCACATAAGCCCCTCACAAAAATATTAACAAGTCCCTCTTCCATAACCCGTTCGCATGACTACCCTGCTTGGATTCATGTCATAAGTCTCCATCACAAGACATCCGTCACATTTGTCACTCCTATTATGTCCCCCCATTACTACCAACCATTATACTGTGCCCTGGATATTAATCTCAAGTGCCATATGCTCTTCGCACAAATGCCCCTAATCATTTTTCCATTACAAGACACTTCTTACTTGACTCCTCTCACTGGGCCTTCCTCATAAAACTAGACAAACAAGACAACTTAAAATTTTGCCCAGACATTGCTTTCACAAATCTGTCCTCACAATATCTCCCTCACAGAATCTCCTTCCCAAGATCTCCCCCACACAATCTCCCTCACAAGATCTCCATCACAGCAACATCTCCTCTAACAGCAAGATCTGTGTCTCAAGATGTTACAAACTCCTTTCCTCTCACTGCACTCCCATACTGGGATTCCCTCACAACATTTGCTGCCAACGATTCCGCAAATCGTTTCTCTAACAAGACTCATCAAACAAGACATCCTCCAGAAGTCTCCACACAATTAACTCTCTCACAAGACCTCCCCCCCCCCTTCCCCCCCTCACAATATTTCCTTTCCGGGCCACACATTATTCCTTTAACAAAAAATTAATCAAAAAAAAATTCCTCCTTAAAAAAATATTCGTAACAGCATTCCTCCATCATGAGGACACACCATTTACAGCGTGTCTCACTCTTTCCCTTCATTCCAGACTCTCCCACTTCATCGGCTCCTCAAATTTATCAGGTACTATCATCTCTTGTCAGACCGAGAAACTTGGCTTACGCTCGCGCTGTCCTGGTTGCTTCAGGCAACCCGGACACAGTAGCACAATTTATTAATGGTTAGATAAGTGGCAAGAACGTCTCTCATTACACGGACAAGATGTAGCTATTTAGATATGTGTTTATCGTTATGTGTATCATTGTCAGACACATACATTTTCTTAGACTCAATTAATCTCGTTCTTTGACTGATTCTCAGACATTTATTTTACCTCATTTATCACATTGTGGGCTTATCATGTTATCTCATTCTTTGGTTGTCATTTTATCAAATACTCAATTTCGTTTGATCTCATTCTGGAACTATTCTTTTATCTCTTTCTCATAGTTCAGTTGTATTCGATTCTGATAGTGATGTAAGAGAGTAACGTCAGGTCGTGCAAAACATATTGATCAGATAATGTTTGTCACGATCAAGTGAAAGACGGTGAACAAGGGCCTACCACGCAGATCTCCATGGAAACATGTTGCTTCATGGAAGTCTGGTTAGCGTGGTAGATATCATCACTTTGGTCCTCATATTGGCGGAGCTTCGTATTGCAATACAACAAGGAGGACTACCTTCTCACGTACGCCTCGGAATGTTGGGAGAGCCACTGTAACCCACCACCAAAGAAACTCGTCAAGAATACCTAACTCTAGAACGTGTGGCAATAGCAACACTAGAAACATAAGCCTCGGTCTTGGTTTGCACCATCCTCAAGTTTTCTTTTACCCTATTCTGAGCGTCTTTTTGACCTCATTTTCGGTCTGTCTTGACCTTATTCTCAGGCTGATTTGACCTCATTCTAAGTCTTACTTGACCTCATTCTCAGGCTGATTTGACCTCATTCTCCGTCTACTTTGACCTCATTCTCAGTCTGATTTGACCTAATTTCAATGCCAAATCAAGATGGATGTACATGTTTCATGTACGTATTTAATGAAAGTAACAATGTATTTGACATCAAGAAATCAAAGACGAATTGCAGAAACACCAACAAAAATTGTGATATACTTGAAGTAAACCTGAAAAACCTTTGCAAAGTAGAACGCTCCACACCGCTTTGTATTGATACTTCCTCCCTCTCCAAATTTACCTCCACTCCTCTTTCATCTCCTCCCAGCTCCAGGCTATCAAGTCCTAGTGTGGTATAGAAAAATCTCGAGCAACGCATTCTAATTACTACGATGAGTTGCGGTAAAAGTAACATTCATTTTTGTAGTACGTTATTATTTGAATATTAAGGTTATTTGTTGAGTGTCACTCGTACGTGAGATACGGAAAGGGCGCGTGGATTACTCGCGTTCTCAGTGAGTTACTGAAGAAGAAGAAGAAATAGAAGAAGAAGAAGAACAAAAGAAAAAGTAGAAGAAGAGGCAGAAGAGGAAGAAGAAAAAGAAAGGAAAAAAGAACAAGAAAAACAAGAACAAGAAGAACAAAAACAAGAAGAGGAGAAAGAAGAAGAAGAAGAAGAAGAAGAAGAAGAAGAGGCAGAAGAGGAAGAAGAAAAAGAAAGGAAAAAAGAACAAGAAGAACAAGAAGAGGAGAAAGAAGAAGAAGAAGAAGAAGAAGAAGAAGAAGAGGAAGAGTAAGAACAACGCTCCATAGCAGAGACTGCTGTCAGGAATGAAGTGTTCGAAACTTCAGCGTTCTATGCCAAAGGATGAGATATTTGTTCAGGATTTAGAAGCCAGGCTCAGCATCTAGGAGCAAGGCATAGCGCTGGATAAACACCATGGGAGAAATTGGTCGAATAAATAGGACACTCATCCGGAAATGTCAAAAGCCAACAGTAACATTTACTGGCACCACAGCACAATTTCTAGACGCCATTGCGATCTTTCAAACGGGTTTTTCTTCGAAGGTAATTTTTGTAAGGCATCGTGTAAACATTTCCCTACCTTACAGCTTTTTGTCTTTTGATAACAGTAAGGTATGCACTCAATTATTCCTGGGTTGACTGGAACGTGTCGATAGCTGGCATCACATTAAGTATTTATTCTACGACACAAAAGCGCTCTACTCTAATCTGCTTTCTATAAAAACGAAGTGACTGCTTTTAAACCATTATTGGCAGAAATAACAAAGTCAGTCAACACGCATTCTGAACGTGTTCTATTAACACAAAATGCTATGTTTTTGTTAGGGATCCAGCAGCATCCAGGCTCTCGCCCTTCGGCCAATTGCCATGTAAAAGTATATGCACGTGTTTATCAGCTTTTGTCTAGTGTCATACAAAGTGTTCCATGCATCTGCCCACGGAGGAAGAAGCATTTTTCTAAAATCATTGAGCGTGAAGAACAAAATTCTATAACTAATACAATCTTATTTCTCCGCCTAATTTGGCTCTAACATTTCAGTTCGCCTCTATTTTATGTGTCTCATCAACTATCCACTTTGCACTTTCCTACCTCCCCACTTAATACGAGGTCAGTTAATAGGTAACAAATTGTAATTTTTTTAAACGAAAAACTAAATGACAACCGAACCTGAAAACTATTTATTGTTGCACTTACATTGAACTTTATTTCGAAATATATTGTCCACAAACATTGATAGACTTATCCCACCGCTTTCTCAGCACACAAATAGTACGCAGATGGCGCCGCAGCTGGCTGCGGGTCTACATTGCTCGAATGTTTTGGTTCATTATGGATGCCGCCAGACCACGGATTTGTCTGGAATTCAGACTAGTCGACAACTTACACTTTTGTTCACGGAAACGTGTTGTTTTCCGTTTGGATTGGTCAATTCGTTCGTTTGTTGTGATTTCTTCCGTCCGATTTTCGTGATCTGGATATCGGCTATGTGAATAGGACTACACTTAAACCTATGTCGTATTTCATGGCCTAGTTCACACGGCTGAACTTCACGAAATTGGCGTGTGAGAAATTTAGACACGACTATAATGAACTGAATACAGTCGGGGAGAGATGCCAGACTCACCCACACGCTGACTGATGCCCATACGACCTCTTGTGGTTATGGAAAAGCCACGACACACAACGTTATATTTCATCCCCCCTCTGCTGCCTTGCGGGATACCTGTTTACGGGAAAGGCTTCGGGAGTAAACCCTGAGGAAAAATATGTATTCTATGCTTTCTCCAGTCCTCTCGATAAATATCTTGCCACTGGCCAAAGGTAGCTCATGACTAGAGAGTGAGGTTGACAAAAGGCGCAGTTTCTTACTCACTTTAATCCAAATCACCGCGTAGGTCACCCATTTGAGAGGACACAGCAAGAGAAAGGACTGTCCACGCGGCTGAACAAAGAGAGTGGTCTTCATCACATGTGATATACGGACATCATGGACACAACAAGAGAGAAGATAGTCGACACAGCTGAACAAAGAGAGTGGTCTTTATCACTTGTGATATACGAACATCATGGACACAGCAAGAGAGAAGATAGTCGACACAGCTGAACAAAGAGAGTGGTCTTCATCACTTGTGATATACGAACATCATGGACACAGCAAGAGAGAAGATGGTACACACAGCTGAACAAAGAGAGTGGTCTTCATCACTTATGATATACGAACATCATCAGTACATATAGATCTGCAGTGTTGAAGTCTACGACCTGCTGTCTCAGCCACATGGGCGCTTCTCGTTCAGTCTCATCGCCATATGTAAAGCGACGTCCGTCAAGGTGGAATCACGCATTATGTTGTAGACTAAACGATGCGAATACAATTTTTCAGTTGCTCGACTGTCTATCGCTACTCGTCAGCTCAGATCAACTCCTCCACCCACAACATATATACTTATGTTGTAATCTGAACAGGACGACGTAGTCGGATTTCATCAGCATCTATTTAGCTTCCTTCAGAATAGTAATCGACCCATTTATAAATCGCTGTTAGAGACTAAAACTTCTAACGGAAAATATTTTCTTATATATATCGCTTGCTGAAATTAATTCCTCAGTTTTGAGGAATTGATATTGTCGTGAATGAGAACATACGTTACGACCATAAACCCTTCATGAGATCGAAGAACAACACAAATGACGCAGCCAACAAATCATGAAAGATAAAATGAACACAATCAAAGTGCTAGTCAAAGGTCCTAATTCTGACCATGAAATGAACATCAGAGACTTTTGTGCACAGGGCTTATTCCTTTTGCAAAATAGCCATCAACTGAGGTGACCCATTTCCGCCATCTTTACGGGACCTTCAAAAGACCTTGGCATCATAAAACTCAATTTAAGAAAAAAGTTAACCAGTTTTTTCACTCCAGTATGACTTCTTCGTCACCGTCAACATTTATTTCACTTGAGCAGATGCTTGGTTTAAAGTGTGGGAACATTTTACAAAATGTATGACGGAATAACATCCAGAGAATAGGGTGGGTGTGGATTATTTATTAGCTGCTTGATGCACACGATCAGATTTGTGAGAAGGCTAGTTGTCTTGACGGAAAGCAAGATTTTGAGGGCGTGTTATTCCTCGTTGTCTGGTCACGGCCTTTCTTAGATTAGCGAGGGGATCTGCAAAGAGATTAGCGAGGGCATCTGCAAAGAGATTAGCGAGGGGATCTACACAGTACAGTCTATTCATTGTCTTGCCACATGAAAGGTAATCTTTCAATAGGACACTTTTTGACGTCCCCAAAAACAGACAGGATCACCTTTCATACATATTTCTGTGTTTTCTGATAGGTGATGGGGAGTGTCCTGTGCTCCAACGCTGGACATTTTGGATTCAGAATTGTAATGGCGAATCCAAGTCTCATCTACTCGCATCATTATCTTCTAGTGGCGTGCCGTCATCGGACTAGGCTAGTCCCCATACATTTTAGTTAAGCCATTTTGAGTTACATTTCCACGAAACATAAAGGCAAAAATTAAAAATATTAAATAAACAGCATTAGTATTCCTAACTGAATCTCAATCTGTGTCACAATACACAACGATATTCAACTCATATACCTCCCTTCTACGCAACCCCACTCCCCTCCCCTCCCCCACACCATAATTACGGCACTCTAACATCGGAAGTGCTTGAGTCTTATCGGCTATCTCCAGATAGAGGGTTACATTAAGCTATCCTAGTTCCTCTATGCAATAAGATACATGCAGACGCTTGGCGTCCTGTCATAAGTAAATATACTTTTTGCTTGCTTCTTATGAGAGCTAGTGTTGTGGTTGTCAGGCGTATGTGATTGTTCTCTTTAATAAAAGAGCTCTTGTGAAGTGTTCGATTGTCGATAAAGTTTTACAGTGATTCGAAGATTGAAATATGGAAGGGGACTCGGATTTGGAAACTGTTCCATCACAATAAAACTTGTCAGAGACAAGTAAATGTGTTAGTATAAGTAGGTCAAAGGGATGTGGTACGATCACGTGTTTCAATACTGTCTTCTCGATTCACAGTTTCGTTTATAATTCTCAGTTTTGAATAAAAACAGCAAGTACTAACGAAAGGTATGTCAATTCCATATATTTTTGCTAGAACGAAAATGAAAGACTATACGCAATTTTAAAACTGAATATTATCCTTCTTGAAAATGGTTAACTGCATGCAAACCGAGAAGCATATTGTATTGTAGGTCTTGCGTTCTGTTCGAAACAGATGAGGGAATGTGGAATAATTGTTGTTGTTGCGATGCGAGTCATTTTCCCAAATCCAAGATGCGCTGCGAAAAGTATTACTCACACCTATATGTAATAACTAAATTAAAAACGTCCGGGAATACCACAAAATATATTTTTATTATACATATATACATATAAATATATATATATATAAGGGAGAGAGAGAGAGAGAAGGAGAGAGAGAGAGAGAGAGAGACGTAGAGATATAGAATATATATTTGTTTGTTTATTCCGTTTCTAAATATTGTGCGTCTGTAGAAGTGAGCTAAACTGCGTAATCTGTGATCAGTAAAAGTATCTTTGATAAGCGACATGTTCCAGATGATAAGAAGAGTATTCTCATTAGCCCAGTAATGACGGATCTCCACAAAGCTAGTCCACTTTGAGAAAAGTCACCGCACGACACTGTTGTCTTCCTAAATGTTTTCTGACTGAAGCTTTTTCATGCCGACAGCAATTCACAGTCCTTTGCTTTAGTGCACATGTTATCAACCACTTAACCTAAGACGGCGCACACTTGTTTTATGATCAGATTGTGAATAATTCTACTAACAGTTGTGTTACTAAGTACACATGCACTATCTATCCTAGAAATTACCATGTTTTTCTTTATCCAGGATTTCTTTCACACTTGCTGCATATCCATCACTGCACTCTTTGGTAATTCTTCTAGCTCTTTGCAGATCAGAATTGAACGGCAACACATACACTATATACACTAGTGTTTTACCGACTCATACGAAAGACATGAATTATGAAACACTGGTTCCATCTTCCGGTTTATTTCTGTAGGTGGTGTCCATGTAACATCAATAATTTAATCACAGGTCTGACTTCAGACTTCCATTTTGTTGGATCAACAGATCCGTTCAATAAAGTGTGTTGAACGCCGCACCATAGCCGAATAACAAGTTGCAGATAAAAATAATAACAATTCACAGGCGCAGTGCAAATATGAGGAACTTTAAATGTGATTCATTTTAACGGGGGGGACCCAGTGGTCAAGAGGTAAGGTGTTCGCCTCGGGTGCTGGAGGCCACAGGTTTAAATCCCGGTATATCAATCTACTCAAATTAATATAAGGATTCTTGCCCCACAGAGAATGTCGCAAAAAAAATAATGGGACTGTGTGGCCATAATAACTGGTCTTGGTTATGTGGTTAGCGGAGCTGCTTATATGACGCTTGACATGCTGGGGTATACCTTGTTCTAATTTACGCTTCCACCTCCACCAGTCTCAAAAAGAAGCGATCATATATATCAGGAGCTAACAGATGCTGGGATTGTCCTGGCAAGTCACCAGTGGATTTTCACCTGCCAAAAAAAAAGAAATAAAGGAGGTCGCACCTCCACACGATGTCTACACGACATAAGTGGACTGAAGATAGATATATATTGTAACTTTCTGCTGCTACACCTTTCTTTGGTTAGCCCTGCAACTTCCGCTTCCGTCCGGCATTCAACAATCAAGATTGCTCGACTGCGATAAGCATCATCAAGTGTTCGTCGTGACTTGCACGATTTGTTAGCAGTTTTCAATTGTACTAATGTGTGTTCCTGATGAATGTTTTTTTAATTGGTAACGTAGTTTTTGTTGTCAATGTTTTTGTTCCGTATTGGCAACTGAGCCAGATTTACTTGTTGAATATATTTACTGTGCTTGTTGAACAGGGTATCGTGGTAGTACAGTCAGGACGGGCGATACTAACTATCTTCAGTAAACATTTGACATGAAATGAACCACTGTAAGCTGCTACCAGAGAAAATCTTCAAGAGCGAAGAACTACGTAGAATAAGTTTTTAAAACAATAGACAACAAAATGGATATCCTTCGTGTTCCAAGAAAAGCTCAAGTAGTTTGATTAACACACAATTGAGAATGAGTCAACAGAAGATTGGACAACCTCGATTATTTGCAGAAAGATACGAAATATCGGCGAATGATTTAACCCAAAGGATCCCATACGGCGTGGAACGCCATGTTAGTTGGACAACAGGGTGACAAAGGGGCTAGACGATTCACAGAGAATCAAGAATTTCGAAACATTTCAGATGCATAAATAATAATGAAGGGACATGAATGAGTTATTAATTTATTGATACATTAAAAATATATGTATACAGTTATGTATACATTTGTATACGTTTACCTATATCAAACACGTATATGATATTCAGTTCAGTTCAAGTGCCATTTACACATCAAGGGTAAGTCTCAACGAATCCACAGAGCACTCTTATCTCTTGCCGTAATAATGCAATCTGACAGGCTTTTTCCAGTCCATCTACTGATGTTATTACGTTGTCTGCCTTTGATCTCTTGTTCCATTGTACTTTCGAGACTCCAGTTGTTCTCCTTAAACATCCCTCTCTACTTTCTTGTATGATCTTGAGCAGTAATTTAATTGTGTGGCTCAAAAGATTGAATCTTCTAAAGTCTGAACATTGTTGCAAGAGGTTTTTTTTTCGTTTATTGTTAAAAATGTTGATGTTTTCAGGTCAGTTGGAATGCGTCCAGTAATGTACATGTCATTACAGAGAACAGCGAGTATATCTATGCCAAAGTCAAGGTTTTTTTCACAAATCGGCTCACGTGATCGACCCAACCACATAAATTGGGTACCAAATAATCTGGGAAAACAATTCACTGTGTGCCGTTGGTTACAAAATAATATGGACCTTACGCCGAATTTCCTTTGCGCCTCACAACATGACGGGATCGTGTCTTGACTTAAAGTCCTCCAGGGCCTCTATCGTTTCTATGTTTATATAGTCTGTGCCTGCTGCTTTCCTTTTTTTCAAAGTTGTTATCACATTCTGAACCTGTTTGTCTTCATAAAGGCTGCTTGTCAAGATGCATATTTTTCCAATGAATGCTAATTATGCTATGCCGTGCTTTCTGTGCTGTCTGTCTATTTATATATCATCATTGGCTCTTTTCGTTTTGTTAGACGATAGTAATTGTGCTTTTATCACAAAGTCCGAGCAGAAATTTAAAAGCCATGCAGTATGGTCCCACTCTCGTCTGCCTTATTTCCTTCAAGGGAAAGGCGATGCCAATACATTTGGAACACGGCAAAGTGCAGAAACTGCCGGATGAGCAGAGCAATGCTCTATCTGTTTGACCGTCGGGGATTCATTCCTAGACCAGCAGCCAACCAAGGCTATGTCACTCAACTAAAATTGCCTTTCGTCGCTCTGGGATAAGGCATCGCATCCTCTTGCGTGTGCTCCTTCACGCATCGTCGGTTTATCAGGTTTAATACACGCTGGCCAACTTTAAGAGTTATCAGAAAACAGGTTGCTCAACAATATCTGACAAAACTCGACAAGCTACGCCAGTATCATATCTGCAAGGCTTCAATCTGGTCCAATCTCTGCTCCTCAATACAAGAAGCCGCTGACTCAGGCAGCATTAAGCGAGTACTGGTCTAATCTCTGCTACTCAGAACAAGAAGCCGCAGACTCGTCAACATCAAAGCGATATAAGAACACTTCTAAACTCACTTGGGTTTGAAAAGCTCGAAAATAGTCCCATTACAATCAAAGTGTGGGTGAACCAATCTTAGACAGAAATAAGCAGCTAGACAGATGCATGGAACACCACTCAAGCCCTTACTCTGAAGTAAGTCTAATTCACCCATAGTTAGTCGATAGAGTGCCAAAATACTCAGTAATGCCTGAACACGACGTCATGCCCACAGAAACAAAGTTGTCCATAACAATTAATAGCTTGCCAAATGGAAAAAGCTCCGGGAAATGACAACATCACTTCAGAAGTTATCAAGGAAAACAAAACGGTTCTTTTCTCGATCCTTTACAGGCTGTTAACTAAATGCTGGAGGGCATGAGACATACTACGAGATATGCGAAATGCAAGGTTAGTGACACTCTACACAAACAAAGGAGACAAAGCAGACTGTGACAACTATAGGAGAATATTGCTGCTGAACATAACAGGAAAAGCATTCGCTCGTGTCATTCTAAAGAGGCTTCAGAAGCTTGCTGATCGCGTACTGCCCGAGTCTCAATGTGGGTTCAGAGCGGGGCATTCCACTACATACATTATCTTTACACTGAGACAGCTGCAGGAAAAATGCAGAGCAAAATAAGCCCTTGTTCATTGCTTTCGTCGATCTTGCAAAGGCTTTGGACAGCATGAGTAGACCAGTCCTATATAAGGTTCTAGAAATTATTGGCTGTCCACCAACATTGCTCAAACTAATCGTCTCCTTCCACGAAGACATGGCGGCCACCATTCAGTTTGATGAAAATTACCCGACAGTTTTGTGGTTAAAAGCGGGGTTGAGGCAGGGCTGCGTTCTTGCTCCTACTCTATTCTGAATTTTCTTCGCAGATTGCTGCACTGTGCTTTCAAACAAGAGATTGGTAACGTCTTTGTCCACAGTAGGTCGATGGCTCGATCTTCAATCTGGAAAGGCTCAGTGCTGTCCAAAACAACGAAAAATCTCATCAGAGAGCTATTGTTTGCTGATGATGCAGCCCTATTGGCTAACGATAATGACACTCTACAATTATTAATCAATTTTCTGTCTGATGCCTGCAACATATTTTCACTCACTGTAAACGTGAACAAAACGGTTGTCCTAAAACAAGTTGGAACCGCACTAGTAAAAACATTTACGCTAAATGAAGTTCAAGTGTTCAAATATTTGGGCTCCACAGTAACAGCAACACTATCACTCGATGAAAATATCAATATACGCATAGGGCAAGCAGCAACAACTTTCGGCAGGCTGTAAGTAAGGGCATGGAACAACATAAAGCTGATACTAAATACAACAATTATGATTTATCAAGAATTCGTGCTTGGTACACTGTTATACGGAGCAGAAACACAGACAGCGCATTTAATACACGAGACGAGGTTAACAGTTTCCCTATGCGATGTCTTCGCAGTATAATGAACATAAAGTGGCTGGACAAGGTGACCAACGTGGAAATACTGAAACGCGCCAAGATACCTTCCCTCTTCTCGACTCTGAGCAACAAAAGACTGAGATGGTTGGGTCACGTGAATCAAATGTCAAATACCCGTATTCCGAAGCAGTTACTCCTGGGTTAACTAAATTAAGTTGCATGGACATTTACAGAATTCTGAACGATTGTACGATCAATCCAAGTACCTGGTAGGAGATTGCAGACCTACATGGAGACCGACCTTGAGAACGGGCATCGAGGCATCAGAGCTAGTTCTGATGACAAAGATGGAAGACAAGCGACGCAAAAGAAAGGAGCCTACGTCACACCAATCGAACGTTTTCTGTTTTACGCTGCTGTCGTCTCTGTCAATCGAAAATGGCTAAATCAGCCACGAAAGTCGATGTCCCTCCAGGACAGATGCTGCCACCGCTACAACAGATTAGCTTACTGATCGTATGTTATGACGCAAAAGGCCATAACATAACATGTGTATATATATATATATATATATATATATATATATATATATATATATATATATATATATATATATATATATACGTTTGGAATGTAACTGTGTTGTGTTATACTTTCTGAATGTTTCGAGATCAAATTATAAAGCAGTTGTGTTCTATTGTTATCATTGATAATCTACACACTACATAAAAGAAAAATCACCAATCGTCAAAACATACTTCACAAAATTGTAACTACCACCATCTCTGACGAATTTATTTCACGGACTGTCTCACTCTTCTGCTCTTATCACGTTATCATCAACGTTTGCTATAACTTTCTGGAAACGTGTTATCAAAAAGGCATAAATAAAGCACTCCTATTGGATCAGACAAAATGTACTGGTTTCCTCGTATCCCTCCGTGGAAACGAGCTGTTTTCTTGAGGTGAGAGATCAACGAGGTCTCCGTAGTAGTGAGCGACACGCAGATGACGCTAATACTATCACAACTGCTTGGAGGACCCCGATCAACCTTCATCAGCGAGCTCAGGATGTGAGGAAAGCTACTGCAACCCGTCACTTACCTTTTCAGGTTGCACAAAAGAGTAGACCTACTCATTGTGGACATTCGAAACAACCACCCCACTGCGGGTCTAGTGTGCAACCTGAACAGCAAAGCTCAATTTTCCAGCTAATTACATTTCGTACATCCACACGCGTAACGATGATCGTATCGTGTGCAGCAAAAGATAATCGTCACAGCTTAAATCGAAAGAAATCAGAAATGATCGTGTTATTCAACCAAAGACGCACACATCTCCAAAGTGTTTTGCAACGATGCACGGAACTAAACTATTTACACTCATTTCATCCGCATCCAATCTGATGGGAGATGCACTTATGAAATAAAGAACAGAGTAGCAAAATCGGTCATCCGGAGAATGAGGGGAATCTTGTGCAACACAAGTCTTTCACTGGAAGAGAGTTCTTGGATGATATGTGGAGCCAGTACTGCCATATGGGTACGACTCATAGATAATCAGCAGGCATGTGCATGGATCATTGGAGGCTATGGAAATGTGGTTTTACAAAAGAATTCTGAAAGTTCCAAGGACAGCAGAGAAATCGAATAACGTGGTTCTTGAGGAAGCACAAAGACAGCTTATGGCAGTTATCATTAAATTGTTGCATCTCATGAGAAGAGGCCGTTTGGGACACACAGGGAACACGGACATAATCGCTGGCAAGAGGAACAGAGGGAGGCAAAGAGAGAACATATTGGACAGCTTGAAGGAATGGTATGGAAAACGATCAACAGTGGATCTCATCACTGACACGTGATAAGAGGAAATTGAGGTCACGATTGACAGCGCTAACCGGCAGGTGGTGATAAATAAACATCCGGGTTAATGCTATAGAAACGGCTGATCATATAGGCATTTAAATACAATTCTTTCACTTCCGTTCCATTTTATTTAAATTGTAAATAGTGCTTAATATTTGTTACAGACAATTAAAACAACCTCTCTCTCTTTATTACTGGGACTGAACTCGGTCCATTGTTGAGAATGATGAAGTTGAGTTGTTGAAAAGACTGTTGTGATGTAGATATGTTTATGTAGATGTCATAAATACGTTTGTAGCAGAAACTAACAGAATAACCGATCTTGTAAAAGAACCGTCTGTGGTATTTTCTTTTAAAATTGACTGTAAACCCGACTCATCCGAACTATATCAACATTAGGTGAGTCTAATTGTTTTTGATATTTTTCATCGTGTTCACCTTCATCTTCTTGTATCTTAGAAACTAACACACACACACACAAGAACGACAATAACACTTATAAATTCTTTACTAATGTATGTCTCTACACAACAAAATTATATCTAAAGACCAATACATGGAAAATGTCACAGGATCTCAAAGTTAACAACCATTGCCCACGAAAGTCGTTACTATTTAATGTTGTCGTTACACGTTTGTGCCTCGAGCACACATTCATTCACAAAGTGCGGCCAGGAGAACAGGGTTTGAGAATCTCTGTAGTAGGATTGGGAAATGCACTAACTATCTGAATGGCTTGGCTCTTCTAGCACACGGTGTGATTGCTGAAATGATTGCCACAAATAGGGATATACGTCTCGCTCCGTCAATCAAGATCAAATAAGATCGATAAAACCGATATAAGACGAAGAGTGGATGTAGCTGGAATGTTTTAATCGATAGAATTGCCTTCGATCACAGCAATTAGGAATTGACGAGGACACACTTTGCTAATTGCTACGTTATCCGCGCATTGGATATCTGTCAAGGAGCTCTAGGCAAAGTTATTGCCCGTGTCGATGTTTTGTTAAGAGCACGCTAAATACCAAACACGCCTGATTAACTTTGTGACCGACAACTCACTTTCCTAAGCAAATGTACTATTTTCGGCTTCCGATATTGGCACGCTTCAGTTGACCCATCTGAGTATGGGTATTTACTGTTAGGGAAGGAAAGGAATGATGGACGGGAACTGGGCTCTACCTACTTCATGAACAAGACGAGGCCGTGTACAAAGAAGTCGTCATCCTTGATAGCTATGTCTCCTATGTGACTGCATTCACCTTCTACAAATTCAAAGTTATCCAGTTTATGGGGTTGATGTTTCAACATTCAATATATCCATTTAGTGGATACATGCTACCTATAACTTTATCTAGGTTGATGAATGAAATAACATAATAAATATCAGATAATCCACCTAATGGATAGATGCAAGAAGGTGCATTATATCATACTATCCATTTAGTGGATAAGTACGTCCTATCTATACACATCATCCATTTACTGAATACAACCAAAAGCGTCCAGTTTTACAATAAGTTATTTAGTTAATGAATGTATGCAAGAATATGGATTATATCAAGTTATCCATTTAGTGGATATTTGAAAGATGATGAAACTTTCCAAGTTTACCTAAATATTTATTTAAATGTTAGATACAAAAGGATGTTAGATAACAAGCTGTCCATTTAGTAGATGGATATAGAAACATACTACCTACCAGGTTATCCACCCAGTGGATGTCCGTAAGAACATACGCATCCACATCTTCGCTAGGTAAAACGTGGGGCCATTCCTGGCAGGACCGAGTCCTCCTCGACATTCAATAGACTGTTTTTTTATTTTTTGTTGTTTGTTTGTAAAACTTAAAATATCGTCTCCTGTATCTACACGTGCTTTCACTCAGCTAATGCGCGTGCGAGGCATTTAAACCTGAGCTAAACGGAATTGGTTGATGACGTCATCTTATACGACCTACATACATGCGGTCCTGGGAGCCTGGTCTAACCCGTTGGCTTCTGGTTCCTGTTGAAGTCATTTTGCGCGATAGTGAATGTCAACTGTTAAAGACTTGCTGACGGGCAAAACATCCTACGGTAAATTCGATAAAGTCGCGTGATATGAAATGCAGACCACACCCTCTGCAGCGAAATCGATACGGTTTATACATAATTGTCGTGCATGGTACTACAGACACATAAATAGCGAACATATCAACAGCCTGACACATAGGAGTAGAGTATATAGCGTCACATATTGTACTCGCTAACAGGTAGACTCAAACGATATGCGTATATGCTGGACGTATAGATACACCAATGGACTCACGCGTTCTTTACACTGACATATAATCTTAGACTCAAAGACCGCTATCTCTGTCAAAGTTATTGATATATTTACAACCCACACTTATTAACATATTGATATAAACGCTAATAATTAATACTTATATATAAACTGACATCACCATTTATTACTGACATATAGACTGATTTTGTACAACTAATACTGACAGATATTGATATTCTTGGAATACTTGGAATTTAAAATTAACAATTAATACTGACCGATTGATCTATTCACAATTAATACTGACAGAAAGGTTAATATATTCACAATTAATACTGACAGAAATGTTGATATATTTACAATTAATACTGAAAGAAAGTTTGATATATTCACAATTAATACTGGTAGATAGTTGTTGTTGAAAACACACAATGAGTAAGGCTAGTCATTTGTTGCCTTTCATCCATAGGCGTCTCAGTCTGTGCACACCATGCGCGTGGCACCCTGTGAGTAGCCTCTCGGGGCGCAAGCCTGGGCGCTGGGTATGGAGACCCTGGGCTACTCAAACTGCAAGAAAACCCCTTTCGGTCTCGCTGATGTAATCCAAAGGAATTCAAAGCATCGGTTGTGCTATGCTTGGCTTCATCTGCGTGTCGCTCACTACTATGGGGATCACGTCGATCCGTAACCTTGTAAGCCAGGCTGCCATGAAAACAGGCCGTTTCCAGGAAGGGCTACATGGAAGGCAAGATAACCGACGGTCTTGTCCAGTATGTTTTACCTGGACCTATCTAACATGTCTGATCAGTATGTTGTGACTGAGCTGACGTGCGTCTTTCTTCCCAAATCTGACAGATATATTGATGAACTCACAGTTAATGCTGACACATAGACTAATACATTCACAATTAAAACTGACATATAGTTTGATATATTCACAATTAATACTGACAGATATACTAATACATTCACAATTAATACTGACATATAGATTGATATGGGATCAAGATGTTGAGCAGCACATGCGCTGCAGTGGTCAGCGACTCATATCTGACTATTAGCATCAGAACCAGCGAACCATAGCTGCCAAGACCCTTCTACACCTCCACGCGGTGATCCTGGATAACAGGCTGCAGCAGGGCAGATTGGCTAAGGAGAAGGGATCGAAAAGGGAATGCTAACTCGGTACTCAACAAATGTTTGCTGAAGTCGGATGTGTTGGACCGAAAGGTGCAAATATCGCAGCTAAGCTGTAAATTACGACACAACGCATTCCGTTCTCTGGACTACATTCTACTACTTAAGCCCTTTCAGGGTTTGGTAGCTGGAGATTGAGAACGAACGAAGAAGAAGAAAAAGAAGAAGAAGAAGAAAAGAAGAAGAAAAAGAATGATATATTCACAATTAATACTGCCAGATAAAAGAATACATTCACAATTGATGATAACACATAAAATGATAAATTAACAATTAATACTGACAGATAGACTAATATATTCACAATTAATACTGACATATAGATTTACACATTTTCACTTAATATTGGCAGATATATTAATATATTCTCAATTAATACTCACATATGCAATTATATATTCACATTTTATACTGACAGATATACTGACATTTTCACAACTATCACTGCCAGATAGAATAGCATTTTTTTTCAACTGAAGCTGATAGATAGACTGACAGACTGATTAAACTTAATGTCTGCTGCAAATTCTACGACTGATAACCAGTAAAGGGATTAAAGACCTCATTAATAGTTCGATGATAGATATACTTTCTGATTTTCCAACAAGTTACATTCACTTACAAATAATGATACATAATGACTTACATATATATTCACATATGCGAACATGCACATATACTCACTCTCTCACACGCACGTAAACCATTTATGAAAACGTACACAAACGCTGAAACTTACATATGAGCTGACCTTGGAAGGCCGTCGGGCAGTTGGAGATGACCTGATAATATCTAGCTTGTGAGAAATCTGGCTGACCCGTCGAAGGCTGACGTCATAAGTATCCCTAGTCATCGTCATGGAAACCGTCAGGCTTCAGATGTTTCGTGAAGAAGTTGAAAATTCCAGCCTTGTCTGTCTGATGGGAACATCAGCGAAAGAGAACTGGGGTCACATTTTTAGTTCCTGAAAATGTCCCTTGTTCTTGATATGTGAGGTCTTTATTTATGTATATCTCACGTGTCTGATTCTAGACATTGTCTAGAACACATCGAGCTTTAATGTTACAGATCTCCCGCGTGCTGGAAGAGCGTAGCTTAAACTAAAACAGATCAACGATCACTAACATCTAGTGATGGTTTCTGGCTGTTTTACACCTTCGTCAACACTAACTACCAGCACCATCTACACATAAATTAACTTAACTTAACTTCATTATACTGGTTTAGAAGTCTCTATAAAGCTGTATACAAACAGTTTATTCCACTTCACCGATACTTAAAAATAACTGTGAGCATCCAATTTATTTGTCAATGCATTAAATGCACCTGACTACACTAATTCATCTGGCTATGCATTTAAAGCATTCATTACTCCCTAAATAAAAAATATTTCTCAATATTCAATCTGGACCTGTCTTAAAACAATTTGACGCTGTGCCGCCTTGTTCTTAAAGCCAGTTGTGCTTTCAAAAACGTGGAATAGTCTAATATATCATTTCCATGTATTACTTTATAAATGTGTATTAAGTCACCTCGAGTTCTTCTCGGGTCTGGATATTGTAGGGCAGCTTTTTCTGAGTCGTTCCTTATAACTATCAAACTGGAATTCTACGATTATCAACATTTGTAACACGACGTAACTAATTGAACTTCAAGAACACATGTTGTGGACTAAGCAGAAGAAGAACTGTTCTGTTTTTCTGAGATAAAATATACAACATTTGAAGAAAAAAAATTAAGAAACGCTAAAAATCAAGCAATTAAGACATTTGTTCATGAAATACCACATTCGATTGCATGTTATAGCATCGTTGTGATATTTAATTTGACATTTTAGAAGTATCGACATATTCGTAGCTTATTTTACAAGTGTTAAATAAAATGAATGTGTTTTAAAGTTCACACTTTCCCTCATCCAGAAAGAAATGTCATTAACTCGTCCATCCTATATGATTTGCGTCCTGCCCGACAGCCTATTTTGGCATTATGATGGCACCGTTTTAGCCTAAATCCACTAATGATGGTGACGTCAAGTGCCGACTCCGCATTAAAGGTTGTCCGGAGTTGATCTCCAACGATCTTGCCTTCTTTTCTTGATGTTACACTCTGACATACTGCTGTCAGTCCATATTTTGGTGTTTTGGTCTTTGGTTTTGGCATCACAGAGCAAAGACGACTCTGACCGTCGGTGTATTTGTTAATTATCTGGAAGTCAATATATTTGTTCATGTTGTATAATGTGTTTTTTGCCTTTCCTATCTCTTCTTCACCCCCATCTCCCATATATCATCATCTGTCAAAAGTAGAAGACAATATTGACCTGTTCTGACATCTCTCCATTTACTGAGAAGTTCACTGTGGGCTTCACATTTGTTGTGCTAATTATCATAGTTTTTGTTTTCCCAAAGTTACCGTCTAAGCCATAATCTCTACCTTTGTCGTTGACTGTCCCAGCAAGTTCCCGCAACTCCTGCTCACTTCCAGCCAACAATACAGATCATCAGCATAACGGATACTGCTAACTCCCCTGCCGTCAATATTTAGTCCTGGCCTCCACTCAATCTGTCTGAAAATTCCCGCTGTGCAGATGTTAAATAAGTAACGTGATACCATACACTCTTGTCTCAAACCTTATTTGATATCAATAGCTGCTGAGTAGTTCATTCCCGATTGTATTGTTGCCACCATTCCCAATTTAGATTGCTAATTACAAACACACCACACTTGATATTCATATGAATTAAACACAAATAAAGCAGGTACAATAATTACTGATGGCGGCAGACTAGATAGAGAAAAGAAACAAAATGCAGAGGGAAAGTGTTGTCAACTACCAGCTGTCTCCACTAGTAAGACAACCGAAGCTTTCTCTCCAAGCAAAAATGCAGTGAATAAATAGTATATGTATCCTAACCATGTGCTACCAGTGCCATACATGGGCATTGAATAAAGAACAGATGTGAACGTTAGCTACCTGTGAAACCCTGTGCCGAGGTCACTAGCAGCACCAGAAGAGACAGAATCACAAATATGAGTATTCGGGAGAAAGTTGGAACAATTGTCTGCTTACAGTACATCGAGCAACAGAGAATGAATTTGTTTGGCCACATTGTGAGAATGCAACCAGGCTGCCACATTATTCATGCAACCTTCTGCAGGAGAATATCAGGAAGAAGGGTAAGAGGTAGACCGAGAAAAAGGTGGATAGATAGCGTAAACAAGACCTGCCGAAAAATGGAGAAAATGTTACTTGGGCCACGAGAGATTCGAAAGACAAATACATACCACGACACGGGACTACAATCCGGTAGAAAGTGAGATGATAACACAAAGAAGAAGAAGAAAGAAATAGTCTACTGCTCAGTTGTTTATCGTCATATATATTTCTAAAACTAGTGAAGGCAAATGCTGGTCTTGAGTATTGATTCCGCCTATATTTAGCCTTCTCCTCCTTGTCGCTAACCCAAATTGTATTACGCCCACATTCCGCTGGATAAAGGTTACTGGGTTGGAGAGTTCTACAAGACTTTCAAACAACTTTGCGCAGAGCTTCGTCTTCATGAGACTTCCAAACAGCTTTGTGCAGAGCTTCGTCTTCCTGAGACTTCCAAACAGCTTTGCGCGGAATTTTGTCTCCCTGGACCAACGCTCATACTGTGTGTTTATACAGTGTGCTTATATGATGTGTTTGTCAGTCTGTTCTGCTTGCCTGGACATACACATTGTTGATGGACCCAACTTTAGCATGTATAAGTGGCCATTCAATCTGTAAAGTCTCATTCCCGTACGGAACAGGTTCGCTTGCTCCAGTTTGAGAATGGAGATGGAAGCAGTGACCTCAGCACAGAGATGGATATATGAGACTTCTATAACAAAGGGCAATCATCATGACTGTACTTTAGAAGGTACAGAAGAGATGGCTTAGGTACGAGTGGATAGCAGCTGTTGAGGCCTCAAACCTCCAGGGGTTGACATGGATCTACTGTCCTGCTCATGCCAGGGTTCAGGGCAATGAAAGAGCTGACATCATGGCTTCAAAAGCTTCCATAATCGACACATTAGTGATGGATAGAAGTTACATTTTGAAATAAATCAATGACCGCCTGTTAGATGAGGACACTGCAATTGATGAAGCAGCAATCTACAAGCTGCAAAGTTTCGACATTAAACGAGGTTCGAGTGGATTATATCGCATGAGAGGATGGAGCAGGAGAGTATACAACTAGCGAGCTACGAAGACTATCAGCATCCATACCATACGCCATTTGCTGAGAGAGACTGAGCACCTATGGGTATGCCCGAAGTACAGTAATGTCGAAACAGAAACAGTGGGTTGCTGGAGAGGGTACGCCTTATCTGTCATTTATAGCTAAACAACTCCACCCCCGACCTCAAACCCGTCCTGCCCCACCTTTCCCGCACACTGTATAAAGGTGAACAAACTGCCAATTTTGCAGTTGCAATCTGGATTTTGATAAATCGATATCGAAACAATCTCTAATATAAAATGCATATATTTTTAAAGATGAATAACATGTTTTCTAACAAGTCGAAGAAGAAGATGATCGCGAAGAAGTGGAGCAAGGAGATGAACGACCTAGCAACGTAACCCAGTGATTAAACGCAGTTAAAAGAAACATAGAACGATATAAAGATCCCACACTGAAGAACCTATGAATAAGACATGGCAGAAGGTCATTGCCAGAATTGATAAACAGCGTGGGGGGCAGGATGTTATTGAGATTCATGACTGCCTACGCCAAAGGCACGCGACATGATAATGATGATAATCTGATGTTTAAAATAAACGATTAGATAAATAAATATATTTTCCTCTAAGTGTAGTCTACTATTTATGTCAATAAAGTTTTTGCAATTTTTATAAAGTTGCCCAAAATAAATTATCCGATACTTTTTTTTGTGCTCAGGGGGAGGAGGCTGTGTTTGTGCCTGTTTTTATTTTTGATTTGTTGTCTCCCTTTGGTGACGCACTTCCTTGTCATCAAAAGGTAGAGTCGTTTGGCTTTTATTAGTGTCTGCGAGCCATCGTGATTGTGTTATAGTAGGTCTTGGATTAGTCTACAACAACAAGTGATTTATTATGTTCACTTTGCGAAATATTGGGACAAGTACATGATGAGTATATGTATAAGAATGCAGGTCCGATATGAGACGTAGGGCTTATGTGACCATCTGATACGTTGTTAAGGCCGGTCGTCGTATTGGATTCTCCATTCTTCGTAAGGTTCACTTGAGCTGGTTACGGCATGAGTGTAGTGATCATAGAATCTTGAAATCTTCGGGGAGGGGTTCTTTGCATCTTGTCATGTTGGAGTTTCGGAAGTCATGTAGTTGTCAGTCTGGTCTAGAAGGCGATTGTAGTAATAGGCTTGGAGATTTATCAAGGTAAGACTTTGGTGTGGATCAAAGACAGTCTCGTGTATTGTGACACACATGGATAGTTGCACCTTGTGGATGTCAATCAATGGCAATCTCGTGGAGTGTGACACATATGGATAGTTGCACCTTGTGGATGTCAATCAATGGCAATCTCGTGGAGTGTGACACACATGGATAGTTGCACCTTGTGGATGTCAATCAATGGCAATCTCGTGGAGTGTGACACATATGGTTAGTTGCACCTTGTGGATGTCAATCAATGGCAATCTCGTGGAGTGTGACACACATGGATAGTTGCACCTTGTGGATGTCGATCAATGGCAATCTTGTGGATTGTGACACATATGGATATTGGTAACATGTGGTTGTCGTTCAAAGACGATCTCGTGGATTGTGACACACATGGTTAGTGGAAACATGTGGATGTAGATAAATGCCAAATTCATGGATTGGTACACACATGGATAATAAAAATACGCGGATGTCGACCAAAGATAGTTTCATGTATAATGGAGTATATGGATGGGAATGTTGTTGTTGTTGTTGTTGTTGTGGATATCAGTCATGAGTAAATGTGTTCTTTTAATCGACCTTAACAGGGCCACAAAGTGACATGCTGCAGTAGTTTTATTTTTAGCCAGAGCATGCTGATGAAGGCGGACCGGGGTAATTGAAGCGGTTGTGCTATGCTTGGTTTCATCTGCATGTCGCTCACTACCACTTGGAACACGTCGATCTCCCACCTCGTTAGCCAGGCTGCCAAGCGGAACAGCCCATTTCTAGGGAGAACTACACGGAAGTAGAGGTGCGGGTTTTGGCCAGTATATTTTACCTGACCCTGACTAACATTGTCGGATCAGTATATTTTACCTGACCCTGACTAACATTGTAGGATCAGTATATTTTACCTGACCTTGACTAACACTGTCGGATCAGTATATTTTATCTGACCTTGACTAACATTGTCGGATCAGTATATTTTACCCGACACTGACTAACATTGTAGGATCAGTATATTTTACCTGACCCTGACTAACATTATCGGATCAGTATATTTTATCTGACCTTGACTAACATTGTCGGATCAGTTTATTTTACCTTACCTTGACTAATATTGTCGGAGCAGTATATTTTACCTGACTTTGACTAACATTGTCCGGTCAGTATATTATATCTGACCTTGACTAACGTTGTCCGATCAATATATTTTGCCTGACCCTGACTAACATTGTCCGATCAGTATGTTTCCATGACCCTGACTAACATTGTCCGATTAGTATATTTTGCTTGACCCTAAAGTACCATTTCTCGATTAGTATATTTTGCCTGACCATTGTTAACAGTCCGATCAGTATGTTTTCCTGACCCTTACTTTCATTGTCCGATCAGAATATTTTTACCTGATCTTGACTAACATTGTCCGGTCAGTATATTGTATCTGACCTTGACTAACGTTGTCCGATCAGTATATTTCCATGACCCCGACTAACATTGTCCGATTAGTATGTTTTGCATAACCTTGACTGACATGTCCGATCAGTATATTTTGCTTGATACTAAACTACCATTGCTCGATTAGTAAATTTTTCCTGACCATGCTTAACATTGTCCGATCAGTATGTTTTCATGACCCCGACTAACATGACCGGTGAGGAAGACTAACATCTGGTCAGGCACAACATACTGATTAGACAGGTTAGTCAGGGTCAGGCAAAATATGCGGGCCAAAACCATTACGTCAGCTTCCTCGCAGCCCTCCCTAGAAAGGGGCTGTTTTCACGGAATACTGGTTAACGAGGTAAGGGATCGACATGATCGCCATATTAGTGAACGACATGCAGATGAAGCCAAGCATAGCACAACCGCCTTGCGGATCGTGTTAAACCTTCATCAGCACGCTCGGGTTGTGATGAAAGCTACTGCAACCTACCACTTAACGTCCTTTTCAAGGCGCACAAAAGAATAAACTTACTCATTGTGGGCATTCGAAACAACAAACAACAACTACGATTTCTGATCAGTATGTTTTACCTGACCCCAACTAAGATTTATGATCAGTATGTTTTACCTACCCCAACTAAGATTTCTGATCAGTATGTTTTACCTGACCCCGGCTAAGATTTCTGATCAGTATGTTTTACCTGACCCCAAATAAGATTTCTGATCAGTATGTTTTACCTGACCCTGACTAAGATGTGTGTTTTACCTGACCCCGGCTAAGATTTCTGATCAGTATGTTTTACCTTACCCCGACTAAGATTTCTGTTCAGTATGTTTTACCTGACCCCGGCTAAGATATCTGATCAGTATGTTTTATCTGACCCCGGCTAAGATTTCTGATCAGTATGTTTTACCTGACCCTGACTAAGATTTCTGATCAGTATGTTTTACCTGACCCTGACTAAGATGTGTGTTTTACCTGACCCCGGCTAAGATTTCTGATCAGTATGTTTTACCTTACCCCGACTAAGATTTCTGTTCAGTATGTTTTACCTGACCCCGGCTAAGATATCTGATCAGTATGTTTTACCTGACCCCGGCTAAGATTTCTGATCAGTATGTTTTACCTGACCCCGACTAAGATTTCTGTACAGTATGTTTTACCTGACTCCGACTAAGATTTCTGTTCAGTATGTTTTACCTGACCCCGACTAAGATTTCTGATCAGTATGTTTTACCTGACCCGGGCTAAGATTTCTGATCAGTATGTTTTACCTGACCCCGACTAAGATGTGTGTTTTACCTGACCCCAGCTAAGATGTCTGATCAGTATGTTTTACCTGACCCCGACTAAGATGTGTGTTTTACCTGTCCCCGACTAAGATTTCTGATCAGTATGTTTTAGCTGTCCCCGACTAAGATTTCTGATCAGTATGTTTTACCTGACCCCGACTAAGATTTCTGATCAGTATGTTTTACCTCACCAGACGTAAGTTTTCTCTCCACAGTTTGAAGTCGATCAAGGACAGTCTCCTGGTTTGACTCTGTAGGAAATGTACTGGCAATTCCCAGGAATGAAACATTTTCAAATCAGACATCGAAGCAGAATGAAGAATGACTGAAAGGATGGATCTTTGAGTGTAAAACCAGCCGGCTACAGAAGCTACCAATAGCATTTTCTTACAGGGACTGAACACCGTACTAGTTGAAGAAGAATGGCGTGTTAATGCATTCAAAGTAATGCCATCTAGTATAAGCGTGGAGCGGGTAGTCTAGTCAACATTGAGCTTGCTTGCGAAGAAGTGGATTACACCGCGCCAGTGTTCGAAATCACGAACGGATAGAAATCAATCCGGGAGTGGTTCATTACTGATACGATCGCTCCTCCAGTCGACCCAGCTGTAAATGGATACATGACGTATGTGTTTTGTAAGGTAAAATAGCAAAGAAGGGAATTGGCTGCCCCACCTTACATGAGCTGCGGCTTAGTCCATGTAGAATTATCTTCATCCCCGACGGCAGTTGTTGCAATGGCCCCCCAACATTTACTTCTACCTTAGCATACTAGTTACAGCTCTTAACATGACTTCTTGTCCTGCAATAGCTTCCTTTATAATATGTCACCAAGCTGAATGAAGGTGATATTACTTTGTCCAGCAGACGAGGTGAGATGAAGGAAACTAGTTTCACACTACCATACTGAGAAGCAAAAACCAAAATTGACAAACGGTATATCTATAAGTGAAGGGATAACATAAACTAGAGCAACATATATGTCACAAACCACTAGCGTTATAAGCAATATCGAGTCCCCCTCTTCCGTTAATCGGTGGAATATTTAAGATTATAATGCCCCTTTCATCGTCTCCAGATTTATAAAACCGCAATGGTATTTTGAGTGTGTTTTGTTTCTGTGAAATTGTATAATCAAATAGACTGACTACATGCACGCTAGATCATAATAGGAGGAACATTTTGAAACATAGTAATGGCCGCTTATTGAATGATGACAGATCTTTAGATGAATCAGCAATTCCCAGACCGTGGACTTTGGTTATCTAACGACGTTCGAGAGGACTGGTGTGAACGAGTGGACGGGGCAGAAGTGTTTACAGCCAACAAACTGCAGGATCCATCAGTATCCACGTGCTTCAACATTTAATGAGAGAGACTGAGCACCTATGGATATTCTCGAGGTGCAGTGAAATTGATTCTTAAGAACAGAGCCGAACATAATCAAATATATTGTTATTTAATTCTACAGCTTTATTTTGTTTTAAACAGACATATAATTCTTTCGTTGCTAATTATCTTCATCTCTTTCCAATTCAAACCCTTCACAGCCAACAAAGAATATAAATGCTAAACCATGTTAAGTGTGTAGTTAACACAATTTAAAAGAGGTTTGAGTGGCTGTGGCAGCAACATCATGAAAAACACATCTCTACAGACACCATAACTTAAATAGCACATTAAGAGCTTTATCGACATCATTTTGTCAGGTAGCGAATAGGAAGTGATGCAGCTGTGGTATGTAACGGCCAAAAACTAACACAACACAAATATGCAGACCAAGTAATGTGTGAACCACTCTGCTGAACTCTCAGTCTAACTGATAAGACGGAGCTTGATAACACACATTGTCTGGAACGATAACGTTCTTGATTGGCTGTATGGGGTTTAACTAATGGTTGCTAGTGGACAGTGTTAATCATATGATTATGAGTACGCCTGTTGCAATAGAATATGACAATCTGCGTTATATTAAAATCATCTGAATCTTGCTACATGCAGATACATTGCACTATCTTCTTCATGGTTACATCAATCCATATTGTAGCTACCTACATATATTTTGCGATAACATCCATTTATATTGTAGCTACCTACATCTATACTGCGATAACATAATTCCATATTGTAGCTACCTACATCTATACTGCGATAGCATCAATCGATATTGTAGCTACCTACATCCATATTGTGATAACATTAATCCATATTATAGGTACGTACCTACATCTGAATTATAACTATATCTATCAATATTGTAACTAAGTACATCTATATTGTGACTATCCATCAATATTTGAGCTACCAACATCTATATCGTGACTGTATTCATCAATATTTAAGCTACCAACATCTATATCGTGACTGCATCTATCAATATGTAAGCTACCAACATCTATATCGTGACTGTATCCATCAATATTGTAGCTAACTACATTTATAATACCTCCATATACATTGTGACCTTCTCCATTTAAACTGTGTCTACCTCCATCTACATTGTGTCTACCTCTATCTACATTGTGACTACCTCCATCTACATTGTGACTACCTCCATTTACAATGTGTCTACCTCCATCTACATTGTGACTACCTCCATTTACAATGTGTCTACCTTGATGTACAATGTGTTTACCGCCAATTCAAATGGTGTGATTGACAGGTGCCAATTGTTACTGGAAGCTAGAGACGAGCGGACACTAACTGATCGTCTGGCTGAGCATACGATGACCTTCACGTTTGATGCGGGACTGGAAAATAACAGGAAAAACAAATTTGTTAAATACAGTCTATTTACAGTAATATATATTGGCGAATTGTTTACTGACAAAACAAGTTCATCTTAAAATGGATGTGCATATTACATAGTAAGCATGCTGATTTTAAACTATACTTAATTTAATGCTCAAAATGTCTCAGAGTAAAACGTGATCACATTACACTCGTTTTATTATATACGTAAATTGTCTTACAGTAGGTGTGATAAACAATTAAACAAGTAAGCAAAGGCCGCCGTCCATCGTAAACGGTGATGGCGTAATTTATTCTGTTTGCGGTATTTTTTGTAAGGATTAACTGCGATACTTTTTAATAGCTCGTCTCGAGCCGCCAGACCCCAGTGGCAAGTCAAGGACAAGACGACTAGGGGGGTGACTACGAGATGCAGGGGACTCCGCATCAAGCACCCTTGAAAAAGACGGCAGAGTCCGGAGTCGAACCCACACCACCTGATGACGAGGCCGACGCGTTAACCACTTCGCCACGGAATCCCACACGTTTGATTAAATACGAAAAATGTTTTAGAGGAACCATTGTCTATTTCGGCCTGTCTGTTTTAGTGCTTAGTGACTGTCTTTCCGTTCCAAGAAGGTCGTATTTTGCCGTATGTTGGTAATTTCATATGTTATCAGTATGAGGAATTGTCTCTAATCATAAATATGTTCTTACTGATGTGTCGCCCTACATAAGACTGTTTCTAATCCATGGACGGATTATCTTTAACTACGATATTTAGTGCTTGAAAAGAAATAATACATATATGTATAGTACTTTTACTTTTCTTACTTACTTAGTCGCTCCTCTTCTACCGTCAGGTGTAGTGCTATGCTAGAAAGAAAGCCGTACTGCTCTATCCGCTAATTTTCTCCTGACCTCTTACCAATCCAGCCCCCGGTCACATATTGTCCTCTTAATTACATTGTTGTTTGGTTTATATTGAGGCTGCTGTCTAAATCTCTTGATGGTTCAAATTGTCTATATATGGTGACTGTGAGGTCATTACTGGAACCAACCGAAGAATCGTTCACAGCCCTGAAATGAACTTTATGTAATCTCGGGCTAAGGAATTATCACACTGGGTCATTCATGTCTTCTTTCTGGTTTCCTGGCTTCTGGTAATCCGAAGCTAAGACCTAGTTGAGTTTGATACACAAACTACAGACCACACTTGGCGAGGATTGGGGACAAGTTGGTCCAGAGATCATGTTTCTTTACACGTCATCAATTAATAGATGACTGCTCTCGGCTCCCACCAACGTGTCCCCACCGCATCCAGAGTAACCTCAACGCTGTCAGCTTTTACATATTCCAGAAACAGGGATTTTGCTGCAAGCAAGATATATGAATATCACTTTAGAGATGAGTCTTTCATGATACGCTCGGCTTATTGGCTTTGTTTATTAAACGTAGATGAGATTATGATACGGGATTGTTTAATTTGTTCTTTTTCGTGTCTTAGCTGAAGAGGTTGAATCATAGGCCCAGCACTGTATTTTGACATCCAGTTCGTTTCACTAATAGGTTCAACACTAGATTTGGACCGTCCTTTCGTTTCATTAATAGGTTCAACACTAGATTTGGACCGTCCTTTCGTTTCATTAATAGGTTCAACACTAGATTTGGACCGTCCTTTCGTTTCATTAATAGGTTCCAAACTAGATTTGGACCGTCCTTTCGTTTCATTAATAGGTTCAACACTAGATTTGGATCGTCCTTTCGTTTTATTAATAGGTTCAACACTAGATTTGGACCGTCCTTTCGTTTCATTAATAGGTTCAACACTAGATTTGGACCGTCCTTTCGTTTCATTATTAGGTTCAACTGTACATGTGGACATCCTGTTTGTTTCATTAATATTTTCAACAGCATATTTTGATTTTCTGTTCATTTTATCAATATGTTCAACACTATATTTGGACTTTCTGTCCGTTTAATCACTAGGTTCAATACTATATTTTTACACTCCTTTCATTTCATCAATATGTTCAATACTACATGTGCACACTCCTTTCAGTTCATCAATATGTTCAATACTACATTTGTACACTCCTTTCATTTCATCAATATGCTCAATACTACACGTGGTACTTCCTTCTCGTTTCATCAATAAGTTAAACCCTACATTTGGTACCTCCTTCTCGTTTCATCAATAGGTTAAACCCTACATTTGGTACCTCCTTCTCGTTTCATCAATAGGTTAAACCCTACATGTGGTACCTCCTTCTCGTTTCATCAATATGTTAAGCCTTACATTTGGTACCTCCGTCTCGTTTTATCAATAGGTTAAACCCTACATGTGGTACCTCCTTCTAGTTTCATCAATAGGTTAAACCCTACATGTGGTACCTCCTTCAAGTTTCATCAATAGGTTAAACCCTACATTTGGTACCTCCTTCTAGTTTCAACAATAGGTTCAACAATACACGTGGATCTCCCGTTTGCTCCATCAATAGGTCTGACACTGTATTTTACTTAGTGATCGCTGTTATTTTTTAAACTATCAAAGGCAAATGTTTATCTATATGCAATTTAAGCATTGTCCTGTTTGATCTATAATTGGTTATAGATAAATTAGGACGACATAGACTACAAAAATGTTCTGTTCGAACTCATCCCATATATTCCATAGTCACAAGTCATGTATGGCACAAGGTTTAGCTAGCAGAAAAACGATTATTCTTTATCGTAGATGAAGATGATGGCATAATTGATTTTGCTAGCGCTATTTTTTAGTAAGGATTAACTGCGTTAATTGCTATCCTCACTGCCTCGTCTTGTGCCGCCCAACCCCAGTGGCAAGTCAATATCACATAATCACATAACATATTTCCAAACAGTGGCAAGAGATTCTTGGTTCGAATCCGGGATGTTTATTGCTTCACTTTTAATTTTCTCTTGTAAGTTATAACTGTTTTTTGAATGTGGAAACATGCTGGTCTTTGTGATCATTGTCACTTACAAACGTAGGTCGGTCCACACACAACGCCTAGATGGAAGTGGACATTCAGGCTCAAGTGGACATTCAGAATCAAGTGGACATCCAGATGGAAGTGAACACTCAATTAAAGTGGACATTCATACTAACGCGGGCACCCAGTCTGAAGTGAACACTTACTTAAAGTGAACATTGGGTTGGAGTGGACATTCTTTAACGTTGACATTCAGTTGAAACGAACATTCATATTTCAAGTGAACATTCAGTCGGCATGGACATTCTGACGTAGTTGCATATTCAGACTGAAGTGGATATTCACACTTGAACTGCACATTTAGTTGTAGTGGACATTCAGTTTAAGTGAAAATTCAGATTGAAGTGAGAAATACCGTCCTAGTCAATTCATCATTTCTCATCTCCCTTGTGTGTCCGTTCAGTTGTTTCTATGCTTTCCAATTAGTATATATATATATATATATGTATGTGTATATGTGTGTGTGTGTGTGTATGTGTGTGTATGTATGTATGTGTGTGTATGTGTGTGTGTATGTATGTGTGTGTATGTGTGTGTATGTGTGTGTCTATGTAAGTATGTATGTGTATGTGTGTTTGTATGTGTGTGTATGTGTGTGCGTGCGTGCGTGCGTGTGTGTGTGGGTTTATCAAGTAATATAACCACGACTAACGAACGACAAACAGTTCGGCAAGTCAGAAAAGATCGACACCGAGCAACAACAAAAGATAAGAAACAAAAAGCACTCCCCAATGGAATTTCGGTCCTCAAGTGTCTGTCAGCAACAAAAATATTACTTTGTATTGTCATGTTTTTTTGTTATTTTTTTTGTGTTTATTTTGTTGGCGTTCGCCTTATTTCTATATTCCCCAAGGCGGGTGTGCGTTGCACTTTGGTTTTTATTTTGCGCCTGTCAGCCCAGTGCATCCGACTTCAGCATGCATTTTATGTAAGGGTCTGCTTCCTCCTGCATTTTCTAAGGATTTGCTTCCCCGGGGTAACGGCCGGTGCTTTGATTGGGTCGAACCCAGCACCTTCGGATTGTGAGCCGTGTCACTTAACCACTAGGCCACGCCGTCCCCGTATTGACATGATCTGACATGTCTCGGTCGTTCCTCTGACAATGTATTTTGAATCACCTTCCATTCTTCATCGTCTTATTTATAGTTTTTAAAAGATGAAATACCCCGGCCCCATTCCAAACTCTATTCAGTGGTATCGTATCTAACGATATGTCTAGATGTTCCATTGTTGTTATTCTTAGCTCCCCTAACGGTCCTGGAAAAACACACGCGTTATTCCTGGAAATGACGTAATGTTCCAGAAGTTTACCAGCAATTTGGTGGAAGCCGGAAACTTCAATCAGCAGAATGGTTGTGACATGAAGGACGAATTGTGATAACAGAGGCATTGCTAAATAATAATACAACTGTCCGATCAACAGTTACAAATAAGAATGGACGTGGTTTATACATATATATATATATATATACATATATGTGTGTGTGTTAGTGTGTGTGCGGTGTGTGTATATTGCCAAAAAGCTTATAACAGTCAAATAAGTGGCGACATTCTATATAAAGAATACACTACTTACTATATATATATATATACACTCAACGCTACTGTAACGTTCGGAAACTTGGACAATGAACAATCAGTTGCAAGATTTATAAAGTCTCCGGAGATGTGGTCGGACAAGAGAATTGGTCACATTTCACGGAAGTAAAAATCAACAATGTAGAGGTCCTGGAAACACTACGGCTGAAGGGAGAACATTTGCAATTTACAAAGAGCCGAAGCATCATATTTTGGCCACACTAAATAACAAGACACTCTTATAGAAACCGTGCTAGATGGGCGGTTGAAGGTGGTGGAGCAGGAGGTAGGCTTCGTTACAAACGATAGACGAGCAGACGTCTGCCTGTATGTACCACAAGGGCGAGAGATGGATAATGTTGAACTCCCGTTGCTGACAATCTGTTATTTTCTAGGAGTCGACTTCACTGCACTCCGGGCATACCCATATATGCTCATTCTCTCTCAGCAGATGGCGCAAAGTGTGGATGCTGATGCTGCCTGTAGCCTATTGGTTTTACACCTTCCTGTTTCGTCCTCTCAGGTTCCCTGATCCACTGAATCCTAATTTGATTCCAAAGTGCCGCAGCTTGTGCCTTGCAGACTCATCCAAAGCAGTGTTGTTTCCAGCAGGTGGTCCTTGATAACCTTCACTATGGCACATTTATCCATGTCCACCATGGATAATCTGACAATCTATATTGCGAAAACGCCACTTGAATTGAATAAGAAAACGCATTTTTTTTCTAGCAGAGATGGGCCAGTATTATCAACTTAGAGATTGTAAGAAAGAAAGAGAATGTTATGTGGGTGAAAGAAATAAAGGGCAGAGACAATGGGATGGCAGAAAGAGAGATAGGGAGAGAGAGAGATATATGAAAAATAAGGGTTAGTGTTTGTTTGAGTGAGAAGGTAACGTGAATTGAAAGGTATGTAATGTGTTAAAATATTGAAAATAGGGAGGTTTAACTTAATTTAGTCGAAGAATCAGCGTCTTTGCATACGGTTAAACCCAGTGCTCTGCTCTCCATATTTTTGGAGAATCTCAGCACAATGCGCGAACTCCGTAGCACCGGCGAGAATCCCGTTTTAGATTGGGTAGATTTTTAACATAATTCTGCAAATTGTACAGGCAGCTGCAGCTAAGTCTACATTTTTCGATTTCCAACTACCTAGGGATTTTTAACGATGCGGGACACTGGGCGCGGACGTTTTATCTCTTCTACCCAGAGATCCGGGGAAATACCAAAAAGTCCAGGTGAAAACATCCCGGTCTCCACCGTGATTTGAACTCGTGACTACCGGCACCGAGGTCGACGTCTTACCTCGGTACATCCCAGAAAATAGAGAAACATTTTTGTAAGAGAGAAATTGTTTTGTATAACGAAAACGTTTTCTGAAGGAGACGGTACTGAGTGCGGACAAATTGTTTGATGGGAGATAAAGTACTGAGTATAAGGAAAGTGGTTTACGAAAGTGCTGAGTATTGGGAAAGTGTTTTAAGAAAGTACTGGGTATAGGGAAAGTGTTTTAAGAAAGTACTGAGTATAGGGAAAGTGTTTCATGATAAATAAGGTATTAAGAATAATGAAAGTTTCCCAGAAAGAATGTATTAGAAATAGTGAACGTGTTTTATGATAGATACCGCTGGTGAGTATAGATAAATAGGTTCCTGTCTATAAAAATGCGGACGATGGCTTGGTATGAGCACGTCACGAGATAAAGCGTAATTACAAATTCGATACTGCATTGTTCATTGAATAAAGAGCTGGAGGACCTGGATTTTGCGGATGATATAGCCCTTCTGTCCCATAGCTAAATCCAAAGGCAAAGACAACTGAATTGACTCGATTATACCTACACACATTGCGGTTTGAAGATCCACGAAGAGAAGACAAACACAAATAATTAGGGTCAATGTAGGAAACACAGAATCAATCTGGCTGAGAGGAACTCTACCTCTTAGATACCTAGGAAGTATCATCAACATAGAAGGAGGGACAGACAAGGATTAACAAACTAGAATACAAAAAGCAAGAGCTGCATTCGGAATGTTGAAACCAAGATGGAACTCCAAGGAAATTAGAAGGAAGACAGAAATAAGGATTTGTCAATTCAAATGTGAAGCCAGTCCTGCTGTTTGGTGCGGAAATCTGGTGGATGACCAAATGGAATGACAGGAGACTGCAGGGTTTTGTCAACAGATGTCTGAGAAAGATTCTTGGTATACAATGGTTTGACAAAGTTACAAACGACAGACTGTGGGAGAGAGCGGGACAAGGTAAATTGAAACAGGAAATCTTAGGAAATGACAGAGGAAATGTTTTCCGAGAGAGAGTATTGAGTATAAAAATGGCGTTCTCTCAGAGAGAAAGTAGTGATAGTGATAAGAGAACCAATATTAACTGGGATACAACGTAAGGATAACATAAAGTGCTGTTTAAGATAAGGATAACATAAAGTGCTGTTTAAGATAAGGATAACATAAAGTGCTGTTTAAGATAAGGATAACATAAAGTGCTGTTTAAGATAAGGATAACATAAAGTGCTGTTTAAGATAAGGATAACATAAAGTGTTGTTTAAGATAAGGATAACATAAAGTGTTGTTTAAGATAAGGATAACATAAAGTGCTGTTTAAGATAAGGATAACATAAAGTGCTGTTTAAGATAAGGATAACATAAAGTGTTGTTTAAGATAAGGATAACATAAAGTGCTGTTTAAGATAAGGATAACATAAAGTGATGTTTAAGATAAGGATAACATAACGTGCTGTTTAAGATAAGGATAACATAACGTGCTGTTTAAGATAAGGATAACATAACGTGCTGTTTAAGATAAGGATAACATAACGTGCTGTTTAAGATAAGGATAACATAACGTGCTGTTTAAGATAAGGATAACATAACGTGCTGTTTAAGATAAGGATAACATAACGTGCTGTTTAAGAGAGAACGTAGAGGGAGGACAGTGAGGCATCGCATCACGTGTCACGTATTGCAAAGATAATGCGAGGCTCATACCATAATACAGTCGAATCAGACATGTATGGATAAGTTGAGTCAGGAATACATGGATAAGTTGAGTCATATATGTAGGGAGATGTTGAGTCAGATATGTAGTGAGAAGTTGAGTCAGATATGTAGGGAGAAGTTGAGTCAGATATGTATGGATAAGTTGGGTCACATATGTAGGGAGAAGTTGAGTCAGATATGTAGGGAGAAGTTGAGTCAGATATGCATGGATAAGTTGGGTCACAAATGTAGGGAGACGTTGAGTCAGATAGGTAGGCTCTCCAAATGTAGGCCTACCTTGACGGGGTTGGAGAGCTTGCGTGTCCCAATAATCTATGGAGCTATGCCGGCAGGAGTTTTACTCCTGTTAGGTTCACCCAAGCCGGACATGTTCTTGGTAAGGGGCCAGACTAAGAGGCTGAGGAGCAGGTGGAGCCCTTTAGGTGGAGCTGCAGAACCCACCGGCCAGTGGTACACGCTCTGGGCTAAACCAATCCACCCCCACTCCATGGGTTAAATGCATTCTTGCCTCGTTCTTTACTTTTGTCTTCTATCAGTCATCCCAATGGACGTAGAAGAGATGCAGGCCAGCGGACATTGCACTTCTGCCCCTTTGTGACAACCTCCCAGGTGGCGGGGAATGCCAGGCGTACCATCACTGCAGAGGAGCCAAGAATACTAAAGGGGATTAAGGAGATACCCGACTCACATGTATATGCTACGTTTCTGGCAGGACGTGACGATCCTGGGACACAGACACACTGGACTGCCTCTCTTCGGGGATAATTGCAAAATGGGTCCATAAGTCAATTATATCATTTACATCACACATTATTTCGAGCAAGACCACAGTCTGCCCAAGCAACGTTAAGGTGCTGATGGCGGAGGCAACCAGCCAAAAGGCGCACCACAGCAATCAGGATGCCACGCAAATACGCAACATAAAAGTATACCTATATCTGCAAAACGTTATGGCGCTCGGCCTGTGGTGGACAACCAGGCAGGTACAGTGCTGGGTCCCCCGTCTCGAAAGGGCCCAAACTTTAATACTAGTGGTCCTTCTCGGATGCCTCGTGGAGTCAGGAGGCACGAGAATAGAGCTACTGGCCAAACACTGCACAATGCACTGGAATGCTGAAGGCGTCAACAGCAAAAGAGATGGTTATTGTAAAAATGTATAGCTTTAGAATATTCTATATGAAGAGTAAGTACATGTATGTTGCTTGCAAGAAACGCACCTCAATAAAGATATAGCCTTCAAAATTAGAGGATACCAGTGCTATAGGTCTGACCGACAAGACAGGCAGAAAGGTGGAATTCTGACACTTGTGAGAAATAACTTCAATGTTTATCAGCAGGAAGTATATATGGAGGGGGCAGAGTACCAGATGATGCAACTCAAGACAGAAAGTACAGAATTGCACCTGCTAACTTATTACGGTCCGAGTGATCGTCCACTGGCACTGAATACGATTGCAATAAAGGACAGAATGATTGTGTGTGGACATTTCAATAGCCACTCGCAGAGCTGGGGCTTTGATCAAATGGATATGAGGGGTGAGGAGCTAGAAAACTGGCAGGATGACAATGGACTTATCTTGATTAACCAGCCAACAGATCAACCGATCTTCTACTCGAGATCATGGCACACAACTTCTACATCAGATTCGGCATTCCACTCACCATGCATGGAATGGAACATTACACGCATTGTCGGGAAACAACTTGGAAGTAGTGACCACAGACCAGTATTTCTAACTATTGAAAATGAATATGTCAAGGAAAGTAGTAGCCTGCCTCGGTGGAATTACAGGAAGGCTAACTGGTCAATGTACCAGCATCGATCTAGTGTACAGACTAGAAATCTAACAACAGATGAAGACATAAATAAGCCAGTTGATAATTTCAGCAGATGCACGCAACAGGCTGCCCATGAAATAATACCTAGAGGGGCCCGTAAACAATATAGGCCATACTGGAATAGTGATTTAAAACAACAGGAAAACGAGGTAGAAACATCTAGAAAGCAATCAGAGATTAGTCCATGTCAAGAACACCACCAAAAATATTAACATGCTAAGGCCAAATTTCAAAGGGAAAAGTTGCAGGCTAGAAGAAGAAGTTGGAGGGAGAAAACAGAGTCTATGAACTTTGAAAAGGATACCAGGAAACTGTGGAAGTTGGTAAAACAACTTAATGATAAGGGTGCACATAGAAACACAAAGATTACGTTAAACAAAGATGGAAACATCCTCACAGACAAACAAGCCGCTGATTTCTTTGGGGACTCTTTTGCAAAAGATAGCAACATTGAAGTAGACAGAGAGAAACAAGAAAGTGTTCGCGAGGAACGACAAAATACAGAGCGAGATGATGCCATACCCGAAGTTATGGAGACACAAATCACATTCACAGAACTTGAGTTTGCAATATCCAAACTGTAAATGAGAAAGTCGCAAGGAACAATGAGATGATCAAGAACTTGGGAACAGCAGCAACAACAAAGCTGCTTCAGATCGTCAACATTTGTTGGACATCAGGTACAGTCCCACAGTCCTGGAGAGAAGCAATCATGATACCATTCTCAAAACCAGGGAAAGACAGTTCCATGGCATCCAGCTATAGACCAATCAGCCTCACAAGCTGCATATGTAAAACAATGGAACGTATTATCAACATAAGGCTGCAGTGGTATCTTGAGAGCCAAAGCCTTCTTGTGCCACAGCAGGCAAGATTTATGAAATGCAATTGCACTGAAGACCAGGCAACATACCTCTCACAAGAGATCGAGGACGCATTCCGGGACAAGAAATTAGTATTAGCAGCATGGATAGATTTAAGGAAAGCTTTTGATACAGTTTGGAAAATGGGTCTTTTAAAGAAACTGAGAAATAATGGAGTGATGGGTAGGATGAATAAATGGATAAAAGCATACTTACATAACAGAAGAGCCAGAGTTCAACTAGATGGCCTCAAGAGAAAGAAAATTCTACTGCGTCATGGTGTGCCTCAGGGAGGGGTTCTTTCCCCTACACTTTTCATAGTCTCTATCAATGACTTGATTGCCGAGCTATCACACGGAACAAAAGTTGCAATGTATGCAGATGACTTGGTAATATGGTGTACAAATGAGCAAGCAACAGTGGCCACTAGAATGCTGCAAAGAGCTATTGATGCCTTGACCTCATGGACAAACAGATGGTGTGTAAACATTAACACAGAAAAATGTAGCACTACACTTTTCACCCTCTCCCCAAAACAAAAAGCTGGAGTTAACAAAATAAATGGAGAACACCTAAAGGAAAATAAACAACCCACCTATCTTGGAGTTACATTTGATGATAGGTTGACGTGGAGGGAACACGTCAACAAGGCAGCCAAAAAAGCCAGGAGGAATATAGCCATCCTGAGAAAATTAAGTGGAACCATATGGGGAGCTAGGGGAAAAATAATTAACAAAGTATACGGCCACATCTGGAATGTGGGTCAGCAGCGTGGTGCCCTGCAGCAAATACTACCCTAAAAGAGGTGGACAAGGTGCAACATCAGGCACTTAGGGTCATTACAGGAGCAATGAAATTAACACCTATAGATGGAGAAAATGGGAAGGATACAAGCACTAAGAGAACGCAGAGACACAAAGTTATTAACACAGGCAGAAAAGTTCCTCTGGATGCCGAGTCATCCAATGACAGATTTCAAAATTTTGCAATGGGAAGGCTGAAAATAAGTAGTTTTATGCATCAGGCGAAACGACTTCGCAGGCAAATTATCGATCTACCTGAAATTGACATCCCCCTGAAGTCTGTGCGAGAACAAACCTCTTGGAGTGAGGAGCACGGGCTATCAGTATGCATTCAAACAAAAGTGAAAGGCATATTAGACAAGGATGAACAGAACAGTGTGCAGCGTAGGATAGTGATCCTCAATTTCCAGGATGAAGAATACCCACAAGACCTCTGGATCAGAGTATACACAGATGGGTCAGCACATAATGCAGTAAAGAATGGTGGAGCGGGAGTGTACATAGAATACCCAAACAACATTAGGGATACAGTCAGAGTACCAACTGGGAGATTATGTCATATATATGATGCAGAAATACAGGCAATCAGGGTGTTAACTGAGAAACTGTTGAACACCAATGTCACTTCACAACCTGTAGTATTTGTGACAGATGCACAATCATCACTGCAAGCACTTACATTTGACAAACTGCCAGATCTACATGCTCTACTGTCTGAACTGAGCAACCAGCGCAAGATTATTATGCAGTGGATACCTTCTCATTATGGAGTACCAGGAAACGAGAGAGCAGATTGACTGGCAAAGGAAGGTGCTGCAGACGAGCAACCAGATTTGCCAGTTACATACCAACAGAAGAAAAAGATGATCAAATCAATCAGAAAGCCATCAACAGTAACACCAGACGATTACCATAACATGAACAGACAAGAGCAAACTGTTGTGATGCGCCTTAGAACAGGACACAACCGACTCCGCAGCCACATGTACACACAAATTAAATTTGGCAGCTCAGCCATGTGTACATGCGGACAGGCGCCCCAGACAACAGAGAACATTCTACAAAACTGCCCCGAATATGATATACAGAGAAAATCTCACTGGCCCATAGAAACAAGACTGGAAGAGAAACTTTATGGACCTGTATGTAAACTACAAAAGACAGTGAAGTTTATAAAAGAGACAACATTGCAGATATAGACAATATTTTAAAGCGATCGAAAGAAGAAAGAAGAAGAAGAAGATATGTAGGGAGAGGTTGAGTCAGATATGTTGAGAGACATGGTTCAGATATGTAGGGAGAAGTTGAGTTAGATATGTACGGAGAATTTGGGTCAGATATGCAGGGAGAAGTTGAGTTAGGTATATATGGAGAAATTGAATCAGGTATGTATGGAGTAGTTGAGGTAGGTATATATGGAGACTTTGAGCCAGGTGTATATGGAGAAGTTGTGACAGGTATATATGGAGAAGTTGTGTCAGGTATATTTGGATAAGTTGAGTCAGTTATATGGAGACGTTGAGTCAGGTATATATGGAGAAGTTGAGTCAGATATATACGGAGAAGTTGAGTCAGTTATATGTGAAAACTTTGAATCGCATGTGAATAAAGAAGCTGATTGAACACAACGTTTGAGAAATGTGTGTAGAGATTATATGAAGAAATGTGTGTAGAGATTATATGAAGAAATGGTTGTAGAGATTATATGAAGAAATGTGTGTAGAGATTATATGAAGAAATGTGTGTAGAGATTATGTGAAGAAATGGTTGTAGAGATTATATGAAGAAATGTGTGTAGAGATTACATGAAGAAATGTGTGTAGAGATTATATGAAGAAATGTGTGTAGAGATTACATGAAGAAATGTGTGTAGAGATTACATGAAGAAATGTGTGTAGAGATTACATGAAGAAATGTGTGCAGAGATTACATGAAGAAATGGTTGTAGAGATTATATGAAGAAATGTGTGAAGAGATTATATGAAGAAATGTGTGCATGCGATTTACGACTGATGGAGAGAAGGTTAGATGCAATCAAAAGCAAATATTGTTCTCCTTCAATGCACACGCTGATGATAGTTGTGATACTTGATGGTTGTGGCTTGATGTTTGTGGCTTGATAGTTGTGACTTGATGGTTGTGGCTTGATGTTTGTGGCTTGATAGTTGTGACTTGATGTTTGTGGCTTGATGGTTGTGGCTTGATGTTTGTGGCTTGATGTTTGTGGCTAGATGGTTGTGGCTTGATGTTTGTGGCTTGATAGTTGTGACTTGATGGTTGTGGCTTGATGGTTGTGGCTTGATGTTTGTGGCTTGATGGTTGTGGCTTGATGGTTGAGACTTGATGTTTGTGGCTCGATGGTTGTGGCTTGATGTTTGTGGCTTGATGTTTGTGAATTGATGGTTGTGGCTTGATGGTTGAGACTTGATGTTTGTGGCTTGATGATTGTGGCTTGATGTTTGTGGCTTGATGTTTGTGGCTAGATGGTTGTGGCTTGATGGTTGAGACTTGATGTTTGTGGCTTAATGGTTGTGGCTTGATGGTTGTGGATTGATGATTGTGGATTAATGGTTGTGGATTGATGGTTGTGGCTTAATTGTTGTGACTTGATGGTTGTGGATTGATGGTTGTGGATTGATGGTTGTGGATTGATGGTTGTGACTTGATGGTTGTGACTTGATGGTTGTGGATTGATTGTTCTGGATTGATGGTTGTGGCTTGATGGTTGTGGATTGATGGTTGTGGCTTGATTGTTGTGACTTGATGGTTCGGGATTGATGGTTGTGCATTGATGGTTGTGGATTGATGGTTGTGACTTGATGTTGTGGATTGATGGTTGTGACTTGATGGTTGTGTCTTGATGGTTGTGACTTGATGGTTGTGACTTGATGGTTGTGGCTTGAAGGTTGTGACTTGATGGTTGTGGCTTGAAGGTTGTAACTTGATGGTTGTAGCTTCATGGTTGTGTCTTGATTGTTGTTGCTAGATGGTTGTGGCTTGATGGTTGAGACTTGATGTTTGTGGCTTAATGGTTGTGGCTTGATGCTTGTGGCTTGATGGTTGTGACTTGTTGGTTGTGGATTGAAGGTTCTGGATTGATGGTTGCTATTTGATGGTTGTGGCTTGATTGTTGTGACTTGATGGTTGTGGATTGATGGTTGTGGATTGATGGTTGTGACTTGATGGTTGTGGATTGATGGTTGTGACTTAATGGTTGTTGATTGATGGTTGTTACTTCATTGTTGTGGATTGATGGTTGTTGATTGATGGTTGTGGCTTGATGGTTTTGACTTGATGGTTGTGGATTGATGGTTATGGATTGATGGTTGTGGCTTGATGGTTGCGGATTGATGGTTGTGGATTGTTGGTTGTGGCTTGATTTTTGTGACTTGATGGTCATGGATTGATGGTTGTGTATTGATGGTTGTGGATTGATGGTTGTTACTTTATGGTTGTGGATTGATGGTTGTGACTTGATGGTTGTGTCTTGATGGTTGTGACTTGATGGTTGTGACTTGATGGTTGTGGATTGATGGTTGTTGATTGATGGTTGTGGCTTGATGGTTGTGGATTGATGGTTGTGGATTGATGGTTGGGGCTTGATGGTTGTGACTTGATGGTTGTGGATTGATGGTTGTGGATTGATGGTTGTCAATTGATGGTTGTTACTTGATTGTTGTGAATTGATGGTTGTTGATTGATGGTTGTTACTTCATTGTTGTGGATTGATGTTTGTTGATTGATGGTTGTGGCTTGATGGTTTTGACTTGATGGTTGTGGATTGATAGTTGTGGATTGATGGTTGTGGATTGATGGTTGTCACTTGATTGTTGTTGATTGATGGTTGTGACTTGATGGTTGTGTCTTGATGGTTGTGACTTGATGGTTGTGACTTGATGGTTGTGGATTGATGGTTGTTGATTGATGGTTGTGGCTTGATGGTTGTGGATTGATGGTTGTGGATTGATGGTTGTGGCTTGATGGTTGTGACTTGATTGTTGTGAATTGATGGTTGTTGATTGATGGTTGTTACTTCATTGTTGTGGATTGATGTTTGTTGATTGATGGTTGTGGCTTGATGGTTTTGACTTGATGGTTGTGGATTGATAGTTGTGGATTGATGGTTGTGGATTGATGGTTGTCACTTGATTGTTGTTGATTGATGGTTGTGACTTGATGGTTGTGGATTGATGGTTGTGATTTGATGGTTGTGGATTGATGGTTGTGACGTTATGGTTGTGGATTGATGGTTGTGGATTGATGGTTGTGGATTGATGATTGTTACTTGATTGTTGTGGATTGATGGTTGTGGATTGATGGTTGTGGATTGATGGTTGTTACTTGATTGTTATGACGTGATGGTTGTGACTTGATGGTTGTGACTTAATAGTTGTGGCTTGTTAGTTGAAACTTGATTGTTGTTGCTGTGACACTTGGTGGTTCGTTTTGCAAGACAGTGTTATTATCTGCAGTTGTTGTTTCTAGCGTAAAAAATTTCACTTACAACCAATTTTACCTGCGGATGCTGTTGTCGCTGTTGGTGTGATTGCTACAACAGACGCTGCTAGAGGATAAAGTGTTAGAAACGTCATTTGCTTTTGTTTTTTTATTGTGGCGAGGTGTTAGAATCACGTATCTAACTTTGTAGCCTTCTTTACTCAATCACTCCAGAATATGGCGGCCTTCTGGACACATATTCTGTTAATATAAAACTTCTGATAGGAAGTAAAGCTATATTTATAAATTTGGGGAAAGTTGTTTTGAGAAAATGTAAATATTTCAGTTTTAATCGACCTGTACTTCTACTTGGGCAGAGGCCCCCCTGCACGTCCCAGCTCTGTCGTGAGCTGAGTTTAGCCGGGATGATAATTTCCTGCTTAGCGGGCTAGGTTCGAGCAGTGTAATACTCCACTGCGTCGTGAGGGCAAGAGCAACGGGGGGTGGTTAACCTGTGTACGAGTCCATCGTATTAGTTTTAAACATTAGAGGAAAGTAGACACACATCCTGTTAGGCGCCATTTATCCGGCTCTTAACAATCCACCTAACTATCACCAGTGTTACGCCATGTGACACAGTCATTCCCCTCTTACTAAATGCTCTCTATGGGGCAGGGGTTATATTCTTGTTATTGTCATACACAAAGATCCCGGCAGACCGCTGGGGTAACTTTTAAATACAAGTATAGAAATTGTCAAAGTCAATATATCTGCTCTGTTGAGTAAATCAGTTAACAGTAACTTAGGTATTCATTTACAGTTGGGTACATCGGGGGTCACGGTAGCGAAGGGGTTAGTGCACTGGCTTTCAAATCAGGCGTTCAAGTTTAATACTCAGTTAGTGCGGGATTGTTTTTTTTCTGATCACAAACCGGCTCCTGTGGTGGACTCATCCACATAATTTGGTACCAGAAAAATCTGGGCACTATGTGCCGTTGGTTACAAATAATATGGGCCTAATACCATATTTCCTATGTGCCGTTGTTACAAAATAATGTGGGCCTTACACCATATTTCCTATGTGCCGTTGGTTACAAAATAATATGGGCCTAACACCATATTTCATATGTGCCGTTGGTTACAAAATAATATGGGCCTAACCCCATATTTCCTAAGTGCCGTTGGTTACAAAATAATATGGGCCTAACACCATATTTCCTATGTGCCGTTGGTTACAAAATAATATGGGCCTAACACCATATTTCCTATGTGCCGTTGGTTACAAAATAATATGGGCCTAATACCATATTTCCTATGTGCAGTTGGTTACAAAATAATATGGGCCTAACACCATATTTTCTATGTGCCGTTGGTTACAAAATAATATGGGCATAACACCATATGTCTAATGTGCCGCAACGGTGACGGGAATTTCTAATCGTCACCCGAATGGTACTCAAGTTGAAAAGATGAAAAAAAATTGAGCAACTGTGACGTTCAAAGCATGGCATAAAAGGCACTTCTAAAGCATTGCAAATGCTTGGATGACTACAGGCTTCCTGTAAAAAAATTGGAGACAGGAGAATCATTGCCATGTACTCTCAAAGGAATGTGAAACGTGAAACAATCAAACACAGCTAAGAAACCAGAAAGAACAGAGGCAATGCATTATCTAAACTGCTACTTAAAAAAAAACACACACACACACATAAAACTAGCCAATTAAAAATACGTTTCCAGGAAGTGATCAGATTAATGATGTATTTTTACAAATTAATTTTCTGCTATATCTTATATCGACCCGTCAACGATCGCTCCATTAAAAAAAACCAATAAGCCGGAAGTGGTACCCATTTGAATAACGAAGTTGATTGGATGACAGAATCATTCCATGTGCGTGCTGATCAAGTGATCGATAATGCTTTCCTGTGGCGGGAAATCGACACACAATTCCCCCCTATCTCGGATTCTAGACCAGAGCTAATGTTCCCTGTGGTCTCGTCTGCTAATTCCCTCGTCAACATGTGCGCGTGCCTGAGTAATATGGCGACCGTGATTCTGAATGGCCGTGCACTTCCTCGGCAATTCTAGACAACACCACAAGCAGTTACAGCAACTTCTGCTGTAGCAATAACCACACAAGCAATGGCAACAGTAGCAGGTAAAAATGGCGGTAAATAAGGCTGTATCACTAACAACAACAACTTCAGATAACATAGCTTTAAAAAACAGCAAAGAGACTCTCACAACAAACTGCTAAATCTGTTTCAGCAAACAACAAGGAGTTTATCTAAAAAGCAGAAGACAAACCAAGTCCCACGACTATCGTCAGCGCGTGAAATGAAGCAGAACAATGTTTGCTTTCGCCGTTCATCTAACCTTCTCACTATCAATCTTACATTATAAGCACAAATTTGTATACAATCTCTACAAATATTTCACATTCTTAAACTTAGTTCAATCAAATTCTCCATACAAATCTGACTCATTTTCTCCTTACAGATCTGACTCATCTCCTCCATATAATATGACTCAACTTTTCCATTCACATCTGATTCAACACACATATCTCATTCATGCATTTTAAATTCACACCACATCTACACAGATCACAACTATGCAATATCCTCATTCATCACATTTAAGCAACGTCGAAACACATCTCCCATCACTCAATGCCTTCACACATCTCCCATCACACAATATCTACACACATCCACTCATCACACAATGCATCAACACATCACCCTCCCTACCGTTCCCAATAACACAATGCCTACACACATCCCCCAAATACACAACACTTACACACGTCACCACTTCACACACTGCCTTCCATAATCACCTCATAACACAATAATGTTCATGCATCACCCCACTATACAATACCTACACATCACCCCATTACACAATATCTACACATATCAGCAATCACACAATACCTTAGACACATCACCCCATCAAACAATGCCTACACACATCTTCCATCACACACTACCTCCACACCATCCCCTATCATACAATGCCTACACACATCCCCCATCACACAATGCCTACACACATCCCTTATCACACAATGCGTACACACATCCCCCATCACACAATGCCTACACAGCTTCCCCCATCACACAATACCTACACACCATCCACCTTCATACAATGCCTACACGCCATCTCCCATCATACAATGCTTTCACACAACCCGCTCCCCCTCCCCATCACACAATACCTACATATCCACAACAATATCTACACACAACCCCACAGTACACAATACCTACACACTATCCCCTATCATATAATCCCTACCCTTCATCCCCCATCAAACAATACCTACACTTCATCCCCCATCACACTATACCTACACACCATCCCCACACTTCATCCCCGATCACACAATCCCTACACTTCATCCCCCATCACTCAATACCTACACCATTCCCCATCACACAATACTTACACACCATCCCCCATCACACAATTCCTACACAACCCCCCATCACACAATACCTACACACTATTCCCTATCATATAATCCCTACCCTTCATCCCTCATCACACAATACCTACACCATCCCCCATCACACAATACCTACACGCCATCCCTCATCACACAATACCTACACCATCCCCCATCACACAATACCTACACTTCATCACACAATACCTACACCACCCCTCATCACACAATACCTACACACCATCCCCCATCACACAATACCTACACCACCCCCCATCACACGATACCTACACACATCCCCCATAACACAATACCTACACCACCCCCCATCACACCACACAATACCTACACACATTCTTCATCACACAATACCTACACACATCTTTCATCACACAATACCTACACACATCCTTCATCACACAATCCCTACACCATCCCCTATCACACAATACCTACACCACCCCCCATCACACAATCCCTATACCATCCCTCATCACACAATCCCTACACCATCCCTCATCACACAATCCCTACACCTGCCTCATCACACAATCCCTACACCATCCCTCATCACACAATTCCTACACCATCCCTCATCACACAATCCCTACACCATCCCTCATCACACAATCCCTACACCAGCCCTCATCACACAATCCCTACACCATCCCTCATCACACAATCCCTACACCATCCCTCATCACACAATACCTACACCACCCCCCCCCCATCACACAATCCCTACACTTCATCCCACAATACCTACACCATCCCCCATCACACAATACCTACACCACCCCCCATCACACAATACCTACACACCATCCCCCATCACACAATACCTACACCACCCCCATCACACAATACCTACACACCATCCCCCATCACACAATACCTACAACACCCCATATCACACAATACCTACACACCATCCCCCATCACACAATACCTACACCACCCCCCATCACACCACACAATACCTACACACCATCCCCCATCACGCAATACCTACACCACCCCCCATCACACCACACAATACCTACACACCATCCCTCATCACACAATACCTACACCACCCCCCATCACACAATCCCTACACTTCATCACACAATACCTACACCACCCCCCATCACACAATACCTACACACCATCCCTCATCACACAATACCTACACCACCCCCCATCACACAATCCCTACACTTCATGACACAATACCTACACCACCCCCCATCACACAATACCTACACACCATCCCCCATCACACAATACCTACACCACCCCCCCCCCCCCCCCATCACACCACACAATACCTACACACATCCTTCATCACACAATACCTACACACATCCTTCATCACACAATACCTACACACATCCTTCACCACACAATACCTACACACATCCCCCATCACACAATACCTACACACATCTCCACGGCACATTCTATATAAATACCAACTGTTAAGGGTATGCACCCAGTTACCGAACCATGAAACTTGGCAAACGCACTTTTTCTATGACTGTCTACTTATGCCGCTGTCTGCTTCCTCCCTCTCTCTGGATATCCACCTCAATGTATTTCTCCCATCTAAGTTCGTCCATCGATCTATCCGACAGTTTTTTCTGACCGTGTAGCCATCACCGACAGCCTGAATGAGATTGGCGGGAGTAATGGCAAGCTTGAAAGCGACATGTGTTATGATTTAAGATACCTTATTCTTGTATCCCTTTAAATGGCGGAATCTTCTATCAGTTTAGCGGCAGTTTGCCAATAGCGTGACGAGTTGCAAAAAAATGGAAACGCTAATAAAATAAATAAATAACCAGGTCTATCTCAATTTCCGTTCTTAGTTCAATAGACAAGCAATCGACACAAAACAGCGACTAATTTCTTGTTGTAAGCACACACTGATATACGCGGAAGTTTCAAATTAAAACCTGAAATTTGCGATAGAAATCTGAAAAAAAACTGTGCAATTGTAATTTGTTATGTTTGTAGTATTGTTTTTAAAGCTTTCAACAAGGTACTGCATGTAATGCGATGGTGTAACCAGGCTAAATGACGCCACATTAGCTGTTGAAAAATGTCCGCACTGCTATTGACATGCGCAAAGAAGGACCAATATTTGACTATTCTTTTTTTTCTGAATCAACAAAAGAGTGATTTCTATCTAAATGTATCGGTGCATGAAGGTTAAGTACTGTGGAGTATGCCTGCCACTTCAAGAAGTGTGCGGGGTGCGATTGAGCGTTCCGGTAGTGTGCGATTTTCGAAACAGACTATTTTTATCGGGTCAGACACATCGAGCAGTGACACTAGAGTTGATTGGAGAAGTTAAATGCAACGAAGAAAACAAGCAAAATTATTGTAAATTAAATAGAAGCAATTCATGATGAGAGTTAAAGCTCAACACACCACATCATACACGCCATTCAGGTCCACAAAGTTCAGCGCACATCATCCATTAGGTTCAGGTACACAAAGTTCAGTACGCCTCATCATCCATTAGGTGTAGGTCCACAAAGTTCAGCACACCACATCATCCATTAAGTGTAGGTCCACAAAGTTCAGTACGCCACATCATCCATTAGGTTCAGGTCCACAAAGTTCAGTACGCCACATATCCATTAGGTGTAGGTCCACAAAGTTCAGCATGCCACATCATCCATTAGGCTCAGGTCCACAAAGTTCAGCACGCCACATCATCCATTAGGTTCAGGTTCACAAAGTTCAGTACGCCACATCATCCATTAGGTTCAGGTCCACAAAGTTCAGCATGCCACATCATCCATTAGGTTCAGGTCCACAAAGTTCAGCATGCCACATCATCCATTAGGTTCAGGTCCACAAAGTTCAGCACGCCACATCATCCATTAGGTTCAGGTCCACAAAGTTCATCACACTACATCATCCATAGTGAGCTGAAGTCCAACAAGGTGTCTGCAAGATGGGCGTCATGGCAGCTGCCTCCAAAAGTATAACAACAACAAGTTGATGCCTGTCAAGAGCTGTTGCGTTGTCGTGAAGCAGATGATGACATTTTTTTAACGAAAATGATTACTGGAGATGACACCTGAGTTCATTACGACCAGCCGGAACCCAGAGTAGCGAGCAAGGAAAGACTTCTTCTGTCCATACCAAATCCAAAGCGGTCCCGCACGAAACTATATGATTGACAATCTTTTGGGATGAGCTAGATGTCATTGCAGCCCACTAGACACCGAAGGAGAATACTGTCACTCATAGTTGTCCATCACAAGTGATGAAGACCACTCTCTTTGCTCAGCCGTGTGGACAGACGTATCGCTTGCTGTGTCCGCTGAAAAGGGTGACTTGCGCGGTGATTTGGATTAAAGTGAGGAAGAAACTGGGCTTTTTGTCAAACTCACTCACAGAGCCTAAGCTACCTTTTGCCAGTGGCAAGACATTCATCGAGACGACTGGAGATAGCATAGGATGCAGATTTTGCCTCAGGGTTACCACCGAAGCCTTTCCGTAAACATGTAACCTGCAGGGTAGAAAGGTGGGATGGCATCTAAAGCAGTTTGTCGTGCCTTTTCGATAACCACATGAGGTCGTATGGACAACACTCAGCGTGTGAGTGAGTCTGGCATCTCTCCCCAGCTGCATTCAGCTCATCATAGTAGCATCTAAAATTCCCACACGCCAAATTCGTGAAGGTGACCCGGCAGAACTAACTCGTGAAATACGACACAGGTATAAGCGTAGTGCCATTCAGCCGGCGTCCAGACCAGGATAAACGGATGGAAGAAATAAAAAAAAGAACGAAATAAAAAGTCCAGACGGAAAACAACACCACGTTTCCGTGAACACAGGTGTAAGTCGTCGACTAGTGTGAATTCCAGGCAAATCCGTGGTCTGGCGGCATCCATAATGATCCAAAACAGTAGAGAAATGTAGACTCGCAGCCAGTTATGGCGCCATCTTTGCCAGACACTGTCACTAGTGTCACGAATATACATCTTCTCATGGACCCTAATTAAATAAAGGAACTGGGACTTACGATTACCTTTGTCTTGTTGCAACATGAAGAGAACGGTGTCCACACTGTCTTCGCAAGCAAAGGTTCCAACCATCGAGGATATGCACTTTAAATAACTTCCACATTCGGCATACTCGGCAGACCTCCCACCCAAGTGATTACACGTCTTGTAAACACTCAGCGAGGCGAAGGGAGGAAAGATTGTCAGATCAAATGAAGAGATGATTATATCAGTTTAAACACACGACCAGCATACTCATTTATCTTTAGCAATCCAGCACTTTGCATGCACCGGTGGAGTTGTATAAAACGTCATGGAGAATCATGATACAGCTGTACACCACTTGATCTTAATGAATTGCAAAGAAAACCAAATTAAGTTTATAATTGGAAGCACTCTCATATCTCGTGCGGTGTCTACAGCTGTGTTGTGGTTGTTCCTTGAGTTTTTTTGTCTCTTTTTGGCGAGGCCCACAATCTTTCAAATATGAGCGGTCAACGGATGGAGATGAATAGCAGCACTGAAACCTCCCAAAGGTCGTAACAGACGAACAAAGAGGGATGTGGAAGGATTTAACAAATTTTTCATGCAAAACACTTGCTGTTGAAATGGTACTGGAAATACTCGGATTTGTGTATTCTGAAAAGCGACGACACATCAGAGGATTTGTATGTTTTACGTGGAAACAAAGAGTGAATAACAATACAATATTTCAGTCACAGACCGAATCATATTATGTAGGTATCACGCGAGGAGAGACGATTAGCCACTGGCTAGGCAAAACATACTGATCGGACAATATTATCAGGGTTAGGCAAAACATACTGATCAGACAATATTATCAGGATTAGGTAAAACATACTGATTGGACAATTTTATCAGGGTTAGGTAAAACATACTGATCGGACAATTTTATCAGGGTTAGGTAAAACATACTGATCGGACAATTTTGTCAGGGTAATGTAAAACATACTGATCGGTCAATTTTATCAGGGTTAGGTAAAACATACTGATCGGACAATTTTGTCAGGGTTAGGTAAAACATGCTGAGCGGACAATGTTAACCAGGGTTAAGTGAAAAATTCTGATCGGACAATGTTCATCAGGGTTAGGTGAAACATACTGATCGGACAATGTTCGTCAGGGTTAGGTGAAACATACTGATCGGACAATGTTAGCCAGGGTTAGGTGAAACATACTGATCGGACAATGTTCGTCAGGGTTAGGTGAAACATACTGATTTAGACCTCTCCTTACTGCCACGTATTTCTCAGTGGAAACATGTTGTTTCATGGCATTCGCTGGGGATGTGGGGATCGATGTGATCCTCCATAATGAACAGCTTCATGGAGATGAGGACAAGCACAGCAAAATGGTCTGAAGGAGCTCGGTCGACTTTCATCAGCAGACTTGATAAGTGAGGAAAACTCATGTCCCCCATAAAGAAACGCCCTTTTCAGTAAACATACTCTTCATGGTCATTCAACTAAAACAACAAATGTAGGTACCACGTCGACCAGACAGTACAAAGCTGTAAGCGTAGACCGAGAAAATGTAAGGCTGTCACAACTTCAACAGCTACCTATTCTCTCCATAGTTCTTTAGCCCGTTAATAAGTAAGTAGCCTGTCTTACCAGTCATGTCTGACTATTAGTTGATGCGAACTTGAAACAGAAACTCTCTACGTAGTTTTTGGGTTTTCTCTTTCTTTCGGAGTTGTCTTCCCATTTCGATGTGTTGTATGAGGTTATTTCCGCTCAGTCTGAGGTCGAGAATCAGCTTTCAACTCGATTTGGATCGGTGCGTAGTCAGTCAATTATTGATTGCGAATTGGGTACTATCACACTACCAAACCACACTGTCAAAGGTTAGAACGCATACATAATTAAGGTTTGCGGCTTTCTATGGGTTGCGCTTGACAAACCCTGAGTTTGGTGCATGTTAAATATTTGGTCTGTGATATTCAGATTATGTGATATTAGCAAAGATGAAGTTTGTAAATGTGAGTTACTATAGACAGGCGATACCCTTGTCGTAAGTCAGTCATCTAGGAATCAACAGAAGATACCCCTGTCAAAGACATCAAGGAATCAACAGCCGATATCCATGTCCCACCTCAGATACCAAGCAATCAACAGCCGATATCCATGCCACACCTCAGACACCAAGGAATCAACAGACGATATCCATGACACACCTCAGACACCAAAGAATCAACAGACGATATCCATGACACAGCTCACTAACCAAGGAATCAACAGACGATAACCATACCACACCTCAGACACCAAGGCGTCAAGAATCCCATGAGAGATGTAATGGATCACACAATCAGAGATAATATTTGGGCAGATGTCTACAGTTTAGGCAATTGTCAATGGAGAGAATAGAGAAGAATGGGCCCAGACTGGTGATAGAAAGACTGATTATCACATAGTCCTCAAGTGGTGCAATTTGAAAGTAGAGCTCGAGGTTAACACACTGACATGTGAGAACACTCTTGACAATTATGTCGTTATATATGGGTGTTATGCAGTAAGACATCAGCTTGGGGTTTCTCTGTCGGAGTGAGAGGTCAGGTTGGGCTTTCTCTATCAGAGTGAGAGGTCAGTATGGGGTTTCTCTGTCGGAGTGAGAGGTCAGGTTGGGCTTTCTCTGTCAGAGTGAGAGGTCAGGTTGGGCTTTCTCTATCAGAGTGAGAGGTCAGTATGGGGTTTCTCTGTCGGAGTGAGAGGTCAGGTTGGGCTTTCTCTGTCAGAGTGAGAGGTCAGGTTATGGTTTCTCTGTCGGAGTGAGAGGTCAGTATGGGGTTTCTCTGTCGGAGTGAGAGGTCAGGTTGGGCTTTCTCTGTCAGAGTGAGAGGTCAGGTTATGGTTTCTCTGTCGGAGTGAGAGGTCAGTATGGGGTTTCTCTGTCGGAGTGAGAGGTCAGGTTGGGCTTTCTCTATCAGAGTGAGAGGTCAGTATGGGGTTTCTCTGTCGGAGTGAGAGGTCAGGTTATGGTTTCTCTGTCGGAGTGAGAGGTCAGTATGGGGTTTCTCTGTCGGAGTGACAGGTCAGTATGGGGTTTCTCTGTCGGAGTGAGAGGTCAGTATGGGGTTTCTCTGTCAAGAGTGAGAGGTCAGGTTGGGCTTTCTCTGTCACAGTGAGAGGTCAGTATGTTGTTTCTCTGACGGAGTGAGAGGTCAGTATGGGGTTTCTCTGTCTGAGTGAGAGGTCAGGCTGGGATTTCTCTGTTAGAGTGAGAGGTCAGACACACGATTCTAATTTCCGAAAGTACAGACCGTCTGACTGATGCATGAATGTATAACAGACGCAACGACACCTGGTCATGATGGGGTTTTGAGCAACGGAAGAACTGACATCCGGATCTTACATGCAACGATTTCGGGCACACTATAAATAGATAGGGGTAACATGTTAAAGAATATGAACGGCCTTCTGCATTAAATAAATAAAAACGTTGAGAAGTGAGGTCGAAGAAACGTTGAGAAGTGAGGTCGAAGAAACGTTGAGAAGTGAGGTCGAAGAAACGTTGAGAAGTGAGGTCGAAGAAACGTTGAGAAGTGAGGTCGAAGAAACGTTGAGATGTGAGGTCGAAGAAACGTTGAGATGTGAAGTCGAAGAAACGTTGAGAAGTGAGGTCGAAGAAACGTTGAGATGTGAGGTCGAAGAAACGTTGAGATGTGAGGTCGAAGAAACGTTGAGATGTGAGGTCGAAGAAACGTTGAGATGTGAGGTCGAAGAAACGTTGATTGGGATGGGGCGTACGGGAGGACAGAACAGAAGTGTGGACAACCAGACTGCTGCAGCAACCATCAGTATCAACCCCTTTACGTTTTTCCGGGAGTGACTGCCCCCCTCCTTGGGTTTTCCGGGAGTGCAGTGAAGTAGATTCTTATGTACGACGTAACATATTCGTTTTTTAGTTACATCAGCGAGTGTTGATCGTGTTGGTGGTGTTACATCTGGCTTCGTTTAAGCCCAGGTGAGGATTGAATTGTGTTGTTATTGGAGATAAAATAATTTTCATTGATTGAATAATTGATCTGGTACCTGTCTGAACTTCAGCATTACAAAGTAATATTTAAAATATTTTTAAAAAAATATTTAAAAAAGGCAGACTAATATCAGATGGATTTAAGGTGATCAAAATACAATACAGAGGCATAGACAGAACATATGGCACACGATAGAACGTTGCACTCCCTATGGCATCTAACGACAACAGCAGTCTGATGAAACAGTCAAGAAACACGACAGGCATGAGAGGGCAGATACCAACAACCCACAGGTTATTCACACAGGAATATAACACCTTCACATGCCGCCTTAACATATAGGTAGCTTTAAATCACAGACCTTGAAGAATTTAGAACTTTCCAGCCTGTCAGAATTAACACTTTGCAGGGACAAATCCCCATTCTTGCCTCAGGACAGGTCATGCGAGACAGAGTAAGGCTACAACTTCTTGCTTTACCACTGTGTACATGTGGAGTAAGTGAACACACTACTAAGCATATATTTAAGGAATATCTCGTACACTGGCACAACGATTCAGTACTAGACTCGGAGATGTACTCAGATTAAGAAGAGTTCCGAACAACAACCGAGTTCATCACGAGAGCTCGTGTCACGATAACAATAGCAATGATGTGATCATATGAAGAAAGCCAGTGCCCGATGCGATGTGTGTTCATCACCCAGTAAAGGTAGTCGTCGTCTCAGATACTCAATCGTTGCTCATAACGAGACAAAAGGAATGACTAATGATGTTCGTCTGTCACGTATGATGAAGGCCACTCTCTTTGTTCAGTCGTTGGGACAGTCTTTTCTCTTGCTGTGTCTCCTGAAGTGGGTGACTTGCGCGGTCATTTAGATTAAAGTTAGGAAAAAACTGCGCCATTTCACAACCTCCCTCTCTCGTCCTGAGTTACCTTTGGCCAGTTACATGTCATTATCGAGATGGCTTGATATACCACATGATGCAGATTTGTACTCAGGGTTTACTCCTGAAGCCTTTCTCGTTACATGTATCCCACAAGGCAGTGGGGATGTGACATGCAATAGGTTGGGAATGTAGAATGACTAAATATATTTGTTCATAACAAAAGGCAAAGGAAACCGAAAGTACCAAATACTATTTCAGACATTCACAAAGTTTTGTCACAAAGTGAAAGTCAAAGCCACACACCCATAGTGACTGACGCACTAAGATTAATCCGACTTGCCTGAAACCCACAAGAGTCAGCGGAGGTAATCCAGCAAAATTGTGATGATATGCACGAACCAAATATACATTTAAGAAACATTTCAACAATGGCAATGACAATATTTAGAGATCCAGTGATCACCGAACTGTTGAAGATGTCTCAGAGACCACCATTCTGTGAGAGATAACCCAGTCATCACAGTTCTGCTGGAGATAACCCGATGATCACCGTTCTGTTAGAGATAACCCGGTCATCTCAGTTATGTTGATGATAACCCAGTGATCAGTATTCTGTGAGAGATAACCCAGTCATCAGTTATGTTGAAAATAACCCAGTGATCACCGTTCTGTCGGATATAACTCAGTGATCACCGTTCTATGGGAGATAACTCAGTGATCACCGTTCTCTGGGAGATAGCTCAGTCATCACAGTTCGGTTGGAGATAACCCAGTGATCAACTTTCAGTGGGAGATAACTCGGTGATCACCGTTCTGTGGGAGATAACTCAGTTATCATCGTTCTGTGAGAGATAACCAAGTCATCACAGTTCTGTTGGAGATAACCCAGTGATCACCGTTCAGTAGGAGATAACTCAGTGGTCACCGTTCTGTTGGAGATCAGTCAGTGATCACCATTTTGTGGGAGCTAACTTAGTGAACACAGTACTGTGGGAAAAAAACTCAGTAATGGCAAAGTCATTGAGCAGGTGAATGATAAAGCATTCTTATCTTACAGCAAAAATATAAATCGGGATTTTGGAAACGCTTCAGTCGATCCAGTTGGCTGAGATGTGAAGTTAAGATATGTTGAGGAAAGTGAGAAGAGAAATTGATATATTTTGAGAATAGAGTCACGAGGTTGAGATATGTTGAGAATAGAGACACGAGGTTGAGATATGTTGAGGATAGTGAGAAGAGAAATTGAGATATTTTGAGAATAGGGACACGAGGTTGAGATATGTTGAGAATAGAGACACGAGGTTGAGATATGTTGAGAATAGAGACACGAGGTTGAGATATGTTGAGAATAGAGACACGAGGTTGAGATATGTTGAGAATAGAGACACGAGGTTGAGATATGTTGAGAATTGAGACACGAGGTTGAGATATGTTGAGAATAGAGACACGAGGTTGAGATATGTTGAGAATAGAGACATGAGGTTGAGATATGTTGAGAATAGAGACACGAGGTTGAGATATGTTGAGAATAGAGACACGAGTTTGAGATATGTTGAGAATAGAGACACGAGGCTGAGATATGTTGAGAATAGAGACACGAGGTTGAGATATGTTGAGAATAGAGAGACGAGAAGTTCTTAGGCACTGAGGCTTATAAGTTGTATCATCACCAATCAAAACAATGCGATTCACAATTTAAATGTATTGTGTCTGTATTCAACGAGTTTACACAATTTCAGAAAACAAGTATAAATACCCATCACAAATAAGAAAACTAAACACATACCAGACACAATAATAAACAATCATGTCAAATTGATTGTACAAAAAATAAACATGTGTCATAAACAAGAGTAAGTATTCGAAGGAAAGTATACTAAACAGTTATCACAAATAGGCCTTAAACATACAGCAAACAAAAATAGACGCACTGACCACAAACAAGAATCAACATTACCTACAAACATAAACACAGATTTTAGAAAATCACAAATAATGCATTATCGCAGAATTATCAAAAAAACTCAACTCAATCATCAATATAAAAATGAAAAATCTACAAACACTCACTCAAGCATCAATTAAAACATTCCCTAACCAACTATAAACACTTGACATAAATATAAAAAAACAGTCACCTCAATCATGAATAAACACTCGCAAGAAACATCAATAAACAGCTACCTGAATCATCAATAAAAACTTGACATAAACATCAAAACTAGTCACTCCATCATCAATACACACTCGACATAAACATCAATAAACAGCCATATAAACTTCAATAGACACTTGACATAAACATCAATAAATTATCATCGCAGTCATTAATAAACACTTGCCATAAACCCCAAGAAACAGTTACATCAATCTTCAATAAACACGTACCATAAACATCAATTAACAACCACACAAACATTAAAAAACACTTGGTAAATACATACATTTACAGTCAGTTCGATCATTAATAAACACTTGCCATAAACGTCAATAAACAGTTGCCTAAAACAACGATAAATATGTACTACAAACAATAAGTGCACACTACAAACATACAATATCATCACAAACATCAACAAATACATGCCACAGCTAACAATATAAATCAACTACTAACCTCATCACAAACATCAACAAATGCATGCCACAACCAACACTATACATCCACTACTAATCTCATCACAAACATCAACACACACACACACACATGTCACAACCAAAAATATTCATCAACTAATAATCTCATCACAAACATCAACACACGTATGTCACAACCAACAATATACATCAACTACTAATCTCATCACAAACATCAACACACACACACATGTCAAAACCAACACTATACAACAACTACTAATTTAATACAAACATTAACACACACATGTCACAACCAACAATATACATTAACTACTAATCTCATAACAAACATCAATTCACACACACACGCATGTCACAACCAACAGTATACATCAACTACGAATCTCATCACACACATCAACACACACACACATGTCACAACCAACAATATAGATCAACTAATAATCTCATCACAAACATCAACAAATACTAGCCGCAACGAGCAATATACATCATCTACTAATATCATTACAAACATCAACACACACACACACACATGTAACAACCAGCAATATACATCAACTACTAATTTCATCACAAACATCAACACACACACACACACACATGTCACAACCAACAATACACATCAACTACTAATCTCATCACAAAAATAAACACACACATGTCACAACCAAAAATATGTATCAACTATAATTTCATCACAAACATCAACACACACATGTCACAACCAACAGTATACATCATCTACTAATCTCATTACAAACATCAACAGACATACACATGTCACAACCAACAACATACATCATCTACTAATCTCATCACAAACATCAACACACACACACAAACATGTATCAACCAACACTGCACATAAACTACTAATCTCATCACAAACATCAACACACACACACACACACACACACACACACACACACACACACACGTCCCAACCAACAATATACATCCACTAATAATTTCATCACAGACATCAACACACATATGTCACAACCAACAATATATATCAACTACTAATCTCATCACAAAGAGCAACGAATACATGCCACAACCAACAATTTATATCAACTACTAATCTCATCACAAACATAAACACACATATGTCACAACCAACAATATACATCAACTACTAATCTAATCACAAACATCAAGACACACACACACACACATGTCATAACCAACAATATACATCAACTACTAATCTCATCACAAACATTAACACACACATGTCATAACCAACAATATACATCAACTAATAATCTCATCACAAACATCAACAAATACTAGCCGCAACGAGCAATATACATCATCTACTAATATCATTACAAACATCAACACACACACACACACATGTAACAACCAGCAATATACATCAACTACTAATTTCATCACAAACATCAACACACACACACACACACATGTCACAACCAACAATACACATCAACTACTAATCTCATCACAAAAATAAACACACACATGTCACAACCAAAAATATGTATCAACTATAATTTCATCACAAACATCAACACACACATGTCACAACCAACAGTATACATCATCTACTAATCTCATTACAAACATCAACAGACATACACATGTCACAACCAACAACATACATCATCTACTAATCTCATCACAAACATCAACACACACACACAAACATGTATCAACCAACACTGCACATAAACTACTAATCTCATCACAAACATCAACACACACACACACACACACACACACACACACACACACACGTCCCAACCAACAATATACATCCACTAATAATTTCATCACAGACATCAACACACATATGTCACAACCAACAATATATATCAACTACTAATCTCATCACAAAGAGCAACGAATACATGCCACAACCAACAATTTATATCAACTACTAATCTCATCACAAACATAAACACACATATGTCACAACCAACAATATACATCAACTACTAATCTAATCACAAACATCAAGACACACACACACACACATGTCATAACCAACAATATACATCAACTACTAATCTCATCACAAACATTAACACACACATGTCATAACCAACAATATACATCAACTACTAATCTCATCACAAACATAAACACACACATGTCACAACCAACAATATACATCCACTACTAACCTCATTACAAACATCAACACACACATGTCACAAGCAACAATATACGTTAACTACTAATCTCATCACAAACATCAACACACACATGTCACAACTAACAAAATACATCAACTACTAATCGCATCACAAACATCAACACACACACATGTCACAACCAACAATATACATCCACTACTAACCTCATAACAAACATAAAAAATAAATGTCACAACCAACAATATACATCGACTACTAACCTCATCACAAACATCAACACACACATGTCACAACCAACAATATACATCCACTACTAACCTCATCACAAACATCAACACACACACATGTCACAACCAACAATATACATCCACTACTAACCTCATAACAAACTTAAAAAATAAATGTCACAACCAACAATATACATCGACTACAAACCTCATCACAAACATCAACACACACACATGTCACAACCAACAATATACATCCACTACTAACCTCATCACAAACATCAACGCACACATGTCACAACCAACAATATACATCCACTACTAACCTCATCACAAACATCAACACACACATGTCACAACCAACAATATACATCCACTACTAACCTCATCACAAACATCAACACGCACACGTCACAACCAATAATATACATCCACTACTAACCTCATCACAAACATCAACACACACATGTCACAACCAACAATATACATCCACTACTAACCTCATCACAAACATCAACACACACATGTCACAACCAACAATATACATCCACTACTAACCTCATCACAAACATCAACACGCACATGTCACAACCAACAATATACATCCACTACTAACCTCATCACAAACATCAACACGCACATGTCACAACCAACAATATACATCCACTACTAACCTCATCACAAACATCAACACGCACATGGCACAACCAACAATATACATCCACTACTAACCTCATCACAAACATCAACACACACATGTCACAACCAACAATATACATCCACTACTAACCTCATCACAAACATCAACACACACATGTCACAACCAACAATATACATCCACTACTAACCTCATCACAAACATCAACACACACATGTCACAACCAACAATATACATCCACTACTAACCTCATCACAAACATCAACACACACATGTCACAACCAACAATATACATCCACTACTAACCTCATCACAAACATCAACACGCACATGTCACAACCAACAATATGTACTCACAACAATGAAACAATGATGAACTCACCAGTAACTTTTACAAGTCTCGTGCACATACACCTATTTTGCAGAATGCCCATCCGACGCTGCCTATGATAATGTCAACACGAGGATGTCACACAGAGTAAGACAGAACGTCGTCATCGGGAACAGCTTTACGTCCTGGGCGTTGCCTACTGCAATATTTCACTACTTCACGGCTCTAGATTTCAGCACAAAACATGGCAGTACATTGAAACCTGCGTCATGGCAGCGGGAATGAGCAGCCTTGAAGCACACATGGATCAATCGTTGTAAAAGTATTCGTGGCACATCCACTCCAAGTGTCACTGGCTGATCGCAGCGCGGACTCTCGACAGAAACCAGCCTTTACCATCTCCACTACCGCTGGTCGCTTCTACTCTCCCTCAAAGCACGCACATACTTCAATCATTCTTGTCGGCCTCTCTTCTCATTTCTACTCACATGTACAAATACAAGCTCCGCGTCTCTTCTCATAGTGTCATACGCTACTTTTACTCCATTCTCTTTCTTGACATCCAGAAATCAATATAGCAACACGTTTGTTTTCGTTTATCTTTCAACATGTGTATGAGTGTTTATATAGCTGACATCTATAGATAGATAGATAGATAGATAGATAGATAGATAGATAGATAGATAGATAGATAGATAGATAGATAGATCATCACTATACCCACTACCATCACTACACCCAATACCACGACCACGCTCACTACCACCACCACGCTCACTACCACCACCACGCTCACTACCACCACCACGCCCACTACCATCACTACATCCACTACCACCACCACGCCCATTTCCATCACTACACCCACTACCATCACTACATCCACTACCATCACTACATCTACTACCATCACTACACCCACTACCATCACAACACCCACTACCATCACTACACCCACTACCATCACAACACCCACTACCATCACTACACCCACTACCATCACAACACCCACTACTATCACTACATCCACTACCATCACTACATCCACTACCATCACTACATCCACTACCATCACAACACCCACTACCATCACTTCACAAACTACTACAAGCCCGCCGACTGTCATCAATGTACTAATAACCACAACACTGACGCCCCAACAACATCATTCACTACCATCACACAACCACCAACCTCTACCATCACTACCCTAATAACCATTACTATCACTGCCTTCAACCCTTCATAACCATTACTATCACTACCGCCTACCACTACAATCACTACACCGCTCTACAGCCCCAATCAAATCTATAACAAGAACTTTAACTGAACAATTTAAGAACCATAGACCGTATGCCGCATCATAGCTCTTCCTCATGGTATACCGTAATGAGATGTCACAGGGAAGACAGGCAGTTCAGTGACTCGTAACGGCGCATCGTATTGGGGGCCACAACGTGGATTTGGGGAACAGAAGGTTACAGGCGGCACGTCCAAATATTGTCAAAGAAGATTGTGAGGAGTATGTTTGGATTTCAGCAGCGAACAAAAATCCCTGAACATGACAAAGATTCCAACACGCGTATTTAGGAAAAGTTATCTATTCTGACCCACCATGTGCATCTCATTTTTACATAGACAAGTCAAAGTAAAATAAAAACGTGTAACCAGTCTTAGCAGACGCTTGTTGTTGTTGTTGTTGTTGTTGTTGTTGTTGTTGTTGCTTCTGTTGTTGTTTAATGTCCACACTGAGTAAGTTTACTATTTTTGTGCGCCCTGAAAAACACGTGAAATAGTATGTTTGTAGTAGCTTTCTTCACATCCCGAGAGCACTGATGAAGATGTATCTTCGTCCTTAAGGCGGTTATGCTATGATTGGCTTTATCTGCGTGACGCTCACTACTACGGCGATAGCGTCGATCCACACCACATCAACCAGACTGCCTTTAAAACAGCATGTGTCCGTGGAACGTTACATGGAAGAGAGTTTCTGGTCTTGGTCAGTATGTTGTGTCTGACCCTGGCGAGACGTCCTGGTCAGTATGTTGTGTCTGGCCCTGGCGAGATGTTCTGGTCAGTATGTTGTGTCTGACCCTGACCAGACGTTCTGGTCAGTATGCTGTGTCTGACCCTGGCGAGACGTCCTGGTCAGTATGTTGTGTCTGGCCCTGGCGAGACGTTCTGGTCAGTATGTTGTGTCTGACCCTGACCAGACGTTCTGGACAGTATGCTGTGTCTGATCTTGGCGAGACGTTCTGGTCAGTATGTTGTGTCTGACCCTGACCAGACGTTCTGGTCAGTATGATGTGTCCGACCCTGACGAGGCGTTCTGGTCAGTATGATGTGTCCGACCTTGGCGAGACGTTCTGGTCAGTATGTTGTGTCTGACCGAACTATAGACTTAGTTGACTGAACCGAGGGTAGACATCAAAGGACAGGTGTAAGCAGTAGGCATGAAAACATGAGCTGAAGGACGTACAAACAGGCGTAAACAGAAGGTGCAGCAAAGATAAGCTAAACAAAACATTAAATGAACGGGATATTACAAAAGGGGTAATAAACATAAAGTAAAGGTGAACATCAATAAACATATTTAAACAGAAGGTGTAACGAACATAACCTGAAAGTAAACATTAACAAAACATGATCACACCGAATGTGCAACAAACATGAGCTGCTAGTAAAATCTGCAAAACATTTGCAAAGTTAAGATGTAACAAAAGTGAGTTGAATGAAAGCTTCAACATAACAATTGGAAACAGAAAGTGAACAAAAGCAAAACATATACGAACAGAAGGTGTAACAAAAATAGCTGAAGATTACATCAACAAAGCAGATGCAAAACATAAGGTATAACAAAAACAAAAATGACCCTGAACATAAAGCATAAATGAAAACGGTATAAACAAAACGCGTAATAAGCATGAACCCAGGCTAACATAAACAGGACAAATGTAAACAGAAGGTGTATCATACATTATCTGAATGTAGATTTCAACAAAATGTTTGCAAACAGAAGGCTTAACAAACATCAACTAAACGTATTTACCAACAAAATGTGTGTAAACAGACGGTTTAAGAAACATCAACTAAACGTATTTACCAACAAAATGTATGTAAACAGACGGTTTAAGAAACATCAACTAAACGTATTTACCAACAAAATGTGTGTAAACAGACGGTTTAAGAAACATCAACTAAACGTATTTACCAACAAAATGTGTTTAAAGATAAGGTTTAACAAACATCAACTAAATGCATTTACCAACAACATGTGTGTATTGTGGTATGTTATAGTGTTTCCAAGATATCACAGATGATGTATGTGTGTAGAGACAATAGTTATATTCTTATCTATTATTTTTACAATTTCTTTGTGTTTTCGTATATCACGATGTTAGTTTACATTGAACAAATTATCTTGTTTTGCATAAAATGTGATTAGTGTTGTTTTTTTCCTTATCAGAACAATTGTTTGTGTTTTTGAAACATTTAAATATAGTCCTTTGAAGTATGATGTCCTCGATGTAAGACATACATGCAGTATTTCCTACTCAACCTTCCAATATCTCTCACATTGCGAGCCACACGTTCGGACGGCTTTTCGAACATATCTGCAGCCTATGTTTTTGAGAGCCACGATCTAAACCAGCAATTTTCAAACAATATGTGTGAGGTCGACAACACGGGATTATTACGTAGAAAACAGCGTGCCAACAGGTAAATAATATATTGTCACGAGAATTGAAGAAAAAACGGCATTTAATTTACACTCATTTGCATTCTGTAGTTAGCTTTTTCAAAAAAATACATAAACAATTTTAATTTATTTATAAATAAGAAGTAAACAATATTTAATAGAAACAAATTAATTAAATAACACTTATTTGGACGAGATATGTGCACAAAAATGTATCAGTGTCGGAAATATTTCTGCAACATCTTTATACCCAAAAAGTACCACAACATTTGATGATTTACAGTCACACGCCATGCAAGTTAATAGTAACTGCTGGTTTAGGTGCTTTCTGGAAAATATATAGATATCCGGAATACTGGGGGTCAGTTATATGAATCAGGAACATTGGCTGATCAGACGACAACGATATGAAACATTGGTGGACCAAGAGGCGTTCATCGGATTCCTGTGATGGCTAGAGGATCACTTCTGAAAAATTGTAGGGCCAGATCGCAAACATCTGGAACACTGGTGGACCAAGAGACATACCTCGGCAACATTTAAAGGCCTGAGAATCACGTCGGGTACATAGTATGGCCAGACGGCAAACATCTGGAACACTGGTGGACCAAGAGGCATACCTCGGCAACATTTAAAGGCCTGAGAATCACGTCGGGTACATAGTATGACCAGACGGCCTACCAAGGGAACATTGGAAAGTATTTTTATTTCTTAACGAATCTGAAATCAAAACCAGGCATGAACACTATGAAGCGAGTGTGAGAAAACAGACTTCATACCTAAGACTTATACATCCCCTGAATGTGCTCTAGCAATGTCAACACAGTTAACAATGATTGTATTTACGTTCCATTCATTGATTTACAATGATCGTTAGTGTAATGCTCTAATGGTATGGTCAAATATTGCATTAAGCTATTTTCTTTACATGAAAACAAAATCTAGTTGTTTTCTTACCTGGTCTCGCGTGGAGCTAATGACTCGTTAATGGAACATCCTCCAGAGGCAATGCCAAGCTGCTCTGTGACATCTCTTCAGCAGCATGTGCATGCCTTATACACCATCGCATCAATGCTGGCGCGTCCCGTGACCGCGAAGACACCTCTCGCGTGGGAATATGGATAGAGCTTTGTGGAGATGGTAGATCAATAATTGTGGGCAACTGATCAATCTGACTAGACCCAGCTTCGTATCGATTTGAGGCTGATGATTGTGTGCAGGTCTGGTAAAGCTTAATATCGATCTGAGACTGGTCGTTTTGTGCAGGTCTGATTTAGCTACGTATCGATTACAGACTGGCAGTTCTGTGAAGGTCTTGTTTCGTTTTATATGCGTCATATGCGTTTTGTGCAAGTCTATTTCAATTAAAGACGTGTCATTTTGTGCACGTCTAGTTTAGCCAAAGATTGTGTAGTTTGTTGTTATATAGTTTATTTAAGACTGGTTATCTTCAACAACTCCATTTGAATTAAATAATGCTCAAGTTTAGTCACAGACTGCTCTTTTTGTGCCTATGGATTAGTCACAGACTGCTCTTTTTGTGCCTATGGATTAGTCACAGACTGCTCTTTTTGTGCCTATGGATTAGTCACAGACTGCTCTTTTTGTGCGTCTAAATTAGTCACAGACAGCTCTTTGTGTGCGCATAGATTAGTCATACACTGCTAGTGTTGTACAAGTCTAGTTTATTATTTTTTGCTAATTGTGTGCGTCTAATTTAGTAAAATACTGCTATTTTTGGTACATGCCTAGTTTACTAACAGAATGGTTATTTAGTGCAAGTCTAGTTTTGTCAAAGACTGCTAATTTGTGTACACGTCTAGATAACTAACAGACTGGTCATTTAGTGCAAATATAATTTTGTCGCAGACACATCGTTTTGTGCGGGTCTAGCTTAGGCACATACATGTATTTAGTTTCAAGTTTAGTTTACAAACAACTTGAAAATTGTCTAGTGTACTAGCGTAGTCATAGACTAGTCATTTTGTGCAGACTCGGATTGGCTGTATATGAATTTGGGGCCGAAGTGAGCTGACATCAGCCAGTGACTCATAGCTGACTGCTTGAATCAGGGTCAGCGAACGACTTCTGCCCAAGACCCTATTCCACGTCCAAGTGGCGGCCCTTGAAACAGGCTGCACTTTTCTAATATGCCTATGAGAATAGATGTCGCGAAAGGCAATCCAGGTACACACAAATGTCAGCTGAAACCGGATGTGTCGGATTGAAAGAGCATATACCACATTGTCGCTGTAAACTATGACACAAGGCCACATCAGCGTTGTCAGGACCAACGTCGAAGAAAAGGAAGGTCCATGGATTTGAGACACAAAGTCGTTGTGCACTCTGGTTTAGTAATTTATTAATAGTTGTATGCGGGAACCTAAATCTGATCCCTCATCTCCTTCACAGAATTCATTTTGACAACTAGAAGCCATGTCAGGTGGACATATGATGTACTGCTGGTGAAACAGAAAACCACATTCCTGAGATAGGTTCACAATCATTCAGCGAGACTTGAACAAGATGCTGAGCAGCGCATGAGCTGCAGGGGTCAGCGACCCATAGCTGACTGCTAGCGTCAGGGCCAGCGAACCATAGCTGCCAAGACCCTTTTACACCTCCACGCGGTGATCCTGGATAACAGGCTGCAGCAGAGCAGACTGGCTAAGGAGAAAGGATCGAAGAGGGAATGCTAACCCGGTACTCAAAAAATGATTGCTGAAGTCGGATGTGTTGGACCTAAAGGTGCAAATATCGCAGCCAAGCTGTAAACTACAACACAACGCATTCGTTCTCTAGACAACATTCTGCTACTTACCCTTTCAGGGTTAGGTAGTGGGAGATTGAAAACGAACGACGAAGAAAAAGAAGAAGAAGATAAAGAAGAAGAAGAAGAAGAAGAAGAAGAAGAAGACTCTTACACACGTCCTCATAGGAAAGAACAGTGACATTACATCAACAGATCCAACAACATGGGAAATAATACAGTTGCATGGACATATAAGCTGGGAATGTATCCTTTCTAATCGAAATGTGTAAATAATTCACAAACTCTCCTGATTTTGCTAGGATTGGAAATGCTTATAAAGGAATGCTTTAATATGATACAGTTCAAGAATGTGTCACTATCGTGTGGCTTATTAATCCCATATTCGCTTTCATTTGGTTTTGACACAAACCGATGTATCGTAACATATGTTCTTGATTTTCTTCGTATTTGTTGCCAGCTCTTATTAGTGTAGTAGGGGCGTGAGGTGTTAGCGATCTCACATTTTAAATGCTCGGCTATGTAGCATCAATGTAGGGATCTCCTCTCCCGGACTGATCAGGTACTCATTGAAGGCTTAGTCGACCCGGATGCCGTTGCAGTCTGAAACAACATTTCCGCCTCAACTAGGAATGAACCCAGGACCACTCAGATGAGAAGCCAGCTCGCTAACCACTGCCCTACGCGGCTTCCTAAACATGCAAATAAGACACGATGCCATGATATTAAAGCTCAACGATTGTTACGTGTCAGATGGACAGAGGATGAACACAATTCTACAACAATACGAGCTTCTTCCGTCAGATGCAACATACATCATCCGAAAAGTTTCTTTCAGAATCCGACTATACTTAACTGCACACGTCGACGGAACAAGGAAAAAACAAAGCATGACTAACTCTTTATTCTGAAAGTAGTTAATTTGTTTGATCTGACTTCTGTGTAGATTCCGCGCCATTTACTTGAGAGCATTAAGTATTCAACTGCACTTTCATCTGCATGTAGTGCACAGCAACTTAGGTCAAGGTAAGGTCAATCTCATGGAAACAATTGCCGTTGGGGGTGAAGATAACTATTCATTTACTAATGCCGCAGCCTATGGGAGGTGAAGTGGCCAGTTCCAGTCTTTGCCGTTTTTACGGCGGTCTCCAACTTAAATGTCATGCATCTAATTATATCTGAGTCGACTGGAGAGGCGATCGGACGCCTCACAAACATGGAGCTAGATTTTTTCTTCTATCCGTCCGTGAATTCGAACCTTAGCATGCTACAATTCCAGCCAGTAGGCTAGCTCACTGTCTACAAGGTTACACAATTTAGGAAGTTTGTGTATAACGCTGGCCACTTCTTAATTTAAAGAAAGCACTGCACCAATCAAAAGTACCTAAATGAAAATGCACATTTTTCACTGCATAGAGGCCATCTGCAGACGCTCTGTCTCAACGACTGAACAATCACAATGGTGATTTCTGGAGAATTGTTGAACCGGATTCAACCTTCAAAAGTTGAAGATTAACCCTTCCAAGCTGATAGGACGATCAAAGGTTCAACGATTTGCGAAGTGCATATGTCAGAAACATCTGCTCATGGAATGTCAGACAGTCTATAGTTTTTAATTGAGCATGGCGCCGTGAAATTTGTTACAAAGCTACAGTATATAGCTTATTCGTGTGTGAGGGAATCGAACAGTAACAGCTGGGACAGGTTGTTGTTGCTGCTCTTAAATACTAATGTGAGTATGTTTACTCTTTCACGTGGAGAACTGAGACTCTAGTCAGGTCAAGCACAATATTCTTACCAATACCATTATCTCTTTACCATACAGCGTTACCTGGAAACAGGCTGTTTTCAAGGCAGGCTAGCTGAAGAGATGTGGTTCGACGGGATTTTGGTAGTAGTGAGCGTTATACATATGAAGTCAAGCATAGCACAACAGCCTGAAGGACCGCGGTTCGTATTCATCAACACAATCGCGATGTCACGAAAACTACTACAACCGGCCACGTAATGCTGTTTTCAGGGCGAATACAAGAGTAAACTTACTCAATGTGGGCAGTCAACAACAACTACTCTTTCGTGCGCCCTGAAAGGTACGTTAAACGGAGGGTTGCAGTATCTACCCCATATCCAAATATGGTGTCCATGACACACAATATTCATAAAACGAATCTAATAGACAAATGGTAACTGATTTTACTTAACTCAGATCTAACACACAGGCGTAGACAAACGATTAAGAAAGTTAGCAAAGGCATAAAAGCCTATCAGCACTTTGATGAGGAAAGGCCCTCAACAAATACACATCAAGTCCTCCTGTCGTGTGCTATCAATTTATTTATGGCTGTCGTTTGGTCTCTTGTCTATGAGTGTTGAGGCCCGCTTATACTTTCCATACTATTCAGTTTAATAATAATAATAGCTGTCCATCGTTGTCGATGAGGACCGCCGACATCATCCTGGTCACAGATTTCCCAGTTGGGTGTGGGTGCGCATGTGGCTGAACAGGCTAATGCGAGCACGACAACATCTGCTACATATCGAGCACACGAGGTTTGTAGAAGGGGATGGTGTTCCCGCTGTTCGGGATTTCCTGGTCTCACGTCTGCTCTGGGCTTTCATAACACGGTCGTCTTCGCCGGTAGATACACCCGCTTTGACTGCGCTTCTCCAGTCAGATCTGTTTTGCGCAAGACATTACCGGGTGTCGATATCTATCTGGCAACTTTTTAGTGAGTCCTTCAGACCGTCTTTAAAACGTTTCTTTGGGCGCCCTCTCTCGCGCCATCCTTCTCTCAGCTCGCCGTAGAGAAGCTTCTTTGGGAGCCGCTCGTCTGACATACGGACGAGGTGTCCGGCCCATCCTAGTCGTGCATTTTCTAGCAGTGCATGTATGCTGGGCTTGTTAGCCCTCGAGAGAACCTCGATTCAGTTTAATAGCATTCATTTAACACTGAATAGTATAAACGTTTACATACTGATTTTGGTTTAATGTGAATTTTAAAATTTGTTTACTAAAGCTATGACACTGATTTTTTCCATTGCTTAGGTCTACGTTGAAGATTTAGGCGACTGCAAACATAAAGGTCACTTACTTCTGCCCTTGCCGCACACTCCACAACAAACATGAGCAGCGCAGATAATATCCGTCATGAATGCTAATTTCACAGAGTCTGGTCTGCTAGTCAGATATGGACCATTGCGTTTGTCTGTAATCAAAGAGGCGAATCATTTGATAGATTTGGGAGTGACTAGAGTAGAGCAGAGAAAGTGTGTCCTGTCTAGAAAGATCCGAAGAGCACGAAATCAGTACATGTCTGGGACTCTTAGTATATGTATGACACTTATGGAAAAGTCCCATCTGTTTTGATATTGGCTCCTAGAATCAAGAATCCAAGAGACAAATGCAACTGCAAGTCTATTTGTAAAATTCAAGAATACAATGTGTATAGATACGATGAGCTGATTTGAACTGTTTCAAGGTCACGCATGTGTACTCACTGTTAACCTCAACTTTGTAAAGCAAAGAGTAATCAAGGCCAAGTGAAACATATTAATGTAGGCCAAGTAAAACATATTAATGTAGACCAGGTGAAACATATTAATCTAGGTCAGGTGAAACATATTAATCTAGGCCAGGTGAAACATATTAATCTAGGTCAGGGGAAACATACTAATATAGGCCAGGAGAAACCTATTAATCTAGGTCAGGTGAAACATATTAATCTAGGCCAGGTGAAACATATTAAACAAGACCAGACCTTACGTTCCCGATCGTGCTATTGGAAACAGGTTGAGCGACATCTGTTTGCAAAACGAGGTAAGAACAAACATTTTTATTTTTATTTGGTTAAGCTTGTTGACGCGTCTCGCATTACACTACAGCCTGGGGAACTTCGATACACCTCATTTACGTCTCGGGATGTAAGATGAACTACTGTAACCAGCTACAGAGAAACGTCACTAAGATATTACGGAAGATTTTACAGAACTCAGACCTAATCTACAGGCGTAGACGAACGATACAGAAAGAAAGCAAAGACATGAAAGCCTACCTGCACTTTGATGAGGAAAGGCCCTCGATAAATACACGTCAAGTCCTCCTGTCGTAGCTTTAACCCCAATAATTTCATTTCTTGCGTATGTGGAGTGTAAACTTGAGACAGCCTCACTTCACGCATCAGTATAGTGTAAACTTGAGACACCCTCATTTCTTGCGTCAGTGAAATGTAAACTTGAGACACCCTCATTTCTTGCGTCAGTGAAGTGTAAACTTGGGACAGTCTCATTTCTTGCGTCAGTGTAATGCACATTTGAGACCACCTCACCTCCTGGTTCAGTGGAGTATAAACTTGAGACACAGTCACTGCATGTATCAGGAGAGTGTACATTTGAGAAAATTATATTTCTTGCGTCAGTGGAGCGTAAAAATGAGACAACCTCACTTCATGCGCCAGTGGAGCGCAAACAAGACAACCCCACTTTATGCGTCAGTGGAGTGTAAACTTTAGACAACCCTATTTCTCTCGTCAGTGGACTGTAAACTTATGCAAATGTAATAGCAAATGATATTTAGTTGAGGTAAGACTGAAACGACAAGAAACAGCCAAACAAAACTCACGAAATATATGTACCAGTACACTCAAGCAGTAGTGCCGCCCATAACTCTCAGTATTAAGTTGAGCGTCTTATAAAGACGTAATGTGCGAGTTTATGTTATTTAACTTTGGCAATATCTTGTGGCACATTTCAATTTGTTTCTTTTTTCTAATATAATTGTGTCGGAGTTCTAAATTATAAAGATAACATCACTGAATAGGACGATAGTGGACAGTGGGTGTGGTATATATTACACAAATTACGCTTTTTATGTTTTGCAGAAGAAAAACTAAATTTCCATTATTTGATTCGAAACTATGTTCATTGTAAAAGTATGAATATATAAACCTAGAAAAGCATTAGAGCGATTTCGAAGGTCAGCTGAGAAAAGATCAGATACAACATTTGAAAAGAAGATACTTCGTTGCTATCCCCCACATCCGATATATAAAGCTATTAAAACACACACAACATAGCAACGTAACGAAACGAGACAGTTAAGCAATGATGCTTCACATATGTTACATGATAAAGGCATTATACAGATGATCTAAACATGGAAGGTGATTCTGCACTGCGATGCAATAATATTTTGGTTAGGGTTAGTGGTAGGGCTAGGGTTAGGGTAAGTGTTGGAGTTATGGTTAGTGTAAGGGTTAGGGTTAGATTTATTAAATAACTTTGTTGTTAATTATAAAAAAAATTATTGTTCCGTTTTTTATTTTGTTGTGTCATTTTACTTTTGATTTTTTATTTCGCATCTTTGCCGTTCATCATTTAAACTTTATTGTTGCATTTCATATATTTATTATCTATTTTTTAGTTTTAAAAAAAATGTCATTTCATTGTCGTTTATTTTTAAAACTTCCTTGTTTCTTTTCGTTGGTATGCTGTGTTTAATTAGCTTTATATACGAGGTGTAGGGGATAGCAATAGGGTAACGAAAATTAAATTAGTGTTTTTCTCAAAATGTATCTTGCAAACATGCAATAGGGAAACCAACAACATTGGTGAGGACAGATTTATTACCAGCGATGAAATTGCTAAGCTTTCAGAGCCATATTCCGAAGGAGACTTTGTTAGTGAGTGCTTCATTGGTGTTACTAACGTCATGTTCTTTTATAAGAGCAAGGACTTTGACGAAATAAGTTTGTTTCGTCGTACTGTGACAAGACATATATATGGAATGGTCGATGGCTTATAATGAATCTTCAAATATCTCATGTCACAATTAAAATCGTTTTCGATTGCTCTAGATGATAGTACAGACGCAACAGATACCGTTTAGTTGGCTATATCTGTCCACAGATGTGATAATAAATTCAATTGTGTGAAATAATTGTTCGCACTTTAAGGAAAGAAAGATACAGCCAGGAGAGAAGACGATTTCTGGGAAGCACAAAATATTATAAATAAATGTGATCCAAGTGAGAGAAGCTGCAGTGGACATCAACCACTATGGTTTTAACAATAACTGAATCAAACTTAGAGATTGTTGCTAACAACAGAGCTGAGGAATTTTTTATACAAATCAATACAGAAGATTCGACTGTTTTTAATTGCATTCGGCACGAACAAAAATGCTGTGTTAAATAAACCAACGTCATCAATATCAAGAACACGATAGTTCGTGCACACATTTCTTCAACTGAAAGCACAAGACAACAACCAGATTGAAGAATGTCTGGAGACGTCCGTTCAAGTATGAACATCTCATCTTGAACTGTCAAGTGTGATAGCAAAGAAAGGTAAAGATGCTCAAGTGCTTTTAGCATTTGAAAGATGAGGTATCTGTTTTCATGGACGTGGAAGAGAATTCTCTGCAAGACTTATAAAACAAAAGCTAACTGTGTTGTCTGGCATTTCCTGTAGACTTTACAACTCATCTTAATGAACCCATTGCTAAGTTAGAAATTCAAGAGCAGTTAGTCCGTCAACTGAATCCACAAATTAAGTTATGTAAGAATAAATTTAGACTGGGAAAGTCAATTAAAGACAGATAATATGTATAATGTTTCCAATTGTGAACCACAATCATAATTTTGATTGCGTTTCATTTATGAGCAAACTAAAGTTTTTGAGCAAACTGAATTCTTTGAGCAAACTAGTCTTTGGGCAAACTAAAGTCGTTGAGCAAACTGAAATCTTTGAGCAAACTGAAGTCTTTGAGCAAACTAGTCTTTGAGCAAACTAAAGTATTTGAGCAAACTGAAGTCTTTGAGCAAACTAAAGTCTTTGAACAAACTAAAATCTTTGAGCAAACTGAAGTCTTTGAGCAAACTAAAGACTTTGAGCAAACTAGTCTTTGAGCAAACTAAAGTCTTTGAGCAAACTGAAGTCTTTGAGCAAACTAAAGTCTTTGTGCAAACTGAAGTCTTTGAGCAAACTAAAGTCTTTGAGCAAACTAAAGTCTTTGAGCAAACTGAAGTCTTTGAGCAAACTAGTCTTTGAGCAAACTAGTCTTTGAGCAAACTGAAGTCTTTGAGCAAACTAAAGTCTTTGAGCAAACTAAAGTCTTTGAGCAAACTAAAGTCTTTGAGCAAAGAATTGAAAGTCAGGACCCGTGATTCTTTAGCACAGAAAACCAATTGGAACATGTTTTCTTTATATAATGATGACGTAGAACAAGCTATCATTGTTTGCTAATTCAATTAATCGAACTGCAAGATTAATATTTAAGGATAAAAATCAAGGATTTTCCACTAATTGGATTTAATCAGAAATATTTCCCATAGGGCAAGTATTCAACATTCACAGTTTTTGCTATGAAGAGAAAAACGATGATCGAAATCACTTAGAACCATGAGCATTGTTTGATGTTTAGAACGAGGCTTGTTAAATCTAAGACCTGCACAAGACCAACCGATTCAAGTTTGTAACAATTGACGTGTTTAACACCTTACCTTGAACATTGACCGACCCAAAGTCGATCTGAATACATCTGATTTGTCTTAAACAAAGCTTCATTTTATTTGTAAAGCGAACTTTAATAATAATTATATATCTTGCAATACATATTCAATTATAAAAGACAGAATGCAGCCCTAATAAAAAGAACGTTTGAATGTTAACCTACTCACACAAATGGTATTTAATTACATAATACAGAATTTTAAATGAACATAAAATTCAAATTAAAAAATATTTTTTTATTTTTTCTTCTTCAGCGTTGGTTCTTAAGAGGGTGTTTGGGACGCTGCGTCGTAGTTTACATCGATACTGCAATATCTGCGCCATCGGCCCGACACATCCCACTTCAGCAAAACGTTTCTATGACCAGGTTTGCTTTCGCTCTTGAATCTATCAACTTTTAGCCAGGTTTCATGGTTACAGTCTGTTTCCAGGGCCGCCATTTACAGGCGCAATAGTGTCTTGGTCAGTTATGGGTCGCTGACGCAGCGAGGTATGAGTCGCCGGCTGCTATCAGCTCATTTAATGACGCATCCTCGGACTCTTTTTCTCAAATACATAACAATTTTTGTCAATGTTAAAACAAAATATTATGGCTTGTTGATGTATTTAACACTCGCTATTCGACACATGCTGCTGTAGAAGGTGTGGTTGTCTGCTGTAGAGACGACGTTTATACTACGCATGCTACTCCTTCTTCCACAGCGTCTGTCCTAAGAAGTGCGTTGATACGTTGTGCCATGCTTTACAGCGAGGTTGTGATATTTGCCCATTCTGTAGAACACATCTGGTTTCAACTGGTTTTTGGCGTACCTGGTTTGTCTTCCCATTGCGATCATTGTTGTCTTACCCAGGCTACACTAGTGCAGCGTCCTGTTCCTGAGTTCCCTCGTTTGGAGGACGGATAGGGGTCTAAACAGCTTTGATGTTGGTACATGCAGCCTGATATAAGTTGTTGGATGCTGTTAGCTAACTGTTCTGTGCTGGGTTTTACTTCTCGCCTGACAGACAGGCACATCCGAATACCTTTCCGAGGTAAGACGACAGACAGACACAGCTGAATACCTTTCCGAGGTAAAACGACAGACAGACACAGCTGAATACCTTTCCGAGGTAAGACGACAGACAGACACAGCTGAATACCTTTCCGAGGTAAAACGACAGACAGACACAGCTGAATACCTTTCCGAGGTAAGACGACAGACAGACACAGCTGAATACCTTTCCGAGGTAAGACGACAGACAGACACAGCTGAATACCTTTCCGAGGTAAAACGACAGACAGACACAGCTGAATACCTTTCCGAGGTAAGACGACAGACAGACACAGCTGAATACCTTTCCGAGGTAAGACGACAGACAGACACAGCTGAATACCTTTCCGAGGTAAGACGACAGACAGACACAGCTGAATACCTTTCCGAGGTAAGACGACAGACAGACACAGCTGAATACCTTTCCGAGGTAAGACGACAGACAGACACAGCTGAATACCTTTCCGAGGTAAGACGACAGACAGACACAGCTGAATACCTTTCCGAGGTAAGACGACAGACAGACACAGCTGAATACCTTTCCGAGGTAAGACGACAGACAGACACAGCTGAATACCTTTCCGAGGTAAGACGACAGACAGACAAAGGATAAGACAAGCAGATTCCGTCTTCAGCCATACATTAACTTCATAATGTTAACATGTTTGTTGAAGTTATTGAAACAGCTAATGTGTGTGTGTGTGTGTGTGTTTGAGTGTGTATTTGTATAAGTGAGTATATGTGAGTGTGTATATGCGTGTGTATGTGTGTATTTGTTGGTAAGTGTGTTTGTGTGAGTGAGTTAGTGAATGTAATCCCGCGCCAATTATCAACACATGTACTTTGATTTATCCAGACGCTTGACAACCATTTGTCGACTCACCCAGAACACTGTTTAGTCGCCATTTATGAAATCCATAGCAGGACGCAGATATACCTTTTAACTAGTCTCCTAACAGGTTAATGCACACATTCTCGATACGTGTTTATGTATGCTAACACACGTTATAATCCCCACACAATATCGATACGTTTTTATGTATGCTAACACACGTTATAATCCCCATACATTATCGATACGTTTTTATGTATGCTAACACACGTTATAATCCCCATACATTATCGATACGTTTTTATGTATGCTAACACACGTTATAATCCCCATACATTATCGATACGTTTTTATGTATGCTAACACACGTTATAATCCCCATACATTATCGATACGTTTTTATGTATGCTAACACACGTTATAATCCCCACACAATCTGAATGAATTACAGAACGCACTAGAAGAGGCTGTGTACACAATTTCAGCTCTAGTTTACGGGAAGTTGCAGCGGTCTGGCCAAGTTGCCAAGTTAAATACAAGCTTTTAAAGAGGGCCTCTGAATGCACATAGAGAATATGCGTTTTCCTTGGTACTGAACAGACACGAAAAGACACAGAAACAGACACGGAAAGTAAGTATTATTCTGAAGAAAGGTTTGTCATTGGTCAACTATAACAGATAATAACAAAACCATTTCACAAAGTAACAATAGCTTTAATATAATAATACGAGTTTTTTATTACACATTTCTAGATTCCTAACAAATATATACAACTCTCATTTCAAAATGAAGAATACATTGTCCACGGTTACGTCCCTTGTATGATTTTTTTGACAAGATTAACTTCTGACAGCTAATCTCTAGAACCGAGAGGATGAATGACAAGTCAATAACGTTGGTTGTAGGCTGGTCGCAGGATGTCGGTCACAGATTACATAGTAGACCATAACCTCCCTTTAGTATGAGTGTATGAGTGAGAGCGTGCGTTTTCATATATATATATATATACACACACAAGGTTGCTTCAAACATTTCCAGGAATTTGTGTATTTTATATAAATTAGTAATAATACAATTATTTACACGACATTTCCTTCAAAATAGTTCCCTTCGCCTAGTGTCCTTACAGCTGTTGAAACATTTCTGGGATACATTCTTTGACCCCTATCTCAACTGATTTGTCGTATTGGTAATAAGGTCTTCATCATTCTTGAATCAGTGTCGTTTCAGTAGTGATTTCAGTTGAGGAACAAAATAAAACCAGACAGCCAGTGCCAAGTCGGGATAATATAATGGATGCACTAGGAAAGTTGCATTTTGTGTTACGAAGTACTGCTTCTCCATTAGGAATCTATGTGCTGGTGCATTGTCATTCAGCAAAACGCAACGGCTTGTTCTCCATTTTCGCTATGTTTCTTTCTAATTTCATCTCTTAGACCAGGAGAGTGTCAAAGTAAATCTTATTGTTTTCCGCTCGGCTTTAATGAATGAATTCATGGTAAATACCCTGGATTAAAAAAAAAAGACATCCAACATAACCTGTTCTTTGCTTTTGTCTAAACAAAATGGCTGTGTACACGTTGACGAGTTCGGTTTTTATTTACAAGAATGACGTTGATAGTGATAAAAATACCCTCGTCATTATATTGTTCATATTGTTCCTATAGTTCATGTTGTTCATATTGTTCATATAGTTCATGTTGTTCCTATAGTTCATGTTGTTCATATAGTTCATGTTTTTCATATTGTTCATATAGTTCATGTTGTTCATATTGTTCACGGTGTTCATGTTGTTTATATTGTTCATATTGTTCTTGTTGTTCATATTGTTCATCTTGTTCATGTTGTTCAAATAGTTCATATAGTTCATTTAATTCATGTTGTTCAAATTGTTCATATTCGTCATATTGTTCACATTGTTCATCTTGTTCATGTTATCAATATAATTCATGTTGTTCATGTTGTTCATGTTGTTCATGTTGTTCATGTTGTTCATGTTGCTGCTGCTGTTTTTGTTGTTATTCTTGTCGTTGTTGGTTAATGCCCACAATGAGTGAGTTTACTGTTGTATGCGGCCTGACCAGGACGTTAAGTGGTGGGTTGTATCAACTTTCCTCACATCCAGGGCATCATGATGAAGGTGAACCGCTGTCATCCAGGCGGTTGTGCCATACTCGGCTTTATCTGCAGTGCGCATACTTCTTCGGTGATTTCATCAATCGACATCCTGTCAGCAAGCTGTCTTGAAAACAACCTGTTTCCAGTGAACTATATAGGGAAGAGAGATTGTGGTCTTGGTCAGTGTATTGTGGCTGACCCTGGCGCGACGTCCTGGTCAGTGTGTTGTGGCTGACCCTGGCGCGACGTCCTGGTCAGTGTGTTGTGGCTGACCCTGGCGCGACGTCCTGGTCAGTGTTTTGTGGCTGACCCTGGCGCGACGTCCTGGTCAGTGTGTTGGGGCTGACCCTGGCGCGACGTCCTGGTCAGTGTGTTGGGGCTGACCCTGGCGCGATGTCCTGGTCAGTGTGTTGTGGCTGACCCTGGCGCGACGTCCTGGTCAGTATGTTGTGCATGCCTGGACTAGCATCTTAGCTCTCCTATTTTGTTAATAAAAGCAAGGATATTCTCTCTGAGGGTGACTTCTCAAACAAAATACAAATATTGACCTTAGTACGTTGTTTAATCATTATACGTGCACATCTCAATAACAGACATGTGTACCTTATGTCCTAGAGTACATGCAAAGTGGCAACATCAGCCATGTTGTTTCGTCGAGTTCATTACCAACATCAGGTTAGGTCATCTCATAACCAGTTAAGTCGCTGGAGCACACATGAAGACACCCCCACAACTCCACGCCACACCTCTCTGTCATTGGCCGTTGCCTGTGCCTCCTCTGGTCGGAGATCTGTCCATTCTTTTATGGTGTCCTCCCACTTATTTTTGACTTCTGCCTTGCACCTTTCTGGAAGAAAGCAGATATACACCATTTGTCTTCGTCATCCGCCTTGCACCTTTCTGGAAGAAAGCAGAGATACGCCTTTTGTCTTCGTCATCTGCCTTGCACTTTTCTGGATGAAAGCAGAGATACGCCTTTTGTCTTCATCATCCGCCTTGCACATTTCTGCGCACAATCCAATTTGCAAGACCATTTGATCTCTAAACCAACTATCAGCTACCAACATTTCAAAATGTAATCTTACGACATAATCGGTCATTCCAACATATCTAGTATTCCAGGATCGTTTAAAAACAACATCGGATATACAAACACACATATACATACTTACAAAAGCGCGAACCTACGTACGTGTGTGATTACGTGCATGCGCGTGTGCGTGCTTGTGTGTTTGTTAAACTTGAATGATCAATAATCAGGTTTAAAACTATAGGACAAAAGTAAGCTCTCATGCATGCGTGAAAGGAGGCAATAGGGGATTTTGCTTTGGTCTAGTAACCTCTGCATATTAAACCGTTTATATTGAAACCACCATTCCAAATGATCCGATACAGGCTGCCTGTAGAAGGAGACAGTCCTATGAAGCAGGAATCTTGTGCAGTGGAGGACCTGATGTTGGCCTGAAAGAGCACGGACAGTGGCTGGTTGTTGGGGTAAGGCTATGTGAGGTTGCCAGGCACGGAAAGTAAGTATTATTCCGAAGAAAGGTTTGTCATTGGTAAACTATAAGAGATAATAACAATATCATTTCAAAAAGTAACAATTACTTTAATATCTTTTCAAAATTCAATTAAATGTCGTAAATTTATTTATTTAAACATAATTGATAAATCTGATTGAGCGATATCATTTTTGGAAAGTCTGATAGTCATTCGGTACCGAACAAGAGCCTACTTGCCCTATGCACAGCCATTTTAGTTGTTCTTTTACGAGCTACTTGGTGACACTAGTCCTATTTTTGTTATAAACACAACAAAACTCCAGGTACCATATGAGTATATGTGCATAAATGTAAAAGTTTTGTAAATAACATATCCTTTTCCGAAAGTCACTTCTAGCAACCGTCAAATTATTCATTTGCTATAAGTTTCTTGACAGCTGTGCAATACGGTAGGCTGTCATAGCTCTCCGTACACGAAGGACCGATCACATAGCGGGAAATCACGTGTCTGCCAAACTGGACACGGTGAGATGGATTCTTCTTCTTCGTACGCAGTCAGACATCAACCTTTATTTTTTCGAAAAAAGCAGCGGTCATCCTGAGGCTGTCGACATTGCCATATAACTTGTCTAGTGTTGCCACTGGTGATGGCCACATCTGCTCTCTCTGATCCTCGTATGTCGGGCAGTTTTGCAGCAAATGCTCAGCGGTCATTTTCCCGGTACCACACGGGCATTGGTCAGTGCCACCTATCTTCAATTTGTTGAACAGATGGTACATAAGTCTATTGTGGCCAGTGCGAAATCTGAAGACCACGACCTGCTCTCTTCTCTTCAACTGGTAATAGGCATCGTTTTTTGTGTATCTAGTATGTTCGGTTTCCCATTTGGTCATGTATCTAACTCTAATAAGCCGTTTTGACTCTTCGTATGTAGTACTGGTATCTGGTTGTGGTAATCTGCAACTTCTTTTGCCAGTCTGACTGCCTCCTCATTGCCTTGGATGTTGCAGTGGGATGGAACCCACTGCACCACTACCCTTTTTGGTGCGGATTGCTGGCATAGTTGACAGAGTACTGCTCTTAAATCATAAAGTTCAGTATTTTTCTGGCATTTTAGTGCTGTGACTACGGCCACGGCATCTGTAAGCAGGACTATATGGCTTTCATTCCTTTTACCTGTTACCATTTCTTCCACAGCCGCCCTCAGTGCCTCTGCATTCGCTCTGAAATTGCTTGTGTATTTTCCAGTATCGAATGACAGTGTTATTTTTCTGCCATTTGGTAGGTTCAGAGATACTCCTGCCCCTCCGTTCTGTGTTGTGTTTGTTACAGAACCGTCGGTGTATGCATGGGTCCAGTCCATGCTGTGGTAGTTTTTCGTTATGTAGCACAGGGTAGTATCTCTCCTTTCTTTTTCAGTCTGGCAGTTTTTTGTTTCCAGTACCTGGTATATTTTCTACCACCTCTGGTAATATATGCTGCCTCCAGGTAGGTTTTCGTACAGTATGGATGGGCTTTGGTGTTGTTAGTGCGTTCATGGGGTCTTCGTGCATCTTTGCTTTGGCTATTTGTGCAAAGTTTCTCCGCTTTAGTTTCCCATTTCCGAGATTTTTTAGTCTCTGGTGCAATGGATGGTCAGTCAGTCTTATGAGTTTCTCTGCTTGCTGCTGGGCTCTGCAGTCTCTTCTGTCGGTCATGGATTGCAGTTTTGAAATCTTTTTAAGTTCTACAATTGGCGTTGATTTCATGCCTCCTGTTATAACTCTCATGGCTTGGTTTTGCAGTGTGCTAATTTTATAGAAGTTCGTCCATGCCGTACAGTTTCTTTAGTATACTTTCGTCTGCTTACCAGCTTGTGCCAGCAAGTTTCCTCATGATTGCCATTCTTTATTTGGCTCTCATTCGGTTTCTCTCGATCTGACTTTTCCATGTCATGCGCCGATCAAATGTGACTCCCAGGTAGCTTGGGTTGTCGTTTGGCTGCAGGTATTTGCCGTTAAGACTTAGTTTGGTGTTTTGGGGTTTGTTTGATAGCGAGAATATTCTACATGTCGTTTTTTCCTCGTTAATTTTGACCAGCCATGAGTTCGACCACTCTTCCAGCGATGTTAGGGCCTGCTGCATCCGATTTCTTGCAATGGTGAGATTTTTTTCAGAGGTCCACATAGCCATATCGTCTGCGAACATTGAGCTATAGACTCTTCTTGGTATATTCTCTGTTATATTATTTATATACACCAAGAAGAGTGCGGGTGACAGTACTCCTCCTTGGCGTACTCCCTGCTCAAGTGTCACCTTTTTTGCTAATCTGCCCTTGTACTTCAACTCTGGCCGTTCTGTTTTGGAGGTAGTGACTAATCCATTTGTACATTTTCCCACAAACTTTACTTCTTCGTAGCTTGACTCTAAGTCCTTCTTTCCAGACTTTGTCAAATGCCTTTTCTAGGTCCACCCAAACCGCTACTGTGGGGTTTTGCTCCTGGTAGGCATCTTATATTTCCTGGGCTATGAGGATCACCTGATCCTCAGTGGATCTGTGCTGTCTAAAGCCTGCTTGCTGTAGAATTAGTATGTGTTTTTCTTCCAGATGCCACATCAGTCTGGTGTTTATCATACGTTCCATCAGTTTGCCTACGCAGCTCAGTAGGCTGAAAGGCCTGTATCCATTTGGATCTGTTTTGTTTTTTCCTTTCTTTGGTACTGGTACAAGTACTGCGTCTTTCCATGCCTGGGGTACAATACCCCTTTTTCAGCTTTAGTTCAGGACTGATAGTAATTTCCTCTTTGCTGTTTGGCCCAGCCCCATCAGCATTTCGTTTGTTATCCCGTCTTTTCCGGGAGATTTCCTTTTCTTTCATGTTCTCATGGCCTCTTCCATTTCATTCATTGTTAACTTTGCCATCATATGCTCTTCTGGTGCCATATTGATGTTGTCGAGCCCCTTTTGCTCTTCACTAATGTCACGGTGAGATTCAAACCAAGTTCGACGGGATTATGAAACGGCCACGCTTTCTCTCATTTATGTATACAAACTTGAGAAAAATAATATAGATGTGAATTGACCTACCGTTACACATTTCACACTTACCTTCATGAAGAAGATGATTCATACGAACTGTAAAGCTGAAAGCTATCCTTTGCTAGAACTTAGATTCCATCTCAGTATTCGGAAATTTTTTTCCTTCTCCGCGATGTAATCACTTGTGTTGATGGACATTTGAATGGACTAATCTTCACATGTATATCCAGTCTTTGTCTACTAAACATGAGCAGGTCAGTGTAAGATGTGTATCCTACACATTAGAGCACACCTGTGAGCTGACCAGGACAAACATGGAGTAAAGAATGCCAACACTGTAACATTCCTGCTAGTTAGCAGAAAAAAAACGAATGTAGTACAGGATAGAAAAGGGGCAAGATAGTTACACTTTTTCAAAGGTTTAACTATGGCGTTCTTTCTTAAGTTTGCT